>JAJHZJ010000408.1:750000-1087500 GCA_023548195.1 Bettongia penicillata ogilbyi | reverse complement strand
TTCTTTCTATGTTTTCATAGCCTACTTGGGCATGATCTGTGTTGACCTTCACAGGTACTATATACTTTGTTTCTAAAGTGTTTATGGGGTTGTTCTTATTACATTCTTTGACACCTGTTTGAAGTCAGGTAAGATATTTTATTTTTTAAGGTTTTATTGGAGGCAGAGTAGTACAGTGTGGAAGAGTCCTGCCTCTGCAGTGGAGGAGCTGGGGTCAGTTCCCTTGTTTGATCATGTTATGTATCAGTTAGTTAGCTTCCATGAACCTCACCTACAAAATGAAAGACTTGAACCAGATGTCCTCAGAGGTTGCTTCTAGGTCCATAATCTGATAGCCCTTTTTGCTTCTTCAGTCACTTGTCAATCATCCCCTCCCCCAAGACAAACCTGATTGTATATATAGTGTTCTATGTCACTTCTGTGAGAAGCGAAGAATGTTCATCATTAGCTCTCTGCAATTGGGGATGAGTCATTCCATCCATCTCACTTCTAATGGCTTTTAATGCTGTTTCCCTTTACATTGTTATAGTCACTGTCTATATTGATCTCTTGGTTCTACATTTTTTATACTTCACCAGTGCATATAAATATTCCCACAATTCTCTGAATTTCTCATATTTGTCCTTTCTTAATGGTGCAATAATATCTATAGCATTCATGAACCACAGTTTGTTCAGTCACTTTCCAGTGGATAGGCACTCACTTTGTTTGCAGTTGGTTTCAGCACACAGAAGATTTTTCTGTTTTATTTGATTCCTTGAGGGCATATGATTAATAGTAGTATTGCTGGGTTAAAAGGTGAAATTCAGAGGCTTCTGTCACAGAATTCCAAATCCAAACGATGTACTTTAACCAAGGTGCTTAAGTCTATACCCTACAGATGATAGAGATTAAGAGACTCTTCCAGCTGGAAAAGACCTTGGAAATCATCAAGTCTAAACCCTTCACTTTTGAGGTGAGAAAGTATGTCTTCTAACCTGGTCTAGAAGGGACTGAACTTTTAATCTAGTAAACAATTTTCTATTTTGTGTTTCTATTACACCTATGTCTGGAACTCTCAGACTTATACTTTGAAGGAACATTATTTTGCCCATCATGGAGCTACCTTTGACTGATCCAATAGAAGCCCAGTTTACTAAATTGAAGGGAACATTGTTTGATACATCAATTTAAGTCAATTTCTCCTTGAGACAATTAATTTCCTAAAATAAACTCTTACAGAGAAATTAATAGATAATTTTATTTTCTAATAATCCTGTACTATGTTTTACCTGTGTGATTTGATGCTTTTAAATCAGCTGAAATGTTTTAATGCAAATCCTTTCATTAACTTTATGTCTTGATGTCTGAGTAAGGAAGATGGTTTGCAATTCAGGAAAAAAAAATAAATGCAGCATAGAAGCAACTGGTCTCACTCTCTTGCTTTGCCAACCTGAGTCCTATGTATTTTGGTTATTATGTTAATTGGTCATGATGGAGACCTACTGGATAATAACCACAAACATGTTTTCTTTTTCTTCTCAGAAAATGTAAACTACATCCTACTCCAGCCTCTTGGATAACTATGTTATTAGGATACAATATTCATACAAATATACTTACTTACATATACCCTGTGATCAGTTTTAAGGAACAACTGTATTTCCCTCTTTAGAAAAAACACAGATTGAGATTTAGTTTAGCTAATTAAATGTTAAAGCCTGTGATTATTGGATTTTTTGATGGTGGGCCACAGAAAATAATTTCTTATCTCTCTCCTATCCTTTCAATTAGTAAAGTCATTTCCTTCCCTCTATGACTGATTACATATACACATAGCAAGTTTCATATTTACTAGCAAAATACTCCCCCCCACTCCCTTTTTTTTAACAAGTCTTACCATTTTTGACTTAATATAGAAAGTATTGAGTTTGTAAATATTTTAGTAATTTTCTGACTAGAAAATATTTAATCTGCATTGTCTATTTCATACAAAGATACTCTTAGAAACTAGCTAAAGAGGAATGGAGGTTGACTTATGTTCCAATCATTTTAGATTGGAACATAAGGGAGAGGGAGTAATCTATGTAGAAAATAGAAAATATTTTGGAAATGAGGTTTCATGTTTGAAATGGATAATTTTTGGTATAATATTTTGTACACACCGACACAAATACATGTATACATGTATGCACACACACAAACACAGACTAAGCTATTTATTATAGCTTTGGGGGCAAAAGAGCAAGCTGTCACTGAAATTTCCAAAAGTCAGCTATCTCATCTACCTGTCTCAAGATATCACTGATGAAGGAACTCTTTCCATGAGTAAAGTTGACAACCTTTCAATCATGTCTTCCTAACCTATGTAATTCCCTTAAATCCTCCAGAGGAGGTCCACCCAGTAGATTGTGAGCTCCTCAAGGGTAATTGCCTCTCTCTGTAGCCCCAGAACCTAGCACAATGTTTGGCACAGTTTTGTGGATTTGGTGTTGTTCAGTTGTTTCAGTCATGACTCCATTTGGGGCTTTGTGGGCAAAGATACTGGACTGGTTTGCCATTTCTACTCCAGCTTATTTTACAGGTGACAAGGAGTGGGGCGGCCATCTCCAGTCATCCTGATCTGTATCTGGCCATTGGACCCAAAGGGCTCCAGAGGAGAAAGTGAGGCTGATGACCTTGCACAGCCCTGCCTCACTTAAATCCAATTCACATGGCATCATCTTCCTGATGTCATGGTCCTCTTCAAGAACAAAGGACCAACAACAGCAGCAGATGAGGAAACTGAGGCAAGCAGAGTTAAGTGATTTGCCCATGATCACACAACCAGTGTCTGAGGCCCCTTTACAGACTCCAAGCCCAGCACTATGGTGCCACCTATCTGTCCACCTGGCACAAAGAAAGCATTTTAAAAATGCTTATTGACTGACAATTAGATCTCTTTTCACCTGGAGCACATGGGCTATAGACCACTGGCTGTCTCTTATTCTCACCATGTGACTAATCTACTTCTCTCTCTCTTTTTGGCCTTAAATACCTTTAAAAGTGTTCCTGAGAGGCACATTACATAGTAGATAAGGTCTCAGACTTATCAAACTGGTTATGTGACCCTGAAAAAGCTGTTTAAACTATCAGTGCCCTAAGTAATTCTTTGTGACTATGTGTTTCATAATAATTGCTAGTATTCACAGAGAAAATTTATTTACTGTGATTTCTCTATAGATGGATAGGTAGAGAAATTAATGCTTACTCTATGTCAGGCATTGTGCTATGTGTTGAGGATAATAATATCTATGATTCATTATATACAATAATATATAATACCACCATTTATAATAATACAATATAATAAAAGCTGAAATTTCTATAGTGTCTTAAACTTTAAAAAGTGCTTTAGAAATTATCTCATTTTATCCTCATAATAACCCTTTGAGGGAAGTACTGTCATTATCCCCTTTTTACTTAAGATAAGGATATGGTTCAGGCTACATTGGGGAGTGTTGAGAGCTGCAATTCATACCTCTGCATTACATGATTTCTCTCTAAAGAATCAGGTCAAAAGAGAGAGTCCAAGGAAGAATATTCACACTGTTTTACATGGCCCAGTAGCTACTTTTCTTTTTGGGGGGAGAAAGAGGGGAGGAAATTGAGGTCAAGGAACTTGCCCAGTATCACAGAGCTACTTAATGTCTGAGGCTGATTTGTACTCAGGTTTTCCTGATTCTAGGGCTGGTACTCTATCCACTGTGCCTGCCATCTAGCTGCCCCATCATCCTACATATACAAAGAATTAAATATTTATTTATTAATAAAATATTATCATGAGTGCTATCTTGATGTAGGACATTTACCAATACAAAAAAATTATCTTTAAAAAAGTCATCATTAAGTATCCCTGTATACTGGGAATTGTCCAGTTATAATTGTACTAGAAAAGAGTTTTCCATGGGTTTGGGAATAGAAAGGGTAACAAAATGTTTCAATATAATTTCTCATTAGGGAAAAAAATTCAAATTCATCTATCACAAAAATTGAAGAATAATTAACCTTTAAGCCAAAGTAGTGAGGTTATTTATGAATTACATTAACCTTTCAATGGGGTGGAAACAATAACTGGGCAGTGGGATGCAAAGTTTATCATTCAGAGAAAATAGCATCTAGGGAGTGGATGACATTATAGTTTCTTTCACAAGATCAAGGATTTACAGCTGGAAGGGACCTTGTAGACTGCCTGGTCCAACTTCCTCATTTTATAGATGAAGAAATGAAGGCCCTGTGAAAGAATGTGACTTCCTTAAGGTGATAGAGTTAGCAGACCTGGGATGAAAAACCAAGTTCTCTTTCTTTTCCTCTGGATATAATGCTTTTGCTAATATATACCAGGAGCAGCTAGGTGGTGCCATGGTGGATAGAGTGCCGGGGCTGGAGTCAGGAAGAATCATTTTTCTAATTTCAAATTTGACCTCAGAAACTTACTAGCTGTGTGACCCTGGGCAAGTCACTTCACCCTGTTTGCCTTTGTTTCCTCATCTGTAAAATGAGCCAGAGAAGGAAATGGTGAACAATCTGCTATCTTTGCCAAAAAAACGAAAAACAAATCTTCAAACCCCAAATGGGGTCAAGAAGAACTAGACATGACTGAAATGACTAAACAATGGGCTAGGGAAACAAAGATGAGGTAGTTCCTGCCCTCAAGAAACTTAAAGTCTATTCAAAAAGACAACATGTACATCTAAGTAAAGACAAAATATATTATGTATAAATGCAGGGTAATTTGAGGAGAAAGTAGTAGCAGATTGGGGAGGAGAACTCAAGAAAAGATTCATTTACAAAGGTTAGAATAAATGATCTCTAAGGTCTGTCCTAGCTTTAAATCTATGATCCTTTGCCTAAAGGTGTCTTGAAGCCCATATGAAGCTATGGTAGAGAATAAAACCAGCAAAGACACATGGCTACCTCAAGCCCTCCGGTGCTGATGAAAGCGCAACATCAAGGCAGAAGAGTCTCCCTGCTATAGCTATGCCTACCTGTCACTGCTGAAATGTACAGCTCCACCAAGTCTATCTGGAGCCCAGTCATCAACTGCGCTCCATTTCTTATCTCCGGCTTATCTCTGAAATAACAGCATCCAGCCTTGAAAGCTGCTAAGATATCGCCTAACTTGCTCACCTCTACTCACGGAGACAGTGAGACACATTTCTTGCTTTGCTCGGGGAGACCACAGACCTCTGATGGCATCTCTGAGAGGGGCACTTTCATTATCATTTTCTCCATTATTGTCAGGAGACACTGTGCTGGAAAGTGACAGCTGCTTTTTTTCTCTACTCTCTTCAAACATTGAGTGGGAACATACTGTACTTTCATGCTCCACCTCAATTCCCAAGAGAAAGCTGTGCCTTGTGGGAAGAATATTTTTGCTATACTACACTGACCCAGGCCTGGGAAACCAAAGATGAAAGTATGGAATAATGCTGCCCAGAAAATGTGAATGCAAAGTGCCAACGTAAGGGGGGCCACACCTACACATTAACTGTCTTTAACTCAGCATGGAAATCAAGACATCTTGACAAATGATGGAGCAAAGGAGAAGATAGACTGGTTTGTCAGCAAGTGCTCAGTCCAAAATATTTGTCCAAGTTCTTCATTCTATGACTGGCATTTGCTTCAGGTTTAGTAAAATCATTCAGATTTGAATGAGTAGAGGCAGCTAGGGGATACAGCAGGAGCAGCACAGTCTCTGGAGTCAGAATAACCTGAGTTCAAATCCAGATATATAACATCTCTGGGTCTCAGTTTCCTTAACTGTAGCATGAGGATAATAATTGCACCTACCTCCCCCCCTCAGGGTTGCTGTGAAGACCAAATGAGACAATATTTATAAAGAGCTTCTACAGTGCCTTACACATAGTAGGTGCTTCATAAATAGTTGTTTCCCTTTCTTCTTTCTTTCTATGCTTCAGTTTCCTCATCTTACAAAATAAGAAGATTAGACTCATTGGCCTTTAACATCCCATATAGCTTATAAAATGATGAATAATTATTAATAACAATAGTATCTAGCATTTATATAGCACTTTAGTATTTGCAAGGTTTCTACATGTTGTTTGACTATACAAGAATCCTGCAAGGTAGGTACTGATATTATTCACATTTTACAGGTGGGGAAGCTGAGGCTGTAGGTGTTGAGGCAGAATTTGAACTCAGGTCTTTCTGTCTGTATGCCCAATAGTATGACACCTAGTTGTGTCTGATCCTATGATTCTGATCTTTAGTGAGTGCCCAGAAAATTATTTCTGTTACCTATTGACTATGATTTTTTCCTTTCAAAATCCTTAGAAATATGTAAGAAAAATGCTTTTTTTTTAAGGGTAGGGGAACTACTTACTCAAATACTTTCAAAACTTCATTATATATAATGACAAGGACTGAGAGCAACCTAAATGTCTGACAACAAGGGAAGGGTTAAATATTTTGTGGAAATGAATGGAACAGAATAGGGTTATAGAGGTGGTGTGTACCCTTGGAGAGCTCCTGATCTAACTGTAACGAAATTAAGGATGACAAACAGAAGGAAAACAAAGAAGTTTGGAAAGACCTTTATGAATTAATGCAAAGTAGAAAAAAAAAATAGAACCAGAGGACTGGAAAATACTCTAAGATTGTGCAGTATAGGAGGAAAAGTAAATGAAAATTGAATAAAGAATCCTGACAGGGCCTGGAACTTCAAAGTTATATATTACATACTGAAATTAGTAGTAAGGCTGAAATAAATAATTATTGAATAGGTTTGGTTATAGTTATGCTCATGGTCAAATTTTGATTAAAGCCTTTGAATAAGAAAAGAAATATATAAGGAAAGGGGGTCATCCTGTTGCTAGAAAACTGACTGAGGAGAAAAAGAAAGGCAAAAGTGAAGTTCTGGCTGCCCTGACCAATATCACTCAGTGGAAGGAGGCCCTAACCTGATTAGGATTTCTACTGGGAGGATTATGAAATCAGTGCCAGTTTCTTCAGTCTTAATCCCTAGAAAATGGAAGGTACAATGTTCCAAAATGCATTCAAACAAGCCTACATTTGAATGAGCATCAAGCACAACTCACCGAATACAACTATTTTCAAGTTTCACACCTTTATCCATAAGAGGTCTAAGCAGCCACCATATTCCAGGTGGTATCTCTACCTAGATGAGTTATTTTTCTGCAGTAAATAAAGGATAAGGGACCATTTTCTGGAACTTTTCTGGAATTTCTTGAAATTCTGAGGTCCCCCAATCTGCATTAATTCATAAAGGTCTTTCCAAATGTCTTTGTTTTCCCTCTGTAATTCTTAATTTCATTATGGTTAGACTAGGAGCTCTCCAAGGTACACTCCACCTCTATGATCCTATTCCATTCAATTTATGTTTCATGAAATATTTAATCCTTCTCTTTAAATTTATAAATCATTTTTCTTTTAATGGCCTCATGCTTTCCCCTGAAAGAGAAATCCATCTTATAATACCAATATTCTATCATAGTAGTCCTAAGGTGGTGAATCATGAAACTCTAAAGTCTCTTTAGACTTGCAAATGACTCTTCACCAGAAGACGATGGGGAAGCCCATAGTTGGGGGAGCATGCTACAAAAGAAAACTGGGATAAAGGACATCATCAAAGAACTGTATGAGAAGGAAAAAATGGACTGGTTATATGTGGCAAGTGGGGGATGACTGATAGCCAGCTCAGACATTGCACTGGTATCCTCTCAATTGGAAAAGCAAACAAAGAAGGTCCCTCAACATTTTCAGTGGGCCTCTATGGAGAGTTCACGGAGCAATGGAAGAGAGTCACCCAGGAAGAAGAGGTGTGGATGAGATTATTTGCATCTCTGTAGATAATGCCCACATGAATGGGAATCACAAGTCTATTTGAATACCAGCACTTGTTTCAATTTCCTAGGCTAAATGGCAAGAGTTAAGCAAGTCATGAATGCTAATTGGAGTTAAAAAAAAAAGATGCTCCTCCAAAATAAAATGCTAACGTCGTGTTATGAAATATAAGCCCCCTTCCAGCAGATGAGAAAAGCACAAATCTCACTGTCAGTTTAATTCATGCAAATCATTCCCAGTAACTAAGATTTTCCTGGAAACGCTTTCACTTCAGGCTCTCTCCCTGATTCTCTTTTCTCACTTTGGCAATTGCAATGACCTTAATTCAGATACATAAAACCATTAAGGATGTAATTTATTTTTGGTATTGATCTCAAGAAATTGAGCAGTTACAGAGATATTTCAAGCATGCTATTTATGCAGCACCCTCCTCCATTACATCAATTTAGAATATTCTAGAAGAAAGAAAAGCTACACTTAAGGACCTAATTGATATTCCACACTAAGATTCCATGATTCATCTTGCTCAAGTCAGAAAATGTATGCTTAATGTTAAATAGCCACTTTATTTACCCCTGCAAACTGAAAAAAAACTTTTAATAGCTTAATTGTATATTGCTTACCAACTTAAACAATTTGCATATATGTATGAAGGTTTGGGTGGGTCAAGTCAAGTAAATAAATATTTATTTCATACCTACTATGTGCCAGGCACTGTGCTAAGAGTTGGGGATACAATTATATACATCTGTGTGTGTGTGTAAATATTTGTATATGTATAAAGAGACATTATAAGGAGAGAGAGGTGAAAGAAGAGAGAAGACAGAGAGAGACTGATGAAGAGAAAGAATGAGAAAGACAGAAAGAGAGACAGAAAGAGAGAGAGAGAGGGAGAGAGAGAGAGAGAGAGGGAGAGGGAGAGAGAGAGAGGGAGAGAGAGAGGGAGAGAGAGAGGGAGAGAGAGAGAGAGAGAGAGAGAGAGAGAGAGAGAGAGAGAGGAGAGAGAGAGGGGAGAGAGAGAGAGAGAGAGGGAGAGAGAGAGAGAGGGAGAGAGAGAGAGAGAGGTTAAATTGGGAACAGTCAGACTGGGGAAGGCACCAAGATTAAGGAGTTTAAGGAAAGGTGAGGCTTTATCTGAGATTTGAAGGGAAGTCAGGAGGCAGAGATGAGAAGGGAGAGTATTCCAAGCATTAGAGACAGTCAGTGAAAAAGCCAGAAGTTGAGAGATGAGTGTAATCTGCCAGGAATAGCAAAAAAACCATCGGCACTGGAGGATCGTGTCGAACTGGAGAATTCATAAGGTGAAAGAAGACTCAAAAGGTAGGAATGAGTCAGGTTATGAAGGACTTTGAGTCAGTAGAAGATTTTATATTTGACCAGAGGCAATATGGAGGCAATAGTCACTAGCACTGGTTGAAAGGGGATGGGGAAGGAGGAAGGGTCGGACTTGGAGTGAAAAATAGGACCCAAAACAGGATTTCTAGGCAGAGGATTCAGCTGCTAATTCTAGCTCTACAAATGACCACATGTGACCTTGTATTTATATTCTCCTGTACCTCATTTTGGACAGCCAGGTGACTCAATGGATAGAGTGCTAAGCCTGGAGTAAGAAAGACTCATCTTCCTGAGTTCAAATCCAGCCTCAGACACTTACTAGCTGTGTGACCCTGGGCAAGTCACTTCATCCTCTTTGCCTCAGTTTCCTCATCTGCCAAATGAACTGGAGAAGGAAATGGCAAGACATTTCACTACCTTTGCAAAAAAAAAAAACAACAAAAGACAAACAGAGTCATGAAGAATCAGATAAACTGAATAGCAATGAGCCAGGTGTCTAGGTGACATGACTAGGACTTGGACAAGGATTTACTGCGGTGTGATTAGAGAGAAGATGTGAGGAATATTAAGGATTTGGTAACTGATTCCATATGAAGGGTGAGTGAGAGTGAAAAATCATGGATAAATCCTAGGATACAAAGGGACTGGAAGAGTGATGGTGCCCTGATCAAAACCCATTAGTAGCTATTTCCTACAATCTCAACTCTAAATAGCTCTGCCTAACATTCAAGGTCCTGCATCATCTGGCCCTAATTCTATCTGTTCAATATCATCTACCACTCCTCCTCACAGTTTCTGTTTAGTCAACTATGCTTATTATTCCAAAAAGAAATGTATGGTCATTTTTACTTTGGGGCCCTATTCCCTTTGCCTGGCACATGCTTCTATCATCACTTGCCTTTTCCAATTCAATCACTCATTGTTGGAGACCTATCTCAAGTCTTACCTCCTTCAAGAGACCTTCTGACCATGGCAGCCCTCACTGCTCCTCATTCCCTGTGAACTCCGAAAGTTCCAGTATTTACCACCATAGAAACGATCCCATACACTGTCTTGGCTATTTTGTGCTTGTTCATCCTAATTTCCCAACTTGATTTTAAGTTTCTGGGCACTCATTTCTGGTAGACTTCAGTCATGAGAACACTAGAGCTCTTCTCCCAGCTTCCTGAACTGGGAAAACAAGTGAAAATGGAGAGGAAAGAAGGCACCCCAAATTAAGAGGACAATAAGTTATTGAATCTCCTTTTCCAGTGTGGCAGTGCTGAACCCCAATGAAATGTTGCTAGCGTCTGTGGGCAGAATACTCTCTAAGACAATAGACCTTTTAATGCTAAATAATATCACTGTAACACACAAACTGCTAAACAGAACCAGAGTGAATAAATACAGTTCCTCCCCTCCCAACCCCCCAATCCCCTCCAAAAGCATCTTTCTATCAAAGATAACAAGACAAGTGTCAAGACCAGAGGAAAGCTGGTTAGGAGGGAAGACTTTGATCCTGAAATCCAGAGCACACATTTATAATCCGGGAAGCACCAAGGATAAAGCTGTAATAGAATCCCTAACTACGACTTAATTCATCAAGATAGAACTGCCCGCCTGGGTTGACAGGGACCATAAAATAGTGGGAGCATTAGGAGCTGTTACACACCCACCCCACCCCCAACTCCCAAGCCTAGCAAGCAGCATTCAGACAAAGAACCGGATGGTGAGGTTAAGGAGAATCAAAGCTTCTTATTTCTGAGGAATACTAATGAGGAAGGTATTACATCTAGACACTCCTCCATTCATCTTCCCTCTCTCCTGCTACTACCAGGGAGAATATGGGGCACCTGAGATACTTTCTCTGGTGTCTCCCTCTGACTTAACTATCTCACCCAGTTCCCTGGTTGGTGTTGTCCTTCGTTCTCCAAGAGAACCAAAATGACACCACGATGCTAGAGCCAAGTTACAGTATGTCCGACTGCGACTGATCAGACCAATACGAGCTTGGAATGCCTAGCGCAGGTTTGCCACAAATAGTTGATGTGAACATTTGGGCTGCATTCTCAACATTTGCACATGTTGCATTTTTTTCGAGCTACTTCACTTCTGCTTTGCTCACCAAGCACAGTACCTTCTCTGATGAAGGCACATCATTCTGGGGGGTCCAGTGTCAGTGTTCCCTATGTCACACAATCAGTTCCAAAGTTCTCAAGAAAGACCTAGAGAGTGTCCTTGTATTATTTTTTCTGTCCTTGAGAGTAATGGCTTCTTCTGACTACCATGCGAGTGCTTGTCCTGTGTGAGTTCTCCATAAAATAGTCTTTTTGGCAAGCGTACATTTGGCATTCAAACAATGTGACCAGTCCATCAGAGTTGCACTCTCTGTCCCCTACTCCCATGAAAACTGCATGCCAATAAAGCGGAGCCAACAAAAAGTCAACAGGCATTTATTAAACACTTGCTACATGCCACAAACTGAGCTAAATGTGAGAAATACACATATGAGTAGAAACAGTCCTTGCCCCCAAGGGTCGTGAATGGGACAGTTAGATGGTACAAGAAAGGAGCACTGGGTCTGGAGACAGGAAAACCTGAGTTCAAATCTAGCCTCAGACTCTTACTCACTGTGTGACCCTGGGCAAGTCACTTAACTGTTCCCTATCTCAGTTTCCACATCTAGTTAGCTAAACAGGTATCATCCTGAGCCAGAGGAGCCAGTAAGAATATCTTTGAGCAGATTTGTCTCTCTGTGAGGGTGAACAGAGAGAATGGGGGAGAACATGGGTCTAAAGGCCAGGTGAGGCTCAGATGAGTGGTCTAGATGTTCCATAGGGTTGGAGCTCCTGGCTTTTCTATCTCTGCATCTTCTTTGGGGTCTGTGTGTTTCCAAGTGTCCATGTGGGGGCAGGTGCTCTGGGGGGCTCAAGAGCCTGATGCTAACAGATTCAATTTGGGGCTGTAGATCTGAACACACCAGCTTAGCTTACTTCCTTCTCATCATCCCTGGAGAAGAAAGCAAGGAAGCAAGATTGGAATGAAACAGCTATGCCTACTTACCATAGAACCATAACCATGTCATGTTAAACACTCTGAAAGGGACAGTTCTAAGCTTGGAGGAGCGATTCCAAGTGATGAATGCTCTGTCGCAGACAGAGAATAGACGGAGGGGCTGATAAATAGGCCGTGAAAGATCTATAAGGGTATGTGTTTCTAGCTTAACATCTGGTGTGGCAATGTTGGTAGCTCCAAGCTCAGGACAAGAGAAAAGATGGAAGGAGAGAACAAGAAGCAGGTTATCAAGAGATCAGCCAGAGGCCCACCAGGGTTCATGTTTTCAGAATGTCTGCCCATGGTGATCCAATCCGATGGTATAAGCAATGTGAGAATCATTCTAATAGGAGATCAGGATTGTCTCCTACAGAGGGCTCAAAGAAGTACATCCAAGAACATGGCCGTGAGTCTACCATGAATTAATTCACTGGGGTCCTGTTTGTAGCTATATAATGATGCATGAATCAATTTTGGGTTAAGACAAAAGCTTATGTCTTACTGAAACTATTACTTCTGTGAAAATATTGACTAAGAGCAGACTTCTGCTACAACGTTCAATTCATCCATGCTTATGAAATTTAAGAACTTTATTGAAAAGCACTTTTAATCAACTAAGGAGATTAATCTTCAAATAAACAAATGATCATAAGTGACAATGGAAAGGCAAAAATAGTCTTCATGAAATAGTATTATAATAACTCTTCCATTGTTATGAGGTTTAGCATTTGTATCCCTAACAACACAGAATCAGAGGATTTTAGACCTATAAGGGAACAAAATAGTCATTTTAGAACAACCCATTTTGAAAAAGCAATCCCCTCTATAATGCGACCCAGCAAATGATCATCTAGTCTCTATCTGAACAACTCTAATGAAAGAGAACCCACTACCTCCTAAGTACTACTTCCCACTTTTGGACAGGTCTCATTGTTAAGAAATGTTACCTGATATACCTCATAATATCACATCTGTTCCCTTCTCTCTACTCATGTGGCTACATCCTAGTTCAGCCCCCTAATCCTTGTTCAGTTGGACTATAATTTCTCTACCGGTGGGCATTTCTTTCCTATTAATGAGAAACAGATTCAGAACAGAATTCTTCCTTATTGGTTCCCCCACCTCTTGAAGGAAAAAATGATCACTAAGACAAATCCAGAATTTGTCAGCTGTTCTTCCTTCGGCAGAGACAAAGAGCTCAAGAAGATGACTGGGGTCCCCCATCACTTCTATGCAGTTTTACAACAGTTTTCCAAATTCTAGATCTACATTTTCCTGCTGTCCAGGTGGTCTGTAGTATACTCCAAAGATAACTCACTTCTGTCTCTCCCTCATTATTCCTCTTCACCCAAATATGCTTTACCCCTCTGGTTTCAGGTTTTCCTCATATACCTTCTTCATAGCCTTTTTCATAGACCTTAATACAACCCCCAGTTACTTTTTACCTATCCTGTTTATTTTGAATAAAATATACACAAGCAGAACCATGGCCCAGTCATGGCTTTTAGCCTCACTAGTTCCCAGTAATACCAATAAGGTCAAATTTGCTTCCTTGCATTAGGATCTCACGTCCCTCTTGCTTATTGTCTAAACTTTGGATAATTTTATATAGGCATTGGAGGCTGTAATTTTACTACTCCTTTCTTGAATTTTTGCTTGCTATGAATTTCTAGGAATCTTAGCTGCTATTACCATTTCTTCTTTATAGCTATTCTAAATAGTAACTAACTTAAGGAATATACACAAGCAGTCTTTTCTCCTTCTGCATCCTTTTAAATTTAAACCCTTTTGATCGGGAGCAATTAGGTGATGCAGTGGATGGAGGGTCAGGCCTGGAGTCAGAAGACCTAAGTTCAAATCTAGCCTCAGATACTTACTAGCTGTGTGACCTTAGGTAAATCACTTAACCCTTATTTGCCTCAATTTCCTCTTCAGTAAAAAAGGGAGGTAGTAATAGTACCTATTTCCCAGGGTTGTTGTGAGGATAAAGTAAGACAATAGTTGTAAAGTGCTTAATATAATGTGTGGCACATGGTAAGCACTTTATAAATATAAATATAAATAATATAAATAAATTTATTTATATAAATATAAATTTTTAAAAAGCACTATATTTTTTATTAATCATGAAAAGGTCTATCATTCAAATTAGTCTTCATTTGAGTTAGTCCAAATTAGTGAATATATTTATTTGTTTTTATATAAAATATTGTTGTAGCTAATTTTATATAATAGATATATTCTCGTGAAGTTATAGGTAAACTAATTCTTCCTTGAAAAAGGGTTGAATAATAATAATAGGTAGTACATGTGTATGTGTATAAAATTTTAAAGCTTGCAGAATGGTTTACATCATTTCACTTGCTTCTCACAATAACCCTGTAGGTGCTATTATCCCCATTTTGCAGATAATGAGACTACAGCTGAAGCAGGTAAAAATATCTAGCCTAGGTTCATGCTGCTAAGAAGTACATAAAGCAGGATTGGAATTCAACTTTTTGACTTCAAGTCCAGCATTCTACTTAATCTGCCACTTAGTTGACTTTTAATTGCACTTTAAATGCATTAGTAGAGTTTGCTGCTTAAAGGAAATGCCACTGTGATTTCATTTGTAAAGTGGGATCAGGCAACCATTATGCATGGATCCATGGCAAATTTATGTACATGACCTCAGCTGGGTCCCTCACTGCTGCTAGGCAATCCTACTACACCTCCCTTATCCACTCACTATCCCATTCTCTACAGGGACTCTTGTAAATCTTCTCATTCTTCCTCAAACCTTCCATTGCTCTCTTCCCCTCTCTCTCAGCTGAGGACTTTGCCTCATATTTTGCTGTGAGTTCCCTCTTTGCCCTCCTTTCTCATCTTGCATCACTCAGATGTCTTCTGTCACTCTCCCCCTTTGCCCCATCTCACTTGAAAAAGTGGCCTCCTCCTCATCAAGGCTAACTCTTCTACTTCTTCAAGTGACGCCATTCCATCCCTCTATTCTAACAGATTGCCCCTCTGTCATCCCCATTCTTTCATTCATTTTCAATCTCTCCCTCTCCACTTGACTCCTTCCCTACTGCTTACAAACATACCCATGCCTTTTCCATTCTGATGAAAATCTCTCATTTGACCTTCCATCCCCACTATCATCCTATATCTCTTTTGCTCATTGAACTAAATAAACTCCTTGTAAAGGCCATCAACAATAAGTGCCTCCATTTTTCTCTTGTCTTACCAATCAGACTTCTGACCTAAAACCATTGAAGCTCTCTCCAAAGTTGTTAATGATCTTTGAGTTGCCAAATCCAATGCCCTTTTCTCAGTCCTCATTCTTTTCAGCGTCTCTTCAAGCTTTTACTCTGTTATCACTTTCTCCTTCTCGATACTTCTTTCTAGGCTTTCAGGATGCAAGGCTCTCCTGGTTCTCTTACTATCTGTCCAACCACACCTTCTTAGTTTCCTTTGCTGGATCCTCCTCCAGATCACACCCTCTAGACATAGGTGCCCTTCAGAGTTCTGCCCTGGCTCCTCTTCTCTTCTCCCTTAATACTATTTTACTTGATGATCTCATCAGCTCCCATGGTTTTAATTACCACCTCTATGCTGATAATTCTCAAATCTACCTATGCTGATCCCAAATCTGCTGATCTCCCATCTCACATCTCTAACTGCCTTTCAAACAACTCAAACTGGATGTCTAGTAGTCACCTTGAACTCATTATGTCCAAAATAGAACTCATCTATCTTTTCCCCTAAACTCTCGCCTTTCTCCCTTCCCTATTACTATAGAGGCCAAACCATCCTCCCAGTCCCTCGGGCTTATGATCCAGGAGTTATCTTGGACTTTTCAGTACCTCTTATACCCCAGTCCCCATATCCAATCTGTTGTCAACGCCTGTTGATTTCACCTTTGCAACCTCTCTCAAACATGTCTTCTCTCCTCTGACACTGCTACCATTCTAGTGTAGGCCCTCATCACCTTATTCCTAGACTATCATAATAACCTACTGGTGGGTTTGCTTAAGGCACTCCAATCCATCCTCCTTTTAGTCACCAAAGTGATTTTCCTAAAGTGCAAGTTCAACCATATTACTCTCTTACTCAACAAACTCCATTGACTCCCCATCACCCTCAGGATCAAATACAAAATTTCTAGAGGTTTGGCTTTCAAAGTTTTTCATAATCTAACCCCCTCCTACTTTACCAGTTTTCTTCCACCTTACTCACCAGTAGGTACTCTTCAATCCTGTGATGCAAGATGGCTTCCTGGCTGTTCCACAAGCAGCTCCAGGCATCTTCTCTGACTGTTCTCCATGTCTAAAGTGTTCTCCTCCTCTGCTCAGTCTACTGCCATCTCTGGACTGTTTTAAGTCCCAACTCAAATCTCACCTTTTACAGGAAACTTTTCCCAACTCTTCTTAATGCCAGCACCTTCCCTCTGTTAATTATTAATTATTTATTTCCTATTTATCCTATATGCAGCTTGCTTTGTATACATTTGTTTGTATGTTGTCTCCCCAAATAGATCGTAAGCTCCTTGAAGGCAGAGGCTATCTTTTGCCTCTTTTTGTATCCACAGAGCTTAGCACAGTGCCCGGCATGTAGCAGAAACTTAATAAATATGTATCTATGGATTAAATAATACACAGCCTTCTCCCCAATTAATTTTTCTCTAGTTCTAGATTTTCATTGCTTAAATTTGCTAAGAAAGGAAAGAAACAAGCATATGCCAGCACCGTACTAAGTGCTTTACAAATATTTCATTTGATCCTCACCTGAGAGATCTCTAAGTGCTATTATTATCCTTATTTTATAGCTGAGGAAATTGAAGCAAACAGAGTTTACCTGACTTGTCAACATTCACAGAGCTAATAAGTGTCTGAGGCTAGATTTGAATTCAGGTCTTCCTAACTCCAACCCTAAAGCTCCCACTGCACCACCTACCTACTTAACTAAATTTCTTTCATCTGTGCAAAATACTAAGAAATAACATTGCATGAAGAGACTTCCATATGTAATACTAGAGGAGGGTGGAGCATCAATCTTAAGGAGTTCACAGATCCATCAACTTGATATGCAAAGTGTCAACAAATAAATTGCCCCAGATCAGCTAGCATTTTAAAATATAAAATGAGATGTATTACTCAAAAGACTAATTAGGTAATATTTCAAAAATGATGTCTTAGTGAAATGTTTCTATTTGATGCTTAGAGAAGAAAGACTGTTGTACTGTTGTAGTTTCAAATGTCAGCGTTGGTCTTTTCCATCTCATCCCCTAATTTGTCTGCAGCCTCAAGGGATATATTTTCAGAAATTCAGATCAATACAAAAGAGACTTGTGATGATTCATTATAATGCCTTTGCATTTCTTAAGTTATCCTTTAATTTTATCATAGATGCCCATCTTTGCCTAGGCCATACAATTATCTGCCAAAGAAAGTGTCGTGTAATTATAAGGTCTCCATCGTCTTTAAGCAACTAGGTGGCACAATGGATAGAGTCCTAGGCCCAGAGTCAGGAAGACTCATTTTCCCAAGTTCAAATCTGGCCTTAGACACTAACTAGCTGTGCAACCCTGATCAAGTCATTCAACTCTATTTGCCTTAGTTTCCTCATACGTAAAATGAGCTGGAGAAATAAATGACAAATCACTTTGGGAAGTACCAAGAAAATCTAAAATGGGGTCGTGAAGAGTTGGATATGACTGAAAATGGCTGAACAACAAACCGTCTTTGAGATGTAAAGCTGGCATAATCTGTTCAGCTAACTTCGTAGCTACTTCATGCCCTTCCACTATTTCTGTCTTCTTTAAAATACCACCCTTCCTTGATATCTCTGTTTTTATAGTCTTTCTCTTCCAAACTATTTTTTTATCTCCAAGCCCCAGTCAAGGCCTTGGATGCAGGGTTCCTTTGATACCTATTTTATGTTATCAAAACTCATCTTTGGGTCAATCAGCTTGGATGACCTTGATGTCTACTCCTGCTTCTCTTAGAACTTCAGGGTCAGCCTTTGCAACAAAACACAATCCTTCACAAAAAGCAAATTGTTCAAGTGCTCCCGCAGAAGAATGCATCTCAAACTTATTTGTGTTTATTGACCTGCACTTAGCATGGTGACAAGTGCTTAAAATGTGTATACACATATATGTATGTGTATATACGCAAATACATATGCATACACATATATGCATATGTGTATGTGTTCAGGGTGTTCCGAAAGTCTTAGTGTAGCTTTACTCTATTAAAATTCAATAATGAGGCATAATAATTAAGTTTTTATAGCTTGAAACTTTTGGAACATCCCAAGTATAAGCAGAAGCAATTCCTGTCCTCAAGGATCTTCCATTCTAATAGGAGTCTATAAAGTCCATGTGTGTCTTGAGGCTTTCAACCTATTGATCTTCAGGATTAGAACTGCGTTTGGTGACTGAAGCAGTCACTTAATGTTATGAGAAGCAGGATGGAAGAGTCGAAGACATCTGTATTTGGAGTCAAAAGGCTAGGTTTTGAATCATGGCTTTATTCCTTGGTTCCTTAACACCTATATGACCTTGAGCAAGTCACCTCACTTTTTCAAGCTTCTGCCTTTATAAAATAAAGGAGTTAGATGAGATAGTCTCTGAGGTCCCTTCTTGTTCCAAATCTGATGAGGATGACCTATGAAATATGGAGACTGTGGTCCCTTCTGCTACAAGCCCTTGGTTTCTGGGACAGTGATTACTAGGGAGAATAGCTCCTGGCTTTGGACAGCTCTTGGGCACACCCCCAATTTTCTACTGTTGCTGAAGGTCAAGGTGACATAGATATTTAACAGAGAAAGAAAGAAAGAGGAATGGCCTCCTACTTTTTTACCGAGCACATTCACAGGGCATTCAAGTAATTGATGACCAAACATGAGTAACAACCAAGCTGTTTCTCAAGATCCCCTGGAGAATTTATCAGGCATACAATAGAAAGCAAGTTATACAACATTTCATTCCCAGCCCACAGATTCTTAATCACTTTCTCTCAATCTGAGTTGCTACTCATACAAATTCGTCCCATAGATTTGCTGCCTGGAATATATTAAACTTGCCTGTACAAGAAATGGGGGCTGGAAAGGACAGATGAAAATTATTCGAGGTTCCTCCTGCCACAAGTTATTTCTCCATCTCTTCATTCCTACAGTTCTCACCTGACTCACTTATAGCATTTATCATCCATGACTTTGTCTGGTAACTCACGTTTATGAGGTCACCTGGTCCAATCCCCTCGTTTTCCAGACTAGGAACCTGAGGTCCATAAGGATGAGATGACTTTCTCTGGGTCATATAAAGGCAAAGTTTGAACCCCCCCGTCTTAAAACTCTAAATTCATTTTTTTCACTATAATACACTGCAAACAGCTCATGTGCTTTATTTCTTTTACTGGATTGGGAGTTAGGAAATCCCATCTCTCATCCAGTTAGCTGTGATTTGGGCAAGTTACATAAGTACTCTATCTTGGCTTCAGCAGCCACATCCATAAAAATGAGGAGGTTAGATTATTTTTGTTTTAAAAGTATTTGATTTTCCTTTAAGAGAAGTACCTTTGAATTCATCTAGGAATCACTCTTGTGGTTCAGTTATTTTCAGTCGTGTCTGAGTTTTTATGATCCTATTTGGGTCCAATACTGGAGTGGTTTACCATTTCCTTCTCCAGTTCATCCTAGAGATGAGGAAACTGAGGCAAGCAGGGTTAAGTGACTTACTCAGGGTCACACAGCTAATAAGAGTCTGAAGCCAGATTTGAACTGAGGAAGGTGAGTCTTCCCGACTCTAGGACCAATATTCTATCCCCTGTACTACCTAGCTGCCCTAGACGTCATATACAGTATATAACGATAATAACTATCATTTTTATAGTGCACTGTGCTAAATATTACAAATAATATAACTATCTACTTTTGTCCTCACAACAACCATGGGAGAGAAGTGTTATTATTCTTATTTTATAGACCAGAGAACTAAGGCCAACAGGTTAAGTGACTTGTCTAGGGTCACACAACTAGTAAGTGTCTGAAGTTGGATTTGATTCTCGGTCCAGTGGTCTATCCACTGAGTCACCTAGAGGTCTGATACAAGTAGCAGACATTCAAAAGTTGGTTGGATAGAGAGTAGTTCAAAATTTCACCTACCGGCCCAATAGTGAACTTCCAAGTGACTGATGGGATCAGATTTAGCAGATCTTTGGCAATCATGACCACCACTCAGGATGGTGACAATGTGTCAGGCTGATAGAAAGTGCCCATATGCTAATGGATTCTTTGGTAAAGCTGTTTTACATTCGCTGTGTTTATTTCTGCCCACAATTTAGCAAGAGATCTCTGGACACATCTTTCCTCACAGGCAAGCTGCTCCTCAAAGTCATGTATTATCAGGAAACTAGACTCCAAGACCTATTCAGATGACTAAGGCACACACACACCCACACACACATACACACACACACTGATGGCAAAGCAGAATAAGTCAGGTCTACAAAAACATGAAGAAAAGCAGGGACAGGTTTCCTAAAATTGATTTTTTTTAGCTTGTATTATCTAAGTTGACTATGCAATCAGCCTCTAAATGCCTTAATGCTAGAGGGCACAGGAGACAGAGTTCTAAGCCTGAAATCAGGAAGGGTAGGAGTTCAGACGCTTATTAGCTCTATGACCCTGGGCAAGTCATCTCAATTTACCTCAGTTTCTTAATCTGTAAAATAGGGTTAATAAGAGCACAGACACTCATCTGCCAACATCACTCAGTGTACTACAAATCGTGATCATCAGGTGTACCAAGGAACAAAACCTAACAACTCCTTTATTTGCTTCTTATTCAACTTTTTTTATTTTATTATGCAATTTATTCAACTTATTTTATTTTCTCATTGGCAGAGATGTAAAACTCAAATAAAAATGATCCTTGTCACCACATACTGACTTAGAAAACCACAAATTAACACTGTCTATGTTATACTATATTTTGATCTATTTTGCTAAACAGTTACTAATTACATTTTAGCTTGGTTTGGACCACACCAGGGAGTTTTACCACTTCACAAGGCCCAGGATCTTCGAGAGTGACACTTTTGCTCCAAAGTATGACATTCTGACATTAAGTGTAAACTTTCCTGGTTTCATTTAGAGTGAAGATGTCAATTTTGAATAGCTCAGTTTTTCCCTAATACAGGCCTTCTAACCCTTTTGTTTGTCAAGGACCTTACCTTGCCAATACATGGAAGCCTATGAGCCCATTCTCAGAATCCTGTTTTTAAATAATTGGAGCAATTAAATTTCAATCAGAGTTAAGTTAAAATAAAGACATATATATATATATATATATATATATATATATATATACATATGTATGTGTGTGAGTATGTGTGTGCGTGTGTATATATATATATATTTTTTTTTTTTCACATCCACATTTATGGACCCTTTGAAATTTATCCATAGAACATCTTGAAGTGTCCAGGGACCACAAGTTAAGAATGCCAGCTCTAATATTAGGTACCTTGTTTGTCATTGGATAAAGGTATCATATACCAATGACTAAAAGCTATGTTAATGGTAATAGATGGTCTTCTGAATCTTATCCTTTGTGCTCCTTTTCAGTCATTTTCAATCATTTGCCAAGGTATCTGAGGAAAAAGAGGGCCACGAAGAGCCAAAGATTATATTGTACTTTTT
The DNA here is from genome assembly GCA_023548195.1 of Bettongia penicillata ogilbyi. Lineage (NCBI taxonomy): Eukaryota > Metazoa > Chordata > Mammalia > Diprotodontia > Potoroidae > Bettongia > Bettongia penicillata. The sequence continues at coordinate 1,065,600 of JAJHZJ010000408.1, read as the reverse complement.
CTGTTTCATGAGAATTCATCACTTAATGACTAACCTAATGAGAATAAACTATGGCAAAACAAGCCAGCTGTGAACTCAGACTCAGATGTAGTCTGTCTCTGGGATGATGCATTTTATTATTGACATTGGGGTATGGGTGGGTGAAGCAGCTCTATGAAGGGCCATCTCAGGAGAACATTTTTCTAAATCATGGAATTCCACGGTTGGAAGGCAATTTATGGTTATTTAGTCCAAAAGAATCTTTTCTCCAATACACCTGACAAGCTGTCATACAAATTATGCTTAGACGTATCCTGTAGTGGGGAACCCCCTATTCCTGAGGCAGCCTATTTCCCATTTTTTAAAATAGTTTTAGTTGATCAGGAAGAAGTCTTTTCTTATTTCAAGGCTAAATTTGCTTCTTTTCAGCTATCAGCTATGGTTACCAGTTTAACCCCCAAGAACACATAAAAATCTGTCTAGTTTCTTGTTTTATGTCCCTTCCTTCACGCCCTCATTGTCCACTCAACACTAGCAATAAAACGTGCTGTCTTTAGAGGCTCTGCTCCTACTCAAACAGAACTATTCTCTGTCCCTACATTCCTTCCACAAAATGGAAATAGAAGACTATATAATTAGATGATGAAAATTAAGACTGAGTAGGGTTAGAGAAAGTGGTATATCTTTCTGAAATCTTTTTTTCTTCTCGTTTTCCTTTGGGGCTATTGGTCACCCAAAAAAGGAAGTGTGAACATAAAATTTATTTTCCAGGAAAGTCTCAAAGGGAATAATACAACGGACTGTACTGAAACTTTGGATAGTCAACTCTGGAAGGCTTGTCTGTGACCTCTCCAATTATGTTGCTATTTAGTCTCAAGATACTTCAAAATAAATTGGGCTTTAAAAAAGCAAATAAAGGGATGGATTTGTCATCTGAAATTGAACTTCTTACTTGATTTCTGGAAAGAAAATCACTGGATTAGAAGGTGGGTCCTGTCCAGGACAGCAACATTAACTAATACACTTCTCCCAGGAGCTCAGGCCTCCCTGTTAAAAGTGAGTCTCAGAGCACGTCCTAAACTGTCTCTGCTAGGCTAACAGAGAAAGAAAGAGACAAAGATGCACCCTTTTTCATTGAGACTATGCTGCTCTGCATATCTTTATAGACACTCCCCACCGTGCTTGGATCTCTTTTAGAGTTATTACTGCTACGATGTATTTATTAGTAGTAGTTATTAATGTGTATTACCTCCCCACCCACTTCCCCAGTCCTTCTAGTTGTAAATCCCCAGAGGAAAGGGTCTGGTTTCACTTAGCAACTGCTCTGCAATATTATTTACATTTTTAGAACATCACCTGGGGAGGTATAATATCATTAAGTTTTGTGAGATCGGTTGACGAGGGAGCCACATATTTTACAGTACACCCAGCACAGTATTTTGTCCACAGCTGGTGCTCAATAAATGGTTGTTGATTGATTGAATCTACGAATGAATTAATTAATCCAAAAGGAAAGTGCTTTGGAAATCTGTTTTCCAGATTGTGTAAATGCAGGCCATGCCTGTTTTCTTTCGTCAAGTCTTGGTCACATAGCAATGGCTCAGTGTGGTAATTATATTACAAAGCTATTACGGGATGAAATGGAAATGGAAAAACAATTTAAATGCCTGTCTGAAAAGGACTCAGTTAGGATGCAATTATGAGTGAAATACCAATGGAAAGCATAATTGGAATGCAAGTCTGGAAGGTCTAGTTATGATGAGATTTAAGCATTTCTATCAGGGACTTTCACAACATGGAACAAACTACACATTCCTGGGGACATATATTTATTTCACTAAAGCAAACAACATTTATGGGATGGATGGAAATATTTCTGTACCAATTGTTCTGCAGCGTTATCTACACTTTTGGAATATCACCTGGGGATGGGTAATATCATTAGGTTTTGTGGGACCTGCTGATAAGAGAACCTCCTGTGTTACGATGCTTTGGTACAGCTTGAAAGTGATAAGGAAGCAGCAGCCGAGCTTAGCTTAGATTCCTCTTCCCTTTTGTGTGTTAATCTTTTAATACTGAATTTGGAATTTAATACATTGCAATATATTCACTAGCATTACCAATGTGGAAAGATATTTATTCTACAGTTTGTCTGAAAATGCTAAACTGCTAAGATGAGATTCGAAGTAGTCTTGGTTCTCTACACTTAAAACATTCTGCTGAAATGTTTCTTTTTATTAAATTGTGTTAAAGGTTTTTATCCAAAACTTTGTAATAAATAGACTCTCTCACCAAAGAGAAAACGATTTTAGAGGTGAGGTTTGAATGAATGTATTAAAAAGACACTGGAGCCTATGGAACAGACTGCTGGACTTTGAAAGGACAGAAAGACTTAGACTTGAATTCCACCCCTACTATTTATTATTATTATTTATTTTTTTATTAAACATTTATTACTTTTGTGACTCCTGGCAAGTCATTTAATCTATCTGAGCCTTCATCCCCTCTTCTACAACGAGAAATATTATCTACAGTACTATATACACACAAACTCATACATATCTACATATATGCATCAAATTAATGTTTGATTTCTTAACTTTGTTGATTATCTAGAAGTAAGAAAGTTAAGGAGAAAATATTAATAATGAAGATGAAACTTTAAAATGGGTTGCGTATACTTTTTTTGGAGAGCTAGATGCTACTATATCTATAGTATTATGTATACATGAATATTATCTACAGTACTAAATATACACAAATTCACATAATATACATATGTATTCCATTAAGTAATATGTATATGTATTTTGTGTATGTGTGTGTAAGAGTGTGTGCATATTAATTGCTGTAGATTATATTTGTGTGTGTATATACAGTGATACTCAGGCTTTGTAGGGCTAAGAGCGCTGACTTTGGGGTCAGATCATGACTGAATTTTGACTGCCACATCCTACCTGTGTGGTTTTAAGCCATACTACTTCTCTGGCCTCTGTTCTCTTATTTGTAAAAGGAGGTGACTGGACTAGATGACTCTTAATCCATCTTTATAGCAATGATACCATGGACTTCTTTTGCTGGAAGGCTAAATTCTAGGATCAAGTTTTAGTTATAAACTGGCTGCCCCTTGTTTGAAGGAAGTTGCTGGAACTCTTGAATTTAGGATTGTCAGAACATTCCTCCAGAAGCAGGAGTTTGCAAACTCTCACCATTCAGAACATGTTGCTCCCTTCTCTGTAACTTCCAGAGTTGGGAGAACATGTGCCACTTCCTATATCCTTCAGGTTTGGCCCCAGGTGCCCTGCATCCTCTTGGATGCAATCTTGGTTTCTGCCTTCTCTATGGCCAAAAGTTTACCATCTTTGGTGCACACAACCACATGGCTCCCCTTCCCATGTGGCTCCCATATGCCTTGCTCCAAAGAGTCATTAAAGGTTTCTATAGGTGAACTCCCTAGGCCTCCAGTCTGATCTTGACTGAGCCAAAAGGTGAAAGAGCAAAAGGGAAAAGAGCTTGTCATGTGCCCTTACAAGACAGCACAAAGGAATGGTTCTTTTCAACAGTGTGAGCCAGGCAATAAATCTTAGGGGAAGCCCCCATCAGTGAAACCCATATTTTATAAGGTGCAAAGGGTTATTGCCCTGCATGAGAAAATCTAATCAAAGCCCTGCCCCCTCAAAGACTCGCCATGTTGTATATTCCAAAGATGACTCAATGAACTTTCCTAATATAATATTTATATGTATATATATGTACATATGCACAAGAATCACAAATACATTATCTACAGGACTAACATTTTTCCATACATGGCCTTTAAGAACTTTTCTAAAAACACACTTTTTATAGAGACTGGGTAGCTCTATCTTGACCAGACTAACAATATAGCAGCCATTCAATGTAAAGCCATTGCTCTAACCTGCTCTGCTTTCTTGTTGACAAAGGGTGTAAAAGTGGCCAGCCCAGGAGAAGTCAGTGACCCTCAGACTTGGCATGAGGATCGTCACATCCTTTCCTGTGGACCAGACTAATTTCTATAGGGAGATGAGGGAGGCCACCTCTATTTGAACAGGTGCTATGTCTTTGCTGAGTACATAATTTGTTGCCAAGGCCTATTGATTTTATCTTTGCAACATTTCTGATATACTTCTTCCTTCTTTCTTCCAACACTACTATTACCTTGGTGTAGGCTCTCATCACTCCATGCCTAGCCTGTTGCAATAGCCTGCTGGTGGGACTTCCAGGCACAAGTATCTCCCCACTCCAGTCCATCATCGATACAGCTATCAAAGTGATCTGCTTAAAGTGCAGGTCTGATCATGTCATCTCTGCTACTTGATAAACTCTAATGACTCCCTATTACCTCCAGGATGAAATATAAAATCCTCTGTTGAACATTCAAAGCCCTTCATAACCTCTCCCCTACCCAACCTTTCCAGTCCTCTTATACCTTACCCTTTCTACACCTTTCATACACTCTGATCCTGTGACAACATCCCTCTTGCAAGCAACCACATCTCCCCACTCCAGGCATTTTCTCTGGCTGTCCCCCCATACCTGGAGTGCTTCTCCTCCTCATTTCTATCTCTGGTGTCTTTAGTTTCATTCAAGGCCCAGCTAGATTCTTTCCTTCTACATGAAGTCTTTCCCAAACACTTTCAATTCTAGTGTCATCCCTCTCCTGAATTTTTTCAATTCGTCCTGCATGTAGCTTGTTTGCACATTATAGTTTGCATATTTCTTCCCCCATTAGATTGTGAGATCCTTGAGAGCAGGGACTTCTCCCTTTCTTTGTATTCCCAGCACTTAGAACAGTGCTTGTAGAATGGTTCTTGCCCTGTGATAGGCTCCTGGTAAATGTTTATTGACTAACTATTCTTTCTATGACATGAGTAAGTAAATCCCCTTTTTTAAATTACTAAATGACCTACAGATTTTAATTAATTTAAAATTTAATAAAATTTTAATTAATTTAATATTTTATTCAAATCTAAAACCTGAATTCCCAGACTGACCTAAGTAAGGTGAAACAAATTGACAAACAAAAGTGGAATCTTTAAGAGAATTTTTTTTAAACTAAAGAAACAAGAGATTTTGAGGGGGGGAAACCATACGTTCATATAATCGAAGTTGAAAGTTGTAGAGTCCTAGAGAGATTTAACCATTTTTCTTATTCTAACATGCAAATTAAATATAGTATTCAACAATCAGGTTTGACTCAACTGCTTTGTAATTATTCACATTTCTGGAAGAAAAAATATGCTACCATATTATTTTCATATAGGAATTATGCTCTCTCATCGCTGGTGAAGAAAAAAAATCCAAGTATTACAATAGTATACATAAAAATATATTGCTCGAAATTAGGGGTTCTTAACCTTTTTTATTCCACACACTTTTTCCTTAGCAGGGTGAAGTCCATCACAGTGGTATGCACACACAGAACAATCTTTACAGCTCAAAGATGATTGCTAATTTTCCACATAAGCAAACGCTACAAATCAAGATTTGTTTAATTGTTTGGTTAACCATCTAGACTTAAGAAAGTGATGGAGAAAATATTGCATTTAATGATGCAAATGAAATTTAAAAGTGTGTCCTGTGTACATTTTGGGGGCCAAAATCTGGTTGTTTAATATTTATCAGCATACCTCTGCCTTAGACCACTCCTCAGAATAATGTTCTTAATAATGTTTTAAAATATATTTTGTTTTTTAAAACCCTCTGGGATCACAAAGGAAACCAAGCATATTGAAAGGTAGCTATCAAAGTATTTTTTTAAAAGTTCATGTATCCCACTTAAAGTATGCCCACTTTAAATGCACATTCCACATATATATATAGGGTGTATACATATACATACATGTGCATATACACATGCAGTTACATATATGTATACACACCCACATACATGTATAGATATTGTGTGCACATACATGCATACATGTGTGCATGCACACATACATGCACACACATACATAGAGAAAGATTCAGTTAAAATAGTGTCACTAGATTAATAACCACGGTCACTGAAACACTTTAAATATAGCTTTGTCTCACCTAGCCATCCGGATCTAGAATTTGGTATGCACATGTCTGTCTCAGCACTTGGAAGTACAAAGCCCACCACAAAGACTTCTACGCCATCTGCCATGAGCGCCATCCCCAGGACAAAGAAAAGGGCCCACTGAAAACGTCCATGGCCGCATTCTTGAATGATTAACTCGTACTGCTGGGCTAATTCTTCCTCATCAGCTTTTCTTTCAGATTCCAATTCAGTTCGGTCCTTGTACTCCTCACCTTTGGGCTGCCCTATAGACACGATGCTGTCTTTCCCTTGGTTTAGGTTGGGAATGCCCTGATATTCGCCTTCATAAATTTCATCATCTTCATCATGGCCTTCTGTTGCTTCACTTGACCCTTCATCATCATTGGCTTCACCATCATAGGTTTCTCCTGCTGGGTAATAATCATCATCATCTTCCTCATCTTGGAACCGGCTATAAGACCTCTGGGTGTAGCCGTCCTGGGCGCGGTCCACTGCTTGATTCACCTTTCTCACGGTTTGTTTCTTCACCTCCTTGGCAATGTCCTTAGCGCCTTTTACTAAGGACGTCCTGTCCCTGCTGGAGTTTTCCATCTTCTCTTGACCTGTAGTAGGTGAGAAGATGTAGACTGATGGTGGAACACAATCTGGTCCAGGCCTGATGTCAGTTGGGACGTACGGAAAGCATGGTTCACGTTAGGATCACAAACCAAACTGCGAAAGAGAATAATCAAGAGAAAACAAAATTATTATTCTTTCCTAACGTCTGCTGTTCCTGAAACATGCATGCACCAACACTCCCAGCTAGCCTTCGGAGGCTCTGGAATTCACGCTTGGGATGCACTGTGGCCTTTCCCTCTGATCTGATGACTCTTGCCAACACCTCCATGTAAGCCAGCCATGTCTCATCCCTCTCTTTGTCCATCATGCCACTTCCTTCATGTCTCCCTCCCACCACCCTTTTGTGGCTTCCTTTTATGTGTTATCTTCCCCATAGGAATGTTGTTTCCTTGAGACCACAACTGTGCTTATTTCTGCTCCTGTATTTGTAGTGCCAGTGCAGTGACTGGCACAGATTAAGTGCTTCATAAATGCTTATTGACTGGCTGACTCTAACCAAAATCATCCAGCATCTAGAAATAAATCCCTTTTAATGTCAGTAGTCAAGCAATCAGGCAGATAGGTGGTATAGTGGAGAGTGCACTAGACCTGGAGTCAAGATGACTCTTCTTTCTGAGTTAATGTTTGACTTCTGTGTGATCCTGGACAAGTCACTTAACCCTATTTGCCTCAGTTTCCTCATCTGTAAAATGAGATGAAGGAAATGGCAAACTAATACAGTACTTTTGCCAAGAAATGTGGTCACAAAGAGTTGGACATGACTGAACACCAAGTCAAATAGTCATACACAAATCTCATTGCTTATATGCACATTGTTTTGGATTCTTTACAAAGCTCAGTTTGTACCTAGAAGGTGTGGGGTTTGTCATTCCTTTTTACCTAAAGGATTTTCAATCTTACTCAAAGGGGATTATTCCTTGAAACAGAGAAGTCACATTACACTTTTCAAGTGCATCTAAAAAATTCTGAAACACTTCAAATTATACCTAAGGAGAGAAATAAAGGGCACTGTTCACAGATAGAAAAGAGGTACCAGAGGCAGAGGTTATAAGCACAAAGTCTCTGCCTGATTTTTCACAATGATTCATTTCAATTCTAGTGTAGTGAAAAGAAAGCTGGGCTAAGAGTCACAGGAGATGGGTTCAATTCCTACCTGTGTGATTTGGGGCAAGTCACATAGTCTCATTCCTTAGCTAATACATGTAAACACTTTGCAACCTTAAAGCATTATACAAATGCTAGCTATCATCATCATCATCATTATTAATCTGGGAGTCAGAATAGATAGCATCTAAGGTTTCTTCCAGTTCTAAATCTGTAATTGTATCAAGCATTTTCCATGTTCCAGGTACATTGTTAGATACTAGTGAGAGTAAAATGAAAACAAAATCGTATTTGTCCTAATGGTGCTTAGATTCTCCTGGGAGAATAAAAGTGAGAAAGTCTTAGTGACTGGGCAAATCAGAGGAGGAATCACAGAGAAAATGATGCCTGAGAGGAAAATCAGGCTGTAAAGAGGCAAGATGAGTAGGCAGTGAATTCTAGCTATGGACGACAACATGGAGGAATGCAGGGAAATGGGATAAAGCATGTCAAGTTTAGAAAAACAACAGTTTAGTTTGACTGAAATGTAGAATATGTGAAGAGAACAGTGAAAGTCTGGAAAAGCAAGTAAGAACTATGTTGTATGTTACTTTAAATGTCAAACTATCTTTAGAGGAGATAGGGGAAACACTGAAGGCTTTTGAGCAGAGAGTAACATGACAGATCAATGCCTTAGGATGAGTATTACTGTAACAGTCTGAAAGATGGATAGGAGGAAGGAGAGACTGGAATCAAAGGAACCAGTCTGGACTCAAACTAGCATGTTAACCGAATAAATGAAGAGAAAGAGAGTAATACAAGAGAGATTATAGAGGCAGAATCAACACAACTTGACAAAGAAAAGATTATGAACAATCCTGTACCATTTTCTTATTGATCCTTTTAAAAATAATTGATTTTGTGCAGTAACTGTGTTTGTCCTGTAATTGTTTAAGTCATGGCTCTTTGTCTCTGAACCTAGCTCATAGCTCAGGGGTCTATAATGGTCTTGTCTCAAGAAATTCTACTAACTTTTGGAACTGTGTGTGAAAGAAAGGGAACCAGTCTGACACCTTCTCCACTAAGCTATCCTTTGCACCTGGACTCAAACCTCGAACATTTCTTAGTCTTGTGAAAGAAGAAGAGGGTCATTGCTAGCCCCCACTACCAAACTTCCCACCAATCATGTTTCCTGAGCCTCAGCTCTGTAGGAGCCATGTTGCCCCAAATTCCATGTCATCTACCATGGTCTGTTCTTTGTTCTATACTCCACAAAGTCTATACATGAAAAACTGTCCTTTTGCTTGGAGTCTTTGGCATTAATGGAGGGCTCTCAACAGAAACAGGAAACTTTACAAGAAGGATGAGTTTAATTGGAGAGATGATGAGTTCCATGGTGGGGCATATTGAGCCTGAGATGTTTATGGGCATCCTGGAAGAGATGGCCACCAGACAGCTGGTGATGCAAGGTCAGTTTTCACAGAGAGATTAGTTTCACATTGAAATGATGGATAAAGAAACATGAAAATCGCTATGGCTTATATTAATGGGAATATTTCTTCTCGTAGTCAAACTACTTTCTGCTGCCAGCATATTTCCCCCCTCTTCCTATCTCTGGTGTTCTGTAACTAAGGCAGGAGAGATGGAGTTTTTTCCCCCAACCATTCCATCTTTTCCCTTTCTGCTGAACCAGCTCAGGGCAGATATTGACTTGTTTTTGAGGCACAATTGTCTGCTTAGAAGGAAATGGACACAAATCTTTAGCTGATATCACACAAGCTATTGATAAGCCTTTGGCCATGACATTCTGTGCTCTATAGTCTTCATTTTTTTACTTTTTTAATGACAATAATTCACAATTAAGTAATATTTAAAGGTTCACAAAGAACTTTCCAAAACAACTCAGCAAGTCAAGCAATGCATGGATTATTATCCTCTTATTCTGGATGAGGAAACTGTCATAATTCATCTAGAAGGGAAATAATCTTTTCCCCATTATTAATTTTACAAGTCATCTAGTTCTGGTCAAATTAGAAATACTGAACAATTCAAATGTATAGCAGCATCTTCTATTGTTTTCCCAATTACCACTAGGGCCATATCCTATTAAAATATCAATTTAAAAAATGTTTAAACAACAAAATACAATCTAGCCTTAAGGCAAGTGTGTTAAAAAAACTACAAAATATTTTTTCTTCATTGAACACCAACTAAATTCCCATTATATAACACTGATGTACTATCTGGCACAGAAAAAAGATGTCTTGACAATGAATCAAGAACCCTGAATGATAATTCTGGTTCTGCCGTACCTCAACCAAGTCTTTTCTCTCTCTAGGCCTCAGTTTCCTCAACTCTAAAATGAAAATATTGAACTAGCTGATATCTAAGGCTCCTTCCGGTTCTAAGATCCTATGGTGCAACTAATATGGCTTGTCTTCAATAGACTCATAGCTTACAAGTTGACTTAATGAACACCAGGTTTAATGTGTGTGTGTAAGTGTGTGTGGGGGGGGCAGTGTAAGTTGCTTCCTTAATGCTATTGTTAAAAGGAATATTCTTTATTCAGGTTCTCTCCTTGATTAATGAGGCAAAACTTAGGAAAAAGAGAATGAAAGGAAGTTTAATAAGAATATGTCAAGGTAACAGCATGTTGATGGACTGATGAGCAGAGATCAGTAAAGGATTCAAGTTAGAACCAGCTTTTATTGGTAACTTTCATAATAAGATAAAGACAATTCAGATACATCCAGGTCAGCAAAGAGAACGGGCCATTGCATCTCAGTTCCTCCGCATTGCCTGTATATGATGTGTAATGGGTATAGACAGATGGGGGTGACCTGCTACATGATGAATAACAGGTAATACAAAAGCTGCAGACTGGATTGTGCCTCCCCCAACTAACAAGCAGGTCTGGGAACAATGGGTCATCCAATCAGAATTTAATACTATAATATGTGCCTTTCTGTTTCTCCTGCTACTCATTTTAGGAAAGCAAAGAGGAAAAAAAGGAAGGAGAAAAAATAAAAAAAGAGGAAAGACTGGTAAGAAGGAAGAGGAGAAAGATGAAGAAGGGAAGGGGATGTTGGCTGGGTCAGCAAGAGGAAAGATCAAGGGAAAGAAAAGCTGAAAAACAGGGGAAGGGAAGTGCAGTAGCTACAACTGAATGTGAACTTTCTGAGAGCAAAAGTTCTCTCATTTTTGCCTTTGTGTCCCCTGTATCTGACACATAAGAGCCACTAACAGTCATTTGACTGTTGAATCTAATTGAATATTATGTTTGAGTGTGTTCGTCAGTGGAATGAGAAAGGATTTTCCGCTGAACTGTAATGAAATAAGACTATTAATGCAATAAAAGGTGCCATCTCCAACAGTATCCTGAGAACAAGTACTTAGCAGGGAACTTGCACATTGACTGTGTCCTGTGATACAAACAGCGTTGAAACAATACTGTGAAGCAGGAAGCCAAGACTGTCATGTCTAAGCTACAGTAATTCATGTATAGCATGAAGACAATATACTTTTACTAACTCAAAAATTGTTCAATGGCTTTTTCTCTTAAACTTAAAAATGAATGCTTGGTAATGAGTAATTTTGCATAGTTTAAATGTGCCTTATTCCAAGGAAAGTTTTGTTAACGCTAGAGCTGTCTCCACAGGGTGCACACAGGCATGCTATTTTAATAGATAATTGCATTGGGAAAACTAGATTATAATTCAAACCCTATAAATCAACCACTAATTTGGTCATTTAGACACATTCCCTGTTACATAAAAGCATTTGTAATTAAGCTTTGAAAATAATCCCTGGAATATTAAGTTTAAGACAGGGTGGATGTAGAGAACAATCTTGATATGAGAACTTTCTTGTAGAGAAAATAATTCGCCTCCAGGATTAGAGCATCCAGGTTGGTTGGCAAACTGCTGGAGAGCTGGGTTTTCATTTCTCTTTTCCCTCTGGTTTAGTTCTGGGCTCATGATAATGACACAAACATACTTAAGGGAGGAAAGGAAAAGAGAAAGGGAGGGAAGGAATGAAAAGGGAGGGAAGGGGACAAAAGGGGAGAGAAGGGAAAGGCAGAGAAGGGGACAGGAAGAAAAGAAAGAAAGAAAGGGAAAGGAGAAGAGAGGAAAGAAAAAAAGGGAAGAAAAGAAAGGAAAGGATTTATAGCTAGAAAAGATCTTAGATGCCATCTAGTCCAAAGGTTCTTAATCTTTTTTTTTATGGCATAAATGCTATTGACAGTCTGGTAAAGCCTATGAATTCCTCAGAATGTTTTATAAATGCATAAAATTATAAAAGATTACAAAGGAAACTAATTATATTGAAATACAGTTATCAAAATATTTTTTTTAAAGTTCATAGACTCCAGATTAAGAACTCCTGATTTTGCCTAATACTCTTATTTTACAAAAGGGGAAAAAAGAGACCTAGAAACTTGTTCTAAGTCATACAGGGAGTTGGTTACATAGCTAAGATTTAAATTTAGGTCCTCTGATTTCAAATCCACTGTTTCCTTATATCCTTTCACAGTCTACTATGTGGAGAAGTGAGAAAGAAAGGAGCAATAAATAACTCAAGGCTAGGTGCCTCAGCAAATGGTTGTTCCATTAAGAAAAATAGAGAAATTAATTTTACATCACCTGCGTACAGGCAAGCAATTCTATCTACTGGAAACTGGAAATGGAAGTCTGCATCTCAGGGAAGATGAAATATTGAGAAATCATTCACAAACAATTAGTCATTGAGAACTAATGAGATTGCCAAGGGACAGAAGACAACTCAGGATGGAACCAAACACTTAGGGGTAGGAGGGAAAATAGGAAGAGCACTCAGAGAGGTCGAAGAAAACCATGAAAGCGCAGTGCCAGGAAAGCTCAAGGAAGAGACATTATCCAGAAGATGAGAAGGGCACACAAAAGGGTCAAAGGATACACAAAGTTCAAAGATGAGAAGTGAGAAAGGCTCTTCCACTTGGTACTAAGGAAGCTATTGGTGACCTTAGGGAGAACAGTTTCAGAAGAGTTATGTAGATAGTAGCTGGATCATTATAAATTCTAGTATGTTTGACAAGAAATCTCACTAGATGAAAATAATCTCTTATAATTCTGACCTGTGATTGCGTTGGTGGAGGGAATACCTAGAGTGGAAATTCTTTCCACTGATTCAGATCAATTTTTATTTAACTCGGTTTCAGAGAGTTTCTTGGGGGTACTGAGAGGTTAAATGGCTCCCCCATGGTTACCTAGCTAGTATTTGTGAGAAGCAGAGCTTCAGTCCAAGTCTTCCTGACTTCAGAGTTGGTTCTCTATCCACTGTGCAATACTTCTCCCTTGGCTGCCTAGGGAGTGGAAAATGAGAGAGAATTTCAAGGCAAGAGGTAGGCAGAAAATTTATGTCATCAGAGAAGAGGGATACAGAATAGATATTCATCATGAATCAATAAAACTATATTAGATGGCTCCTATGTGCTGGGCACTGGAGGAGCTGATGGGAATCCAAGTATAAGAATAAAACAATTCCTGGTCTCAATGACTTCTTGGTTTCAAGGCCCCATGAGCCTGATGGAGGCGTCAAAATCAAGCCCCAAGGCATGGCTAGATCGGATTGAACTGTAGATTGGAAAGTGATACATGAAATAAATAAAAATGAAACAATGTAGATGTGTTTTTTTAAGGCAGTAAGAGGCTGGCAGGGATCAATTTTTTTTTTTGAGTTGGACACCACTGATGTGGGATATCTACTGACATTTAATAAAAGAAATTAGAACTGATAAATTTTAAAATATATTTATTAATTCAATCAAAATCACAGTAGTTAATTCATAATGTTCTTAACAAATAATATTGTAAGAAAAATTATTTTCCAAAAATATTGAAAGAGCGTTTTTATGTTTTTGCTAATGCTTATGATTTTGCAAATCTTTAATGTCTTTAAGATTAGGAAGCTATCCACCTGGACATACAAGTAATTTAAAAAACCTACTTCATTTCTATATTATGGCCAATTAAGGCCATAATAATTAAGGGGGGAGAAAGAGAAAACCCAATTCCATTCTCCTGCTTCTGCGTGTGCACATGTGCCTCCATTGTGTGTAATGATAGAAATAAACTTCTTTTTATTCATTCCATCTCTTGTCTAGAATTATATTTCCATTGTCTAATCTTTCCTAAGTTTTAAAACTTCCCTTTCCTTCGTTTCTTACTTTGGGAAATAGAAATGCTGAAGTCCATCTCAAGACTGAATCATTATTTTATGCTAATTTGTTCATTCTCTCCTTTGACTCCTAGACGCAATTACACGTTGATCTCAGAAGTGCTGATGATACATGCTAACAACACTGCTGACCACAGAAATGGCAAAAACACCTGAGGGAAAAATAGCCAATGGCAAAACACTGTCATTAGTTTTTAAATGCCAAGTAACTAGAAGGAAAAATGTAGCATTTTTCCATATAAAGAAATATGTAAAACTGCAACCCATTTTAATAATTTAGCAACAAATCTATACAACCAAATGCATAATAAAATTCTTGATGATTTTTATTAAGTCTGTACCTTTTCTGTGAGTCAGCCAGAGAAATGCCAAGCAACCAGTACTCTCTCCCAATAACATAATGTCTAACATGGATTACATTGAGAACCCAAAACTGTGAAGTTAATTAACCAAGACTGTGAGAATGAAAACAGTAATGAATGGTAGTCAACCAGGCAAAAAGTCTTCCAAGGTTCTTCCAGGACTCACCTCCCAATATAAAACAATGGAAAATGGTATTCAATTCAAGAAATATTTATTAAGCATTTACTCTATGAAATATAATGTGCTAGTGTAGCATAAGAATGGGATTGAATTAATCAATCATCCTATCTCCCTAATCAGGTAAGAACACCTCAACTGAATTAATCAGACTCTCTACTAAATGGAAAAAGTATCTGATCAATTAGGAAGTGGTTGAAAGCCATCATATGAAATTAAAAGACAACACACAGGCAGTATATTGGAATTGGCAGAAGAGCCTGTCATGCACTGCGGGGCTCAAATAAAACAGCAAGTAGGTTTGAAAGCAATTGCAGCCAAGCCCCTGTGAGAGAATTGCTGGAGAGGTAGAACAGCCCTTTGTCTCTTCCTCTCAGCTCCCTCCCCGCTTATGACAAGAGCACGACCCCCCTTGTGAACTTTCAAGTGTCAGAAGTTTTGGACTTCTCATCAACATGTCAGCATCATCCTGGGAAAAGTTGTGGCTGGTGATGGGAGTCTATATCAAGAGAAGAAGACAAACTAGACATAGTGAAGAAAGGCTGGTCCAGAATTCTACAAGAAACCTAGAAAAAACGCAATACCATGTTTAACAGAGATATTTATCAGTACTTGACCAAAGGAAGAAACAATTTCCAGCAACCAGGAACTCCCCCTTTGTCACAGATGCTCTTTAAGCTTGAGCCTCTTTCCTGTGGACTTTGTTTGTGCTAGTGGAAGAGCGGGCTTCCAGCTTGGAGGAGATGTTGGTACCGAACCATTATACCATTTGTCATGCCAAACTCTTATGCTATTAGTAAAATTCAATCAGTGTTAAGTGACTTGCCCAGAGTCACATAGTTAGTAAGTATCTGAGGCTGGATTTGAACTCAGGTCCTTCTGACTCTAAAGGGCTAATGCTCTATCGACTGTACCACCTTAGTGCCCTATAAGCTAATTAAAGCTGGATGGCTAACCGAGCAACTGATAATTAATGGAGAAAATATACCAGTGAGGGCTTGTGAACTAGTGTTAGAAAACTACCCCCGAACACTCAGGTTTACCCCTAGAAACCTAAAGGGAGGATTAATCAAACTCCCTCTGTGGAATCAGTCTGCCAGTACAAAAGAGAGCCTAGGATAATAGCCCCACAACCTGTGCTATTCTATAATAAGTATATAATAATTATATACTATACTATAATAATAGTAATATAATATAATAAGGATACAAAGGAAAATATCAAATCAGTCTCTATCCTCAAGAAATTTACATTCTTCTTTACAATAATTTTCCTGAAACATACCGATTCTGTATCTAGAGAGACTTGTTTTAATTCTACTCACAATAGCGAAAGCCTGACACATGAAGAGCTCGCACTAATTAACAAGACCTACGGACAAATCTACATCACAGAAGGTTGCCTCTGCCACCTGAGAAGGCAGAGAGATCTCTGGATTGCTACTGTAGCCCAAGGAAGATGAAATGGAAAAAGGTTCCTTCCATAGTTTCTTTGTTTTATAAATAAGTTTTTTTAAGATATTTTCTTTTTCTTATATCACCATAGTATCCCACGTATCCTTCCTGCTCCCGCTTTCTGAGAGCCATCCATGGGACAAAAAGTATTTTTTTGGAGAGGAAAAAAAAGTTAGCACAACTGTTTGATATGTTGAAAAAGTCCAGAAATGTGTCCAGTGTGTCACACTGTGGACTTCCCACCTCCACGCAGGGGCAGGCTGAGGGCGTCTTCTCATATCTCTTCATGTGAGTCCTATTTGATCTTTGTAATCTTGTTACATTGACTTTGGATTTTTTGGTTACTATTCTTTCCCTTTACATTGTTATACTTACTGTGTATAAAATTTTCTTGTGTCTCCTGACTTCACTCCATTAATTTATAAGACCTTTACATGCTTCTAAATATATTATTATGTATCATATGTATTTATTAATTGTTAAATATTTACAAATATATATTTATTAATTGCTTCTATATCTTAGATACCAAACCTTTATTGGAGAAATTCGATATATAGATTTTTTTCCCCACTCCAAAGTTTATTTACTCCAGTACAAATTCACAGAACAAACCCCCTCAACTTTGAACATCAAAGAGGGAAATCCTGGCAGAAGATGCAACTGTCACAAGCACGAAGAAAGATGGACTCATTAGACCACTATCAATGCCCATCTACCTTTTTGTATTTGAGTTCCTTTATTTATATAAATATGTGCATAATAAAATATACCTACATGTGCATTTGTTTATAAGCCCTGAGAAAAATACTCAAACTATAAGGGAGATCATTACATAATAAAGTCTCTGCGTATGTGTGTGTGTGTGTTCGTCCTTCATTGCCAAAGAAGACCATGCCATCAGAGAAATGATGACATGACTTGCACTTGACTGCGTTTTGAGTGAGGGAGGAATGTGCAGGTCACCAACTTCACTTCCCTTCCAGAGCCATCTGAATCCAGTGACCAGATACTCATCAGGATGACTGCAGATGGTCCAGGATGAGGCAATTAGGATTAAGTGACTTGCCCAAGGTCACACACTTAGTCAGTGTCAAATGTCTGAGGTGACATTTGAACTCAGGTCCTCCTGACTCCTGCACTGGCACTCTATCCACTGCACCACTTAGCTGCCCCACATAATAAAGTAATATACTAAGGAATGTCCAGGAGAAAGTCTATGACTCCGTATCTAATTTTAAATCACATATCTAAAGCATCAGCAAGAAATGTTGATGTGACAACTCCACAGAGGCCAGTTTACTCATAAAAGATTCATTAGCATTTTGTGCAATATGAGTATATGAAAAAGGGCAAGTTACAAAAAAGAAGCTATAATATTAGTGCCAATTTATGTGGTCCCTAGTAAACTGAAAAAGATGGCAATAAGAAGAATTTTCCGTCTGATTCTCATTCTATTTCTGTCTTGGATCTATGATCCTTTCAGCCTGCTGTGTGAGAGACTTTAGAGTCTGGGAATGAGGATTAGTACAATTAATTATTCAGTGTAAGTAACATTAATCAAATAGTTCTTTTTGAAGAAGTCTCTACACTTCCCACCATTCTCACTGGGCTTTCCCTCCTTGCCTTTCTCTTCAATGAAACTTACATCTCATTGAATATCGTGAAAATGTTAATAGTTACCCCATCTTCATTTTTACACTTATTTTTCTTTCCAATATACCCTGGAAGCTGTGCATTAGTGAAACACATGTCTAAATGACCATATACAAATTTAAGGCATTGAAAAAATTGAAGGACAATTCAGAAAAGTCCATTAAAGTAAACTAGAATATCTATGGAACATGAATATGGAATATTCTGACTTCATCATTAGACAGATACATAGATGTTCACTGGTAAGTCAGCCCACCTCTGGGTTTTTTTCTCATCTAAAATGCAGACTAGATGTTTTCTAAGATTCCTTCTAACCTCAAGTCAGTGTTATATATAATGGGTCACTGTGGTATAATAAAATCACTGCAGCTTCTCCAGGACTATGCTCACCAAGGTCAGCCTTGGCTCTAGAACTGCCTTAAATAGCCCCATTCTTAATGAATATCTCTGGGGAATGAGCAGAAACAATTGCTTCTCTGAGGCTGGTCAGCAGCGCTCGCTGTCACACTTGTGCCCTCCTGCCCTTCCTCTAAATGAGCCTTTTTTTCCCCGGGTAGACCCATCATTCCTGTCTCTTGTGCTGGCCTGCTTCAGGGACCTTTACCCTTTTCACTGTGCTCACTAGGGAAAAATGGGGGGCACGCTTCCTTCTGCTGCCACTGCTGCTGTCTTCTGCTCCCTGATGAGACCTTGTCCTGCCCTGCCTGGAGCACCCTTGTCCTCTCTCACACACCTTAGTAAAGTTATCCGTTGTCGTGAGCACGCCTAGTCACTGCTGCATTAGATATGGGACCTCAGGCATCCTGCCTGCTCCAGGGCCGCCCCTTTGCCTCTGATTACAGGGATTTCTCTCCCATTTCTTGACACCTACACGGAGGGGCCATCTCCAGGCATCCCGATCTGTGCCACTGGATCCAGGTGGCTCTGGAGGAGAGAGTGAGGATGGTGACTTTGCACAGCCCTCCCTCACTTGAATCCAACTCGCGGGCAAGTCATGGCATCACCGCCCTAATGCCTTTGAGAATAAAGGAAAAGCAACTGCAGCCACAACAAAGAATGAACATTTTGTAATTCTCCATAACAACTGCAGCAGCGTGGCACTGGGCACACAGTGGGCATTCCTTAAGAATGGTATTTATTAGTCAATTCTGTACATTTTAAGGCTAAGCCAGCTATTTGTATGTCCTCCCTCTGGTGGTAAGGAATTATTATTACATGTAGTTTCCAATAAGCCAAAGTTTTTGTTAAATTCTTTGGCATTTACCAGAGTACCCCAGAGCATGGACTGGCATGCAGGCAGCATTATCTAGTTATCTGGACAGAGTACATGTCTGACAATTGTACTTTTCAAGTCTGTCCTAAAGAGTGGACTTTTTTGAGGGGTTCAAGATGTTTGATTCACAGGTATAAACTCTCCAAGACGGAGCTGACAAGTGTACAAATCAGTCTCGTTATTCAAACAGTTAATCAAACTGTTGAACATGGTACCTTCCTAGAGATTATGGATTCTCCATCCCAGTGTCATTGAATTGTATTGAAGTAATCTAGGGTGCATATGATCCTATACATAGCCATTACAGTCCTCAGAGAAGTCATTTGTTAGTTCCACATTCCAGGAAGCTGTGCATTAGTGAAACATATGGCTAAATTTAAATACATAAATGTATGGACATTGAAAAAAATTGAAGGACAGGGAAAGGATTTTAATTTTAAATATGGGAAAGCTACGAGGAATTTACAAAATGCCCATTAAAGTAAACTAGAATATTTGTAGAATATGAAGTTAGATGCCCAATTATTTATTTGTCAGGTTTTCATTCTAATATTTTTATCATTCTAGCATATAAAGGGATGGAGGATATATTGTAAAAAAAATCAAGATGGGATAACTGTTAAGATTTTCACAATATTCAATGAGATGTAAGTTTCACTGAAAAGAAAGGTAATGAAGGAAGGCCCAGTGAATGGTAGAAGTGTGAATTAAAGACTGTTTTAAAAGAACCATTTAATTAAAGTCACTTACATAGAATAACTAAAAATAGACTGATCAAACATAACCACTAGGTCTTAAGGGACCTATTTAACAAATATATGAGTACTTTGTAATTAGCATATTAGTTGTTCATATATAAAATGGAAACATACATCCAGCCTAGATTCCATGGCTCCAAAAAGAATCATGCTGACCCTCCCTAAGTTATCACAGATTCCAAATGACTGGAATTCATATCCATTACATTCTATTGCATATGCTTTCTTCTTGTATAGCTTTATTCCAAGCCTACATAAAATACCAGTCTCTAAAGGTTAAAAAATATTAATCTGGTGAATTTGCTTGACTCTTAATTCTCAAATGTGTTCCAGTTACCCCACTTCTGACTAGTAACTAAAGGACTTTTTAAACCATGAGTTGTTTTTAAAAATATATACTTTTCATTATACACATAAAAGCATATTCAAATAAGATTCACATATATAAATAAAATATTATATGTATAAAATGTTCATTTTTATATACATATAAAATAATATTCTTATTATATAACTATTTTATGGACATATAATTCAGTTTGTGCAAATTAATTCTATCAGAACTATGTAGATTTAATAAATTTAATAAAGCCTCAATATGGATGGAGCAAGTAGTGCTTTATTCTTTTGGAGTTCAAAAAATCATGTGGCCACAACTCAATGAGACACCAGAGCCAGTGATTTTCACCTTGTCCTTTTAAATTTATATACAGGCTTTGAATTTCAAGTTAAAGAGTTTGAACTTACTTTTACAGGGCATACAGAGCCACTGAAGGTTTGAACAGGGGAGTAGTGTTACTAGAATTATGTACTAGGGAGATTAATCAGCTGAATAGGGAAGAGAATGAATGCAAGGAAACCAGTTAAGTGGAGTAACGTGGATTGACCTAACGCACCTCCTTGGGGGCTGGGGGAAGGAGAGATGTTGCCATGTGCTCAAACATTCGTTATTTTAGTTATTAGAGCAATACATAGAGAAGCAATGTGGTACAGAGAGCCTACTTCAAAGCTAGGAAGTCCTAGGTTCAAGCCTTGCCTGGCTGTGACACTGGATAAGTCATTTAACTTCTCAGGGCTCTAGGCAATTCCCTGAAGTCCCTAAGTCCCAGAGACTGTGCCAAACTTCATGCTACAGGGAGCTACCTCACTTGGAAATTCTCTATGCTAATGACATAATAAATACAATCTATTTTTTATAACAATATATAGCCTTTAGGATCTGTCTGCAGGGGGAGAGGACAAAACATAAAAATAATGATTCATCACCAAGGTGAGACAATAATTAGAGCCCTTTCTCAGAAAAAAATGGTACCCAGTTTTCACTGACCCTAGGGTTAGTCAGCTCAACTCGGACAATGAATGAGAAGTTAGACCAGGGCTAGAAGGTGGTGAAGCTCAGAACGAAGGAACAAGTTAGTCTAGGATAAGCCTTGGCATCTGTGGAAAACTATAGTGAGCCAGGTCTAGGTTCTAGAGCTCAAGTAAGCCAGGGGAAGCGGTAAAGACCCAGTAAATAGTACTCACTGTTCAAGTCACAGTTTGATGGCCATAAAATGAAGGGGTATCATCAGGCATAGTCCTGTAGGGAGTTTCCCCAATCTTATTTCTAGGATTATTCTGTATTGCTTCTAGGGTTTTGCTGGGACCATCTTGAACCAGCTCAATAGAACTGATCATTAAATTTTCAGTGTGAGCATTTATACCTCAGAAATCGGCAGATACAAGAGATCAGGCTTGATTTACTCTTTTACTGGTTGTTTAGACCTAAGAAAGTGATGAAGAAAATGTTAATAAGGCAGATTAAATTTAAAAGTGTATCCTGTATACATTTTTTGCCCGTAGAGCAGGTTGCTAAATATTTACCAGCACATCCCTGGTTGCACCACAGAAGGCTATCTAATTATGTTACAAGGCTTCCTGTCTAGAAACTATTAACCTCACACTCCTAAAACTGCTGATACCTTATTCTATTTCAGCTAATTAGTGAGCCACCTTTAGATGGCAGCCCCTAGAGCAGCAGGAAGTTTTTAGAGTAGTTGAAACACCCGGCAATGTTACTTGATCCAAGGGGTAACTTTCCAGTCATGAAATGGTAAGACTATTTGGATCCCAGCTGACAGCTTGAAAGCATATGGTGATCTGATGATTTGGTATAAAGTTAGCAACACAGAGGGTTCACTTTCATCCAAGGAGCTCCAGGTGCTTTTGAGTGACCACACCTTACATCTAGAGAGTTCACTTTCAGGATGCACTGAGATAGGAACTGACTAAGGACCATAGTCAACCATTATAGAATTTCCTTGATGATAGATTGACACTGGATATATATACGCACACCTATATATATATATATATATATATATATATATATATATATATATATATATATACACACATCACATTGTATGTATATATATAGGTATATATATCATATATATACATCACACACATACATACACCTATATGTATATATGTATGTATATAGCATGTTTAAAAGTAAATCACAGTATAATTTTAAAAAAAACAGGTATATTGGGGTCTCTTCCTTTCCCTAAGGACCTTGAAGAATCCTCTGTCATTGTTTTTTTGCATATACTGCTTTTAAAGTCTTCCACAATCAGGTTCCAACCTACCTTTGGTGCCATATTATGCATAGACTATTTAGCACAACTGAACTAGATTTCTTTCTATTCTCTTAGAATTCCTCTGTTCCATCTCCCATCTCCACCGCTTAAGCAGTTGCTTTAGGATGTACTT
This sequence comes from Bettongia penicillata ogilbyi, assembly GCA_023548195.1. Classification (NCBI taxonomy): domain Eukaryota; kingdom Metazoa; phylum Chordata; class Mammalia; order Diprotodontia; family Potoroidae; genus Bettongia; species Bettongia penicillata. The sequence goes on along the minus strand of JAJHZJ010000408.1, from coordinate 1,043,216 downwards.
CCTTCCCAACTCTGTGCCTTAGAATCCCTGGTTTCCTTCAAAGCAGAGCTCATATGACTCTCCCCACATGTAGTGGGACCCTCCCTGATCCCCACAGCTACAAGTACCCATCCCCCAAAATTACCTTGTATTTTAGGGGTGTATTTTATATATACCAATAAGTATCTAAATTGAATTCCCTTCAAAGCTGTGTTATTCCACTTTGATAAGGTCCATCCCTCTCTCATTCCAAATATTAAATGAGTACGGGAATGAAATGCTAAAAGGTTTGATATTTAATTACCAATAATAGAAACCTTGCTCCCTTCTACTTATGTATGTAGGATGCAGGTAGCAGATGCAGAACCGTTACTCTGGGCTGTTTTCTGAGACTACCATCTTCCTGCCCCCACAATTTAGCTGTATCACCCACCTTGATGAATTAACAATAGTTCCTTAGGAAATATTTATTGAATTGAACTGAGCATCATTTGAGGATAGGATTCATGCATGAATCAAGACAGAATAGGAATAGGATAGTAAATTCTGGGTTGCAGGCAAGAAAGAAAATGATGGGATTAAAAATACTATAAATTCTCAACTCAGTCATTATCTATTATAACAAGTGAAAAAGATAACGTACGTAAAATCTACAGATAATCCAAAAATATTCTATGCTGAGGCCAGCATGGTGCTTCACACACATGGATATTCAACAAATACTTTTTGATTAATACTTTTAACCTATACCTTTCCTGAATCTTCCCACCACATCTGTTGCTAAGCAGCAAAATTAGTTTGAGTTTCATTTGCTTGCCCGTCATTGGTATTAAGAACTAAATTCAAAAACCACACAGAAAGAGATGGGTTCCATAATCTATAAGTTGGATTATTGCCTCTTTGAATTATTTTAAATATTGAATATCTAAAGCAGGGCTGGGAGACCACAATGGTGAGAAAATCTCTCTGAAATAATCTAATATCTTCCCCTATCTCTAGGGAGAACTCAGTTGTTTCAGACAGGTTCATGTCATGTTGTTCAGTTGTGTTCAACTCTTCAGGACCCCATTTGGGGTTTCTTGGCAGAGACACTAGAGTGATTTTCTATTTCCTTTTCCAGCTCATTTTTACAGATGAGAAACTGAGGCAAAGCAAACAGGGTTAAGTGACTTGCTCAGGGTCACATAGCTAGTAAGTATCTGAGGCTAGATTGATCTCATAAAAATGATTCTTCCTGGCTCTAGGCCCGGCACTCTATCCACCGTGCCACAATCTTATGTCAGTAGGTGCCTTAGACTCGCTACATGAACTTGAACGTAATATTAAGCTCTGTATTTGCAAAGCAGAGATTCCTAAGTACCACTGGGCAGTAAAATCAAACGTTTTTGCTGTACTTTTTCAATTTAAGATTCAAAGTCTAGATTTTCGCTTTATATAACAAGTAGGAAAGATCTGTGCAGTGAGGAAAGAAAATAGAAATATTATCAGATTATGTAGAAACTTTTCTTTCCAATTAAATCAGGAACACAATGAATGTTGTGATTATAATCTGTGAATATTAACACTCATCATTTAGAGATGTGATGCTGAAAAAAAATCTGATATTGCTAAATGACTACGAAACCTATCTGCTCATTCGAGTAACTTTTAACCACCACCAAAGAGATGACATTTTGGAGAAAGCAGATCTTTTCTTTCTGTAGAATTGTCCAGGCACATGACTGAAACTCATAAGAGAAACTTTTTTTTTTGCGATGTGGGAGTGCGGAAAACTGCTCTGGTCTATAGGGAAATTGAGAGATTTGACCGGGATTTCTGTGCTTACAGTTTTAAATGAAATTAAAAATATGGATAGCCACATTTTTTCAAGCTCTTCATTTACCTAGTATTTACTAAAAGAAAAAAGGCACATTTCTGCCTTGCTTGTAGTCACAATTCTCTGCATGACATTCACTCCCACTGATGTCAACAGAAGGAAATGATCACACTCCCCATTGCTTGCAAGATTCTCCTTTAAGCCTGAAAATGAAATATACCATCTCCTCATTTCCCTCATCCTTCACTTAGCAAATATTTCATTTTTTGGAAGCATGAGCGCTACAAAACAGCTGCCCTTGTTTTCTTCTCCACATTGACAGCACAGGTGATATCCACTGGGCCTTGGTAACCAAGCAATGCTCCCCATTCATTGTTTTCTTTTCATTATCAGGGCCCAGGGCTTGCTTCCTCTGTATTACACAGCACACCAGAGACTTCATTAAAGCTTTCCAACAGACCTGGAATCTGTGTATGTGTGTGTGTGTCTGTGTGTGTGTGTGCCCTAGAGGCTGGCCATGCTACCACCTCACAAAAACCAAGTTCTCAAGGAGATATTTGAAAACCAAAAGAATTAAGATGTGACTTTACTTACCAGATTTGATCATAGAACAGAATGAGAAAAGATGACAATTTTCCTGCCATTCAAAGATGATCTCTCCTGCTGTCAAACTAATGTTTTGTGGGAGTAGGGAAAGGAGGCAAAGGGGTGTTGGGGGTGAGGGAGAGAGAGGAAGAGGGATGGTTGGGAAAGGGAAAGGAATGATGTCAGAAAAAGGAAAGGAGAGAGGGAGAGAAGAGAGAAATTGGAGAGAGAGAGACAGGGAGAAAGGGAGAGACAGAGAGGAAGACGAAAAGGGAGAGCGGGGGGATGGGGGGATGAGTAAAGGAAGGAGGGAAATTTCTTGAACACTTCAGAAACTAGTATCTGAGAAGAAATCAAGAAATCACTGAAGACTAGAACAGGGAAAGGTAGCAAGGGGGAGAGAAGAGAGAAGACTTTCCCTCTATGGAAAATGGCTTCAAGTTAGAGGAAGCTGACTATGTCTTTTAACTGGACTTTCATTTTATTTGAGGAGAAAAGCAAAGAATGCTAAAGTGGATCGAAGTAAGAAGAGCTGAAGGAGAAATAAACCCCAAGCACGGCTGACCCTGGATAAAATTATAAAGTAGGGAAAGTTTGTCTTTAACAGCAGCTCCTCCACATCTCTCTCCTTTGCTATATAGGTTCTTTCTTGTTCCATATGGTGACATCTCCTACTATGAAAACATCGTAGAAGCATAGAATATAAGAATTGGAAGCATAGATGTGCATGTGTGTGTGTGAGTATATGTGTATGTGTGTGTGTGAGTATATGTGTGGGTGAGTATAAACTGTGCTATTTTTATTAAGTTCCTATGTTTTTAAACATTTTTATTTCATTTAAAATTTTACAACTACATTTTAAAATTGTTAATATTTATTGTTTAAAATTTGGAGTGCCAAATTCTCTCCCTCCATTCCACTCCTCCCCATCTTGAGAAGGCAAGAAATATATCATGAATCTATGTGGTCAGGCAAAACATATGGAGAAATGCCAGGAGCAGAACAGAGGTCTGTACACAACATTTGTAGATCTGACCAAGTCCTTTGACACTATTAGTCATGAGGGCTTATGGAAAATTATATCAAAATTTGGTTGCCTGGAGAAGTTTATCAATATTGTACATCAATTTCATGATGGCATGTTTGCCTGGGTTCTAGATAGTGGACAATGTTCTCATGCCTTCCCAGTCACTAATGGAGTGTGTTTGCTCCTATGCTTTTTTAGCATGATGTTTTCAGCCATGTTGTCAAATGCTTTCAATGAGGATGAACATGGCATCAAGGTCAACTATTGGACTGATGGTAAGTTCTTCTATTTGAAAAGGCTACAAGCCAAGACCAAAGTGGAGGGAGGGTTGGTGCATGATTTTCTGTTTGTGGATGATTGTGCACTCAATGCAGCCTCTGAAGCTGAGAAGCAACAAAGTATGGATCAATTCTCTGCTGTCTGTGCTCATTTTGGCCTAATAATTAACACCAAGAAAACACAGGTGCTCCATCAGCCACCACCACACCATCCATACGTGGAACCATCTGATCAACCATAGTCAGACACACACAAAGGACAACAATCATTTCCAGATTAGCCATGTTGCAAAAGAAAACATGTACACATTGACAATGAGGTTGATGCACACATTGCCAGAGCTAGCTCAGTGTCTGGGAGGTTCCAAAGAAAGGTTTGGGAGAGAAGAAGTATTAGACTGACTACCAAACTGAAGGTCTACAGAGCTGTTGTGCTGACCTCATTGTTGTATGCCTGTGAAACAGGGACAGTCTACCAGCACCATGCCAGGAAACTGAATCACTTCCATTTGAACTGTCTTAGGAAGATTCTGGGGATCCCCTGGCAAGATAAGGTACCAGACGCTTAAGTCCTTGCTGGAGCTGAACTGCCAAGCATTCAAATTATGCTTCAGAGAGCACAACTCCGATGGGCTGGCCACGTTGTTAGAATGCAGAATGTACACTTGCCAAAAAGACTATTTTATGGAGAATTCACATGGGGCAGGCAGTCACATGATAGTCAGAAGAAGTGATGCAAGGACACTCTCAAGGTCTTTCTCAAGAACTTTGGATTTGGCAGTACAACATGGGAGACATAGGCACAGGACCTCTCAGCATGGCGCACCCACATCAGAAAGGGTGCTGTGCTCTATGAGCAAAGCAGAATTGGGACAGCACAAAATAAACGTAGGATGCATAAATTAGGGGGATCCACCCCAAATATTCACATAGACTATCTATGCCCAACCTGTGGTAGAGCATTCCAAGCTTGTATCGGTCTGATCAGCCACAGTCGGACACGCTGAAATTTCACTTTATCGTGGTGATGTCATTTTGGTCCTCTTGGAGAATGAAGGACCACAAACATTTCCAGATTAATCATGTTGCAAAAGAAAATATACAAACACACACACACAAACCTAAGAAAATGAAGTAAAAAAGTAGCATCGGCATTTATAAAGCATGACGAGAAGGGGTGACACGCTGGGGTCCATACACCCAGCCCAAGCTCTATTGTATACTTATAGCTAGAAGGCACCTAAGGGATCACATTGTCTGCTCCTCTCATTTTTTGCTTTTGTTTTATTTTATAAAATATATTTTATTGCTGCCTTCCATCTTTGAATCACAGTCATATCCAATCCCTGCTTAAGACTGAACTCTTATGATAAAGAAAAAGAATTAAGCAATAATGTCTCCTACAGAGACCTGTCTTCCAGGGTCTGTCCTAGCAGACCTTGACCTCTCTGCCCCGAGGAAGGACTCATGCTTCGGTATTTCTTCTTCAGTACCTTCATTAGTTTTTCAATTATTCAGAATTCAACTCCCTTTTATGAACCTTTTGTCCATGTGGTCACAGTCTTTGTATATATTCTTTCATTGATTCTGCTCATTCATTCTGTACTAGTTCATGTATATCTTCTCATGAATCTATGAATTCCTCATGTTCATTATTTCTTACTCCATAATAATATTTTATCATATTCATATATCATAGTTGGGAATTTTTTTAGTCATTCTCCAGTTGATGCTCACATACGCTGTTTCTAGTTTCTTTGCTACCTTCAAGTGCTAAATATTTTGGTATATATTAGACCTTTGTTTCTGTCTTTGATTTTCTTGGGGTATATTACCAATAGTATAATAGGTTATATACAGATTGGTCATTTTTTTGCAAAATTCAAAATTAAAATCCACAAAGAACTGGGCCAGTTCACATATTCACAAACAAATTATCAAGCCTGAATGGGGACCCAGCTAGCTAGGTAACTCAGCTCCTCCTCTCCTGTCTGTCTACCCCTCCCCTTCCTTCTCCTATCCAAAGGAAGGTAAATTTGGATGGCCAGAGGATGCCCAGTTAACTTGGGGTTTACTAGTTAGATCCTTCCCTTCTCTTCCCTTCCCTTCCCTTCTCTTCCCTTCCCTTCCCTTCCCTCCTTTCCCTTTCCCTTCCCTTACTTTCCCTTTCCCTTCCCTTTTCTTCCCTTTCCTTCCTTTCCCTTCTCAAAACCTTCCCAAGATCTTAAACCTACTGCACTATGAAGCTCATAGACTGTGCCACACTAGATGCCTGCCCAACCTCTACTTAAGGGCTGTTTTCTGCACCCTCCTGGATTAAGAGTGATTATCAATAGTAACTGTTGCTGTTTCCCTCCCAGCCTGATTTAGTTATTTTTCTTTGCCTCATTAAAGGGGCCATCCCCTGACTATTTCTTAAATATGCCTATTCACTAAATGGGCATTACCTCACCCTAAGTGAGTACTGAATAGGCCTTGGCCTAAAGGGGCCAAGGTCACCCATTGCATCCTGGGTCATCTCCAGTCATCCTGATGAACATCTGGTCACTGGATTCAGATGACTCTGGAGGAGAAGTGAGGCTGGTGACCTGCACAGCCCTCCCTCATTCAAAACAAAGTCAAGTGCAAGTCATGTCATCATTTCTCTGATGGCATGGTCTTCTTGGGCAACGAAGGATGGACACAACAACAAGTCCCCCAACATTATTTACTGGAATCAGAAGACTTGGATTCAAATTTTACCCCTGATACTTATCACTTGTGTGACATTAGGCAAGTCATTCGCTCAATCCCTATGAGCCACAGTTTCCTCATGTATTTTTATATTTATATATATATATATTTGTATATATTTTATTTGTATATATATATATGTATATGTATATATATATATATATATATATATATATATATATATATATACATATTTTCATTTTGAAGGAACTGGACCAGATGGTCCCTGAGATTCCTTTTAGCTCCAGACCTATGATCTTGATGTGGGGTAAAACTGTTTTAATTTGCATTGATTCTATTACAAACAATTTGGAGTTTATTTCTCTTTCTCCCCCCCTCCCCATTTAAAAGATGAGGAAACAGATGCCCAGAAAGACTGACTGTTTTCATAATCTCTCCACTTTCCAGCTTAACAACCTCTGAGCTGTCATGTTAGAAATATCTGATAATTCACAATAAGGAATAAGTGCCTAATGGAAAGAGAGCTGAGAAATAGGCTCATCTAAGATTACAAAGCTAATTAATGATAGAGTCAAAACTAGAACTCCCACCTCCTAACTCCCAGTTGAGTATAGTTTTTTTTTTATATTGGATTGAATTTCAGTAATAAGAATCCCAGAGAAACAGCAAGATTTAAAAGTTTTTGTTACACAATTCCTTAATATTAACTCAACTTATTCTTTCCATTGAAATCAATGAAGGGGAAAAGATAAAAGAAGATGATTTCATCCTTCAAGGCAGTGTTATGGTAAAACCAGTGACTTCTCTCTTACTCTCTGGTAGTATAGCACTTCTAGGCCCAACTGCAAGATTTAATCATGACTATGTTTGTGATAATTAAACAATTTCTTTGTTCTATTTCTGCCCCTAGTTCCTACTATCAATCTGCAATAGGAAAGAAGGTTGTTGTTTGCCCATTGTTTTCAAAGAGGACCCATGACACCATGGGGTGAGGTCTTGACGCCAGGAAATCGGATTGAAGTGAGGCAGAGTTGCAGTCATCAGCCTCACTCTCTCTGTTCCAAAGTCATCCAAGTCCAGTGACAAAACAAAGGTCAAGACAACTGGCAATGATCTGAATTGCAGTGGTGACCTCGGTGTCTTTAATGTCTGACCAGGCTTCAAGTGATCCACAGAACATGCTTCAGCTGCTTCATGGTCATTGGAACAAATTACTCTTATTCACCTATCCAACCAGAGGAAGTCTTCAAATGCTTGGAGTAGACATGGTTCCCAACTCATTGACAGGTTTGAGGCCCATCAGGTACCCTCAGCTTGGTTTAGCCCATCTGTCAAGATGGTTTACCAAGGTATGGCTATGAGGATATGCTACAACTTCTTGGAACCTCAGGTGAGAGATGAGTGCCAGGTGAACCAAAGGTGGATGAGCACCCCTGAAAATGACTCAGCAAGCCCTTACATCAGAGGTTCTGGTCCTCCCTGAACATCCCGCACACCAAGGAAAAGTGTATAGAATAATTCAGTGTAGGGCAGAAAACCTCAGAATATCCAAAGGATGAAATGCTAAGGTTGACAGCTGACTCTGAGAGAGATTCAATGACGAAAACATGTTCCTAAGACTGAATTCATTTAGGGGAGAACACCCACAAAACAATGAAAGACTCTATGAGATATATAGGGGAATGTTTGGATTCATATTGGAGAAGGGACAAAATGGAAGAGGTTACTCTTGGTTTGATGCCAGAAAAAACAATTAGTTTGATGTTCTTCCGTCTGATTCTGGGAAGGTAAATGAATCTGATGTTATCTCTGAGATGTAAACTGTTCCTGCCATTGACTATAATGGTCTATATAAAGATGTTTTTCTCTTTCTTCTTAGATCCATCAAGAGTGATGAAACTTAATTAGAACAGTTCCATAGAACGGAATTACTAAGATGGAAATTTTCAGTGTGGGAGGGTAAGGGAAAAAACAAACTTATAACTCAAAAAATTGTCTGTAGGCTCTTTTCAATTTCCCAGTCCCTTTCAAAATTCACAAACAGTGCATCCAACACTCATAAAAAGGCTAATACCTATCCTTTCAAGAAGCCTACTTTTTCTGCTGCTGTCATAACATGATCAAAGAAATATAGATTTAGAGCAGGAAGGGGTTTTTTGATGTCAGTCAACAAGCATTACTTAAGCACTCACTATGTAGCAGTTACTGTGCTAAGAAAACAAAGAAAGTAAGAACCATAGTCCCTGTCCCTGCTCTCAAGAATCTCACATTCTCATGTGGGGAACATGCAAATAACTATGCAAATACAAGATAAATAAAGTATAAATGGAAGTTAATCGCAGAGAGAAAGTCACCAACAGCTAAGCCTCTTGAAGAAGGGAGGATTTGAACTAAGTCCCTAAGGAAGCCAGAAGGGAGAGCTTTTCAGGTATGTGAGAGAGTCAGTGCAAAGGAAGTGTTGTATATAAGAAAGGGCAAAGGGGCCATGGTAGCTAGAGCATAGAGTACATGGAGGGAAGGAGGGGTGAGTGCAACAAGGCCAGAAGGTTGTGAAGGACTTTAAATACCTAGCAGAGGATAATGTGTTTGATCCTGGAGGTAATATAGAGCTACTAGAGTTTATTGGGCAGGGAAGGAACATAGTCATGCCTGCGTTTCAGGAAAATAATTTTTGCAGCAAAACAAAGGATGGATTGGGATGAGGGCAGATTTGAGTTGAAAGAACAAGCAGAAGGCTATTGCAGGGATCATGAGAGCTTGTATCACAGTGGTGGCTGTGTAAGCAGAGAGAAGAAAATGTACATGAGAGGTGTAATGAAGTGAGAAATGGCAAGAATTGATGACAGATTGGATATGTAGGGTGAGCATGACCAAGGGTAGCTAGGTGACACAGTGGATTAAGTTGCCAGGTCTGTAGTCAGGAAAACCTGAGTTCCAATCCAGCCTCAGATACTAGCTGTGTGATTCTGGGCAAGTTACTTCCTTCATTTGCCTCAGTTTCCTCATTTGTAAAATGAAATGGAGAAAGAAGTGGCAAACCACTCCAGTATCTTTGCCAAGAAAACCCCAAATGAGGTCTTAAAGAGTTGGACACAGCTAAAATGACCAAACAACAATATGACCGAGTTGTCAAAGGTGAAATTAAGATTGTGAATATTGGTACCCGGGACCACTTCATTTTACAGATGAAGAAAGATAGACTCAGAGATGTTAATTGACTTGCTCAGAGTCACACAGTTAGTATTTGAGAGAAGATTCAAGCCCAAGTCTTCCTGATGCTACGTCCAATGTTTTATCCGGTCTGCCATGCTACTGTGGAAAGAGATGGACCCTAATGGGAAAGGGATTGTTGAAGGGTGTTGATTATCTTTCAGAGTCGGTAACAGCTTCTTATCAAGTTTAAGCTACAATTCCATTTTGATGTTCTATAGGCTTGAAGAGCATGGAGGATCTGTTTTCGTTCTGTTCCATCCATAGTAGTTAATGGTCTGATTAACACACTTCAAAAAAGAGCTCATAATGATGTGAATATTGTTACCCTTAACTAGAGCTACGTTAAATGAACATAATAAGATTTTTAAAAAGTGTTGCTTAGACATTTGGGCTTTGATGACTTTTAAAGGAATAGAGAGGCCTTAGAGCTCCTATCTCCGTCAATAATGCATTGGTCAGTCAGTAAGTATAATGCAATCAATAATGCATCAGTCAGTTAACAGGCATTAAGGAACATACCATGTTCCAGGCCCTGTGCTAAGCACAAAGGACACCAAGAAAAGCAAAAACCATTCCCTGCCCCCAAGGAGCTTACATTCTAATAGGGGAGAACGCACAAGACTCAAGCAGAATTGAGGAAAGGTCAGTTAGCTAGATGTTACAGAAGCCAGAATGCTAGGTCTGGATTCAGGAAGATTCCTCTCCCTGAGTTTAAATCCAGCCTCAGACACTTACTGGCTGTGTGACCCTGGGTAAGTCACTTAACCCTATTTGTCTCAGTTTCCTCATCTGTAAAATAAACTAGAGAAGGAAATAGCAAACTACTCTGGTATCTTTGCCAAGAAAATGCCAAATGGGGTCAGGAAGAGTCATACACAACTGAAAAATGACTGATAAAGAGAGAAGATAACCTTAGAGTGCTAAGCAACCTTGGATTAAGAGTTGGGAGACCAAGACAGGCCCCCGGGAAGAAGTGGTACCTGAGCTGAAGTTTAAACTGAGCGGAGATTCTAAGACACAAACAGGGAGAACATCCCAGGAATGAGGAATAGTCAATGAAAAGGCAAGGACCTGTTTACTTTAACTCAGCTGAAGGATTTTTCTCCAAGGCAAATATTTAATCCAAACAATTTTGAATGGCTCTCATTGGCTGCCAAACCCTGGGCAGAACCCAATAGGTCACTCACAGATGTGTACTTAACTTTGGTTAATAATAACAACGTAATAGATAGCATTTCTGTATTGTTTTGAGGTTAGAGCCTCTTCCACCATTTCATCTGATCCCCACAACAACACAGAGAGATAGGTGCCATTATCATCCCCATTTTACAGATAAAGAAAGTGAGGCAGACAGAGGTAGGGGACTTGCCCAGATCACACAGCCAGGCAATCGGCGAGGCTGGATGTGAATTCAGATGTTGCTGACTCCAGCAATGCTCTATCCCAATAGCCGCCTATACTTAAACAGATGATTTTCTACATATGAATCATTACATAAAAATAACATAATACGATACAACATGACATAACATAATATAGTCCAATATAACATAATATAAAATAAATAATTTAATACAACACAACATGACAGAACATAATATGGTGCAATATAACATAGTATGATACAAGATAAAAAAGTAACAATACAACATAACACAATATAATGCAATATAAAATAAATAATATAATACTCTACAATATAACATAATATAAATTTTTATAGGACCTGTGTAGGTAGCACCTGCTGAGGAACTTTCTCTACCAATGTAGATCAGCCCCTCTGCTACTTATGCTCTTTACCACCCAGGGCACTTGCAGATTAAGGGACATGCCCAGGATCAGTTTTATGCTTTTCAAGTTAGAACCTGAGATGGGATCTTTCTAACTTCAAGACTCTTTTTCCACTATACTGTGCTTTGGTTTAAAAAAAGAAGTGAAACTCGCAGTGATTTCACTTCTGGCATTCTTCGTCATGGCACTAATATGATAGCATCACCTTCTAGCCAAAAGCATTGTAAATTTAATCTCTGGCAGACAGCATAAAAGTGAAACTGTCAGTCTGCTTTATGACAAGTTCCACATAAGTTTTTCCAGAGCTCCCAAACTCAGTTAGACCCAATCGCTCCTCTACTTGGAGGGAGCTAAGTAACTTAGGGTTACTTGGCGTTCAATCAGCAACAACACAGTCCCTCTTGGCTGTCTTTGGACTACTCTGGCCAAAACAGCATAGAAGGGAAACAATGACCTCTTTAGCTTCCCAGGGGAACTGAAATGACCATTCTGGAAATGGTCAGAGAGAAGAAATTGAGCTTATTACAGTAAATGAAAAGGAAGGAAAAAGAAAGGAAGAAAAGGTGTTTTGGTAGAAATATTTAAAAGATTGCTGGTCTTTGAGTGAGGAAACTTAAACCTAAGTTCCAACCCTGATATTCACAAACTGTGTTAGTTACCCTAAGTAAATCACTTAACTGTGTTTTTAGTTTTCTCATCTGTAAGATACATTCAGTAATTCCTATGATAAGCCCATGTTATTGTTATGAGGAAAGTGCTTTTGTATACCTTCAAGTGCTTTGTAAATATGACTCATCCTTATTGTAACACCAATAGGGAATGTTTTGTAACTGGAAAGTAATGAAGCAACTGGCTCTTGTAAGTTGGTAAGCTGGCAGTGTCACATAGCAAGTTAACTACTTTAAAGGCAAAATTCCTGTAGATAAATAAATTCTGCAATGATTGGGAAAAGGTTTAGTCTTTTTACTTGAGAGGCATGCCTGAATTTCTGCCTTTTTAAAAGGCTGAGAAGGGAAAAAACACACACACACACAGTCCCCTAGTGCTGGTTACAATACAGTATTATAAATCAAGGTAAGAGGATTTGTGGGTGGTTTTCGCATATTTGAAATCAAACTGTGTTATGTGTCTCGTTTGGCCACCATTCTGACTGAAGCTTCTTTACAATGGGGAAGTTCCAAGGTGATAAGGCACGAAAGAGGAGAAAATTTGGTGCCAGTGAGAGATGGCTCCCACAGATATGTACCATATAATCTTTATATGTTCACAGAGTGATCATAGCAGGCAGGTCTAAGGTGTCGAGACATTAAGAAAGCAGGAATTTAATGCTTTTGAATATAGCAAGAACCACAACTGATCTCTCATATCCTTGCCTTCTTCTACCAGAAGTCTTAAAGTGACAGCAACAAAAACCATCCCAAAGACAGGCTTAGGTGAATTTCTTTTTTAAAAAGCCTTCAAGTAGCCCTATTTCACAACCTAAATCTTAAAGATTCCTATCCAAATTGACCCCAAGAAAACGTTACAAACTCTACGACCCTCCTGGTGTTCTTTCTTCTTCTGATCTGCTGCCATAAAAATAAAGTGAATATTATACAGCTGAAAAATAAGAGCTTTGTGCATTTCAGAATGACACTCTGCCATGTGAAATATAATTTTGTTTTATGAGTAGTTACTGTGTTGAACCATGCAGTTGACTTCTATAGACTTAAAGTTTATACTCTATAGTGTTAGGTATTTTTCATTAACTATTGTTTGAAGGTAATTTCTATTTTAAAAAACTGGGTACCAGAGTCTTGTTTAAAAATGTTACCTGCCATTATCATATCATCTTTTTGCTTCTGACTACTTGCGTCTATTTATATTTTGTATCTTGTGAGCTCATCTCTTGTGTTTGCCTCCACCCGCTCTGTGTTTGATTCCCCCTGCTAAACAATCAAGCCTTATCCCTAAGTGGGAACAAACAGCCAAGCATCCGGGGAAGTACAGTGAGATATCTTGCGATCTATACCAAGGTGAAACAAGGTTAAAAGACTTAATTGTATAATTAGATTCTTCATGTGGATTGGTTTCCATGTGCTTGTGTCTTAGGCGTTGAGTGTTTCTGTTTTGTCTTTTCTCCTTTGTGTTAAGTATATTAAGCCTCCTTTTCTAATAGGAATGGAGACAAGGAAATAGGCGAAACGTGGAGACTAGGTAGATGAATTTACAGAATTGGATTTTTCTGGTTGGATCAGCTTTTGTTTTCTTCTGTCTGCATTAGAACATGGCAAGCATGTGCTGTAATTTAAGAGTAGATAGCATTATCCTATTACTAATATGGAAAGTCTTCTTTAAATTAAATGTCTTGCCAGAAACCCATAGCAGTACATGGGCAGATATGAAAAATGAGCAACCTGTGAAGCAGTGAGCCACAAGGATCAGTCAAGGAAATTACCAAAAAGAAGACAAAGGAGGAAGTATGTTGTTCCAAGCAAGGATGGAAAGCAAGTGAAAATTTTTCAGGGACCTGCAAAGAGCATGAAATATTTGTGTTTATGTATACATACAAAGTACCCAATGATCTTCTACCTAGACAAGAGGGTAGAAGGGCAGGAGGAACACATTTCTCCCTTCAAGATTATTTGAGAGAATGGAGCAGTCCATGAAAGAATGGGATAAATATTTCAAAGAAGAAACAAAAAAGAAAAAGAATATAAAGTATCAGAGAGGAAATGTAATCTAAACTATAGCATGGTAGTGCCCACCTATAGTCCTTACTATGGAGAAGTCTGGGGCCAAGGGATCATTTGAGCTCAGGAGTTCTGTGCTGCAGAGGCTACACTAAGTCCAACACTGATGTGTCCCCTGGAAGCAGGAAGCCACCAGGCTGTGTAGGGAGGGGCAGACTGGCCCAAGTCAGAAATAGAGCTGGTGAAAGCCTCCTTGCCAATCAACAGTGGGGTCAGGCCTGAGAGCTGCCACTGTACGTTCAGCCATACAAGACGGAAAGAACCAATTTAATTTTTTCAATGTAAGTTATTAAGGATGTTGATGGATGGAAGAATGTGACATAGAGAAGCATAGAGAAGAAAGGGAAGAATGAGGATTGCTTGCTATTTGGAACTAGGTAGTAGGTATGACATACTTCCTGGGTGAGAATTGAAACATTTTGAGTCATGAGTCTCATCCCACCAAAATCTGAAACCTTGTATTGTTAAGTCAGACTGCCAAATCCTCACCATGGTAGTCTGTAGCAGGGAGTCACTAACCTCCACTACTCAGTTTTTTGTCCTCTGCCTATATAAGATGACCTCTCAACTTTTAGTACATATGGCTGCAACTCATTATGCCTTGAAACACGAGAAGCTCCTTCCTCTTGAGACTGAATTAGTGGGGTAAGCTCATGACAAGAGTCTGGTTTTAGAAGCATATCACAATGTTGTTTAGTCAATTAGCCCTATCTAACTCCTCATGACCCCATTTGGGCTTTTCTTGGCAAAGATACTGGAATGGTTTGTCATTTCCTTCTCCAACTCATTTGACAGATGAGGAAACTGAGATCGACAGGGTTAAGTGACTTGCACAGGTTCACAGAGCAAGTAAGTGCCTGTGGTCAGATTTGAACCCAGGAAGATACACCTTTCTGACTCCATTTAGCTATAGTGACAAAGTCTCTTTTACTGTCTTTGTGGACAAAATAGAAAGAATTAGGTAGATTCAGACTTCTGAAAAAGAAACTGAATAAATAGAAGGTATAGTGGAAGGTCATTATACATTGATCAAATACCCTTGCAAGAAAAAGTTCCAAAATGTGAAAGGCAAATATGGAGAAAAAAATTAGGATACAGGTCACCTAAGGGAGAAACAAATTCTGTTGAGTTTGGAGTATACTATAGACCACCAACATAGGAGGAGGAATTAATCTGGGAAATATTTCAAAAACCTGGCATCGAAATTCAAGTTTTCAAGCTAAGGAGCATAGTCTCTGCCAAAAGCAGAGCAACCAAAACTTTGTGACTTTAATTAATAATAATTTTATCCTCCAAAATAATAAAGGGAATTGTTTTCCTGGGCCTAATTTTGATGAACAAAGAACTGGTTGCCAAAGTCAAAATGGTGGGAATATTGGAGGTAACTGACTTTTCCATCATGGAGTTTGTGAAGGGATTTGAAATCCAGCAGTAGTCTAATACTGATTCTGAATTTGGGGTTATTGATTTCAAAAAGTTGAGAAAGGATAAGTAGGATCCTATGCCTAAAATTCCACAGGGGAGATCAGGTGAATTGAAGGACGGAAGCCTTTTCAGGCACCAGTAGGAATTATTATAATAAAGCATAAGAGAGAATCTGTCTAAAGAGATGAATATGACTGCACAGCAAACTTAGCAACCAACTCACATTTTAATTATTTTACACAGAGGATAAGAGCAAGTGCAGGTAACTAAGGACAAAAACAAAAGAAGAGAGTGGTCCTCTAAGAGTAATCTCAAGAGTGTGAAAGTCCATAACGACCTTAGGTTGGGGATGAATGTTAACAATGAAAAGAACTTTTTTTAAGTGATGCTGAGGAAACTCAAAGAAAGAAAAATATTGTAACTGGGGCAGATAGGATGATAATAATAGACAGTGATGAGGAGGCTTTGTCTTCAACACTTTTTTTCTACTTTTCTGTCCAAAGAGAATATCTGGGGGGAGGGGGGAATCAATGAGGAAGTGGTGAGTTAATATTTCTCTTCCTTTAAGTTCAAGTCACTCTGCCAAGACATACTATACCTTAAGGTGCTGAAATAAATAGTATTTGTGATTGCTGAGACCTTGCCAGTAATATTTGAAAGATTTTAAAAAAACAAGTGTCTCCATATTCAAAAAAGGAGTGGATAGAGTCTACAAATTACTGGACAGTGAACTTGAATTGTATTCCTAAAAAAATTCCATCATGTATTACTAAAGGAATGGTTTGTGAGTATTTGAACAAAGGAATTGTGATTCCTAAAAGCTGTCATGAATTCACTGAGAAGAGGTAATTCCAAAAATTTTTCATTTTCTTTTTTGACAGGGTAATAAGAATAGTAAATCAAAGAAAAGTTATAGACTTAGTAGGATTGAATTTCAGCAAAGCATAGGACAAAGTCGATATGGAATTCTGTCTTTGTGGAAAATTTGGAGAAATATGGCTGACATCAGAGAAAAGTTAGGTAGAGTAAGAACTGGTTAAATGAGTATAACCAAAGAGCAGATGTTAGTAGAGCCATGTCAGTTCAAAAGGTAGTTTACTACACCAGAGATCAGTCTTTTGCCTTGTTATATAACATTTTTATCTATGGACTGAAGAAACTATGTTTTTCAGACTTTCAAGTGGTATGAATATTGGAGGGATAGCTAACTCACTCATAATCATAAATTATGATAGACTAGAACTATGAAACAAATCAAATAAGCCTAGTCAAGCCTAGTCATAACTCTTCAAAGTTCTAATTGTAAAGATTATTTTTAAAAATCTAAATATTGACATCACACCTATAAGATTGGCTAACATGACAGAACAAGAAAATGATAAATGCTGGAGAGGATGTGGAAGAGTTGGAACACTAATTCATTGTTGGTGGAGCTGTCCACCAACAGGGATCATCCAACCCTTCTGGAGAACGGTTTGGAACTATGCCCAAAGGGCTACAAAAATGTGCATACCCTTTGACCCAGCAATATCGCTACTAGGACTGTATCCCCAAGAGATTATAAAAACGGGAAAGGGTCCCACGTGTACAAAAATATTTACAGCAGCACTCTTTGTGGTAGCCAAAAACTGGAAGTCAAGGGGATGCCCATCAATTGGGGAATGGCTGAATAAATTATGGTATATGAATGTAATGGAGTACTATTGTGCCATAAGAAATGATGAACAAGAAGACTTCAGGGAGGCCTGGAAGGACTTATATGACCTGATGTTGAGCGAAAGGAGCAGAACCAGGAGAACTTTGTGCACAGCAACGACCACAGTGTGCGAGAGTTTTTTCTGGTAGACTTGGAACTTTGTAATAACACAAAAACTTACTGAGAAAAAAAAAATCCCAATGTCGGTCTTCTAAGGCAAAATGCCTTCCACACTCAGAGAAAGAAATATGGAAGTCATTGGCAGAATGTAGCAGATCTTGTTTGTGTGTGTGTGGGTTTCAACATATTATGTTTTGATATGTTGTATGATTTCTTCCATTTATTTTAGTGCGACTACATAGCATGACTTTAGTGAAAATGTGCTCAATAGGAAAGTATATGTAGAACCTATACAGAATTGTATGCTGTCACAGGGAGGGAGGGGGGTAGTGGGGGAAGGATGGGGGGGATAAAATCTTAACTTTAAGGAAATGATTGTAAAACATTAAAAAATAAAAAAAACTCAAAAAAAATAAATGTGGAAAAAAATCTAAATATTGAATTTTTTTTTTATTTTATGGTGATGTTCTAGTAAAAAAAAAAAGGATGTAGTAGTTTTAGTGTAGGTGCATTTTGAATTAACAGGGCAACATGGTAGCCAAAGAAGTTAATGCTCTCCTAGGTTGCATTAAGAAAGGCATAGGATCAAGTCAACTCCAAAAGGCTCATGATAAAAAATTCTATCCCCCTCCAAAGCGAGAACCGATGAACTCTGAGGGTAGATTGAAGTAATATGGAAACATGTTCTGCATGATTTCACATGTATAATTGATCTCATATTGCTTGCCTTCTCAGTGGCTGAGGAAGGCATGGAAATGAGGAAAAGAATTCGGAACAACATTTTTAAAAAAGAACATTAAAAATAAATAAATATTTTTTTAAACAAAGAGGCATAGAATATAAATATAAAAGAGGCTAGAATATAGAAAATTCCAGTTCTGCTAAGCTCTGTCTACCTGGCCAGTCTCTCATGAGTGCCACATTTTTAGAAGGCTGTAATCATACATAATTTGCCTGCTAAAAGGCAAACAACATGAAAAGATAAATGAAAGACATGACATATGAGGATCAATCAACAGAACTGGGGAAGAGAAGACATGGGGGAACATGAAAATAATCTTTAAGAACTTTAGGGCTGTCAGGAAAAAGCATAGAAATGGAATTGGACTTCTTTTTGCTTGGACTCAGAATGCAGAACTAGGAATATTGAGGAAAATTGTAGAAAGGCAGATTTGAGTTGGATAGAAATAAAATATTTTTTAACAATTACAGTTTTCTGAAAAGCAGAATAAGAATTAGATAGTGGCTTCCTTCTCACTAGAGGCCTTTAAATAGAAACCAGATAAGCACTTATTTGACAGTTTATAGAAAGTATTTTTGATCAAGTATGAGTTTATTAGAACATCAATGATATCTCCTTCAGTGTTAAGATTCTCTGATTTTTGTCAGCTTTTCTCTGCCTCTTGGTTTCTGTGTTTCCTTTATTGTTTCTCTTCTATCCCTTGAATTAACATAACTACATCTATTTTATTATTGGTAGTATCTCTCAAAACGTTTCATGTTTCATAGGGGTTTGTCATATTGTCCTTAATGGAAAACTTCTTCCTGGCTTCAAAGCATAGTAATGACCAAGGCAAAGGAGATGGTACTCATTGAGAGAAGTTCTAGGATATGAGAATACCAGGGGACTTGTATCTAGAAAACAGATTGTATAAAGAGGTATAAACCTTGAGAGAAGATGGAAAGAAGGCTAAAGAAGTAGTCCTAAACATGGTGAACAAGAATCCAGGAGATCAACTCCATGTGGAAGAAACTGGTAGCCCAAATATAAGAGTCAAGTTGTCAGAAAAACCTGAAAAGACTTATATGAACTGATGCTGAGTGAAGTGAGCAGAACCAGGAGAACATTGTTGATAGAAACAGCCACAGCATGCAGTGACTGATTTTGATAGACTTAACCCTTCTCAGCAATGCAAGGACCTGAAACATTTCCAGAGGACTCATGATGCAAAATACCATCCACATCCAGAGAGAGAACTATGGAGTCAGAACGTAGAGTGAAACAGACTATTTTCTTTTTTGTTATGTTTTGTTTTTCTCATGGTTTCTCCCATTTGTTATAATTCTTCTATGCAACATGATTCAATGTGAAAATGTGTTTAATAGGAATGTATATGTAGAGCTCGTATAAGATTGCATGCAGTCTTGGGGAGGGAGAAAAAGAAAATTTAAAACTTATGGAAATGAATGTTGAAAACTGAAAACAAATAAGTTAATAAATTTGGAAAAAAATCTAAAAATAAAAGTCTAGTTGAAGCCTATACCAAGGGGCTATAGCAAATCTCTGTCACTCTGAAGATGCTTAGAAGAGAAAAGGGAAAGATTAATAGTTTCCTCATCTGGTCCACGCATGTACAGAAGTTCTCTATAAGGGTTAGCTATCCATAGGATTTTTACCACTCCCTCCTACGCCAGTGCCTTGGGATTTCAATCAAGCAATCCACCCGTAAACATTTATTAAGTATCTATGAAATGTTAGGTACTGTGACAAGCATTATACTAAGTACTGACTTTTAAGAGACTGCACCCATTTGTGTATGGAAGCAGCGAATGTGTCTACTACACATTTTTCTCTTATTTACATTATTTTATGTCTTGATTAAATGTTTTGATATTGGAATTTTGCCTTTTGCTTGGTCTATGGATAAAGTGGTATACTTGAGATTTGGAGAAGTGGTTTATGTAGTTGATAAAGTGAAACAGTCCTCAGTGAATCTAGTAAAAGAATCCAAAAGTTTGGATTGCTTTCTCATGGTTGTAAAGGCCTTTGAAAATATCATTAGTGAATTTTCTCTACAGTCCTTAATTACCAAATATAGAGAATATTTATGTATGAAAATCATGTAAAGCGAGTGAAAAATCTTTTAGAATGTTTTCCTTCTATTAGTTTAGGCTTCCTTCAGTAACTGGTCCCAGTTTCAGCACCTTGGGCAGTTACCTCTCCATTTTATTCTGAGAATACTCTGAAGTCATAATTCCTACAGAATTCTTTCTTACAATAACTTTGTGATGCGGCACAAGTGCTATTATACCATTTACAGATGAAAAATAGGGGCATAAAGTTGGTACAGTGAATAGAGTGCAGGCCGTAAAGTCGGGGGGACCTGAGTTCAAATCCAGCCTTAGACACTTACTCGCTGTGTGACCTTCGCAAGTCACTTAATTTTGTTTGCTTCATATTTCTTATCTGTAAAATCATCTGAAGAAGGAAGTAGCAAATCACTCCAGTATATTTGCCAAGAAAACCTCAAACAGGGTCATGAAGAACTGGACATGACTGATTGACTAAACAGCAACAACAGATGAGAAAATGAAGGCTTAGAGAAGCAAATTGACCAAAGTAGCACAACTGGCTAATAATGAAGTCAAGACAAGAGCATAATTCTTCAGACTCCCAGTCTAGTTCTTGTTTCACCACACTCCATATTTATCGTAATTGAATTTAATGCTATAAATACATGAGAACTTTATTCTGTAATATTTATTGTTTATTTGTGCTTCAGTATAACAGTTTGCTTTTGACATTAATACAGTTAGACAATTGCACTGAATACCATCATACAAAGATTTATAGGAAGACAGTGTCTACCTGAGGTCTACGTTGAAAATATTTATAGTAAAATTGGTTGGAAGGAAGGAAGGGTATGTTTCAGTTGTCTCACACAGAAAGTTATTTATTTCAAACCTATAAATTGCTATTCTTTCATAGAAATTAGCCATCACATAAGTGCAATAGATAATAACAGGCAACCCAGAAAGTACTTGGTGTACACTTATGTGTGTCTGAAACTGACAAAAGGAGATACTGACAAAGAAGAATGCACACTAATAAATCAATGCAAGACAGGTCATTAATCTAATTTAGCTGAGCAAGAAATTACAGAGTGCTGATCTCTTTGTACTATGTACTCTGTGTATCTAGTAATTTCATTTCTGTTCCTTTTAAATGAGTTATTCATCTTTGCAAAGTCCACTCCGCCCCCCTCAAAGTCTAGAAGAACTTTCTTAATCATAGTGACAATGATAGAATTTCAAAAAAAGTCTTTCAATTAATAACAATTACAGTGCAAATAACTGGTGAAACTAAGCACCAAAGAACGATGACATTGCGTGGTACAATATCGAACCTAGCCTAGGACTGTATGTTTCTTGATGAGGAAGGTAAGGACTGGGCTGATGAATAAAAAAAAGCAGTAAAGTTGACAGAAAGCAAACAAAAGCTACTAGGAAGAAAAGTAATCTTGGTTAATCTCTCTCTCTCTCTCTCTCTCTCTCTCTCTCTCTCTCTCTCTTTCCCTTACCTCTGTCTCTCTCTTTGCCTCTCTCCTATGTCTGTCTCACTCTCTCTCCTTTTGTTTGCCTTTTTCAATCTCTAGCAATGTCTCTCTCTGTGCAATTTTCGCTATTCTGTTTCTGTCTCTGCTTGTCTCTTTGTCTCTGCCTTCCTCTCTCCATCTCTCTCAAATAATTTCATTTCCATTTGTATGAGTGAGACCAGGAAAGGTTGAGTCAGTGAACATGAAGAGCCAAACTTTTGCCAGAAAGGATGGTGGAAGAAAACAACCCCATTTTGTATTTAAAGGAGTCCCAGAACTCTGAGCATTGGAAAGAGAAATGTATAAAGCACCTAAAGTCAGTGAATACACAAGGGAAGAGGAAAGAACAGGACCCTGTAGATCATCTGCCATTTGATAAATTGATCATGCTCTATTTTTCTCCAAACGTACTGCCCAATGTTGAAGGAAAATGATTTGCATGTGTGCATTTTATTTAAGAAGAGAATATCATTAATAGCCAATAGAAAGTTCAGGATCAGACTATGGTTCAAATATTTTATCTTATAAAAATTTGTTTTATTCTCATTAAAATAAGTTGATGTTTGTAAGAAATGTATTAAATTGTGCATATGGTTAAATTTAACTAACATAAGGAAATTCCACTGTATTGAGTCCATTTTGCATTTCAGTGACTAAAAAAAGACAGGAAACCAAACAGCAGATGATAAATAATAAATCAAAGGTTAGTAGGTGCATAGCTCCTCTTAAACCACTCACTGAATATTTTAGCAATGTAAATCATCCTTTGTTATAGACTTCTGAATTTCATGCATCACTGTTTAATACGTTTTTAATGGAGGGTGTTATCACAAAATGGGAGTGGGATAACACACCTGGTGCTACAACAAAAGGCAATTCTATAAATTCTGAGCTATGACATTGAAAAACAGTCATTCCAAATATTCAGATATGAGCATGAATAATTTTCAAACCTTAAACATCTTCCCTTCATAAAAGTCTTGTTGCAATATCTTATCATGCTCCCGATATATCCTGGAATCCAACTAACTCTGAAAGTTAGCCCAGGAGAGGCTTGATTGAAAAGCAGACTAGCTAAGTGAGAAAAGGCTCATCATCATATTAGCTCCAGGGTAATGCAGTTTTTTGTTCATAGCAGCTCTCAAATATGACCTCCTAGGAAAGTCTACTCAGTTCCAATATGAATAAAATAAATAAAATCATGTTTTTGAAATCCTAAAAAATTTAGAACTATAATCATAGAACAAGATCACTAAAGAATGAAACAAAGCAAAACAAAAACCCTTCAGAGGCCAGCTAATTTTTCCCAACAAACAATTATTAGGCACCCATTATCTGCAAAACAATGATCTGGGTGCTGGGGGCACAGAAGTCAAATAAGGCAAAGAGTCTGCTTTCAAGACTTGCAATCTAATAAAAAGAATGAACAGGTGCGTAATTATGATATAAAACAGCATGTAAATAGGTGCTAAAAAGAGGTCTAGATAAAAGCTGGAAGAGGAATTCAAGGAGGAAGAGATCAATTTTGGCAGGGTTTGGGGGTTCATGGAGAAGGTAAAAACCAAATAGGGCTTTGAAGAAACATTAGATTTAAAAAAAAAGAAACGGTGTAAGAGATAAAGAGTCCATTCCAAGAACAGAGACCAATGTAAGGAACATCATAAAGATGGAATCTGGTAGGATGAGAACGCTAGGCTGAGCAGACCAGTTTGACTGGACAAATAGATAGCAATCAACACAGATAAATGGATCTCTTAAAACTTATCATAGAATACCCAAGTGTCCTCAGCACTCTGTTCCAGTTTTTAAGAATGAGCTTTCTAGATGTACATCTTGTTATGCAGATAAAATCCCAGTGTAATGAATATATAACATTGCACAGAATTATTCCATACAGAAATATTGCCACATCCCAAAAGATGGCCCATGAAGTATTTTGTTGATCTCCCTACAAGGCATGATTCATCCTTTATAAATACTTTCCCTGGTCCTTGCCCAAACAAAATCACAATCAGAAAAGAATGTGAATGATAGCTATTGATCTCATAGGCATGAAAGGAGATTTGAGCTGTAGCCAATGAAGCTTAGTGCAGTTTTATCCTTGTATTAAGGAGCAATTACTCTCCCACTACAAGATCCTGTCCCTCATCCAACCATCTCCTAACTAAACTTCCAAATTACTGCCCACAAAAGTACAACTATGAGGAAAAAAGGAATGGGGGTAATACTGTTTAATTCAATGCAAAAAGCATTTACTGAGTGCCTGCTCTATTAGATGCCAGGGATTAGTTCATGTCTAGGTCCTGCAGCTTGGACATATGGCTTTTAGGAATAGATCAAGTTTTAATAAAATTTCATTACAACAAAATAATTTAGATACTCTCTGAATATTGTTGTAATAGGATTTTTCTGGTGTCTATCTGAAATCTCTCTTGACAGAATCAAGTTTTTCCAGCTATCTTCTCAGAGAAGGAGAAGAATTAGTCACCCCAGTAAAAATCCTTGGTGAACTTGAACGTGGAAAGGAAATAGTTCCATAACCTTCCTTCTTTCAGGTTAAAAAGAATCCATTAACTCCTTTATAGAGAAGTGGAAAAGATCCTCCTTGAACAACAATAAATATCCCCAGGCAGGGACAAATTAGACATGTATGTGGTCACTTTAAATATATTAAGAGTCATAGCATCACAATTTTTTGAGGGACAAAGATCATATTCAATTCAGCTTGATGAACATGTATTGAGTATCTTCTATGGAGAGGAAGTGTGGTGTAGTGGATAGAGGGCTAGCCTTGGAGCCTATGAAACATACTGGCTATATCACCCTTAGCTCTCTAGGCAGCTCCTTAGACTTCAAGCTGCAGAGAAGACGCTGACGCCCCCCCCCCCCACCATTAGATTGTAAGTTCCTTGAGGGCAGGTGCTATTTTTTGCCTCGTTTTTTATCTCCAACACTGAGCACAGTTGCTATATTTGTCGTTGTGTCTGACTCATCATTACCCCAAGGACCATACAATCCATGGGATTTTCTTGGCAAAGATAGAGGAATAGTTTGCCATTTTCTTCTCCGGGGATTAAAGTAAACAAAAGCTAAGTAACTGTAATGGTAATTTAGATGGGAAGAGCTTTCCCATTCATTAATAGGTCCATGTGACCTGCTTAAATTACATGGAAGACTAAGTCACATGTAGTGGGAGGAACTTGCTGAACGGGTGGAACAGGAAGGGTAGAGCAGAGCTGGAAGGAAGTTGGCCAGGCAAGTCAGAGCTGGGAAAGACTCAAGCAGGCAGGCACAGCTAGACTTTTGAGTGTTTGTTTGGGGGAAGATCCCAGGAGGGGGCAGGGAGGCTTGGGAACGACTCTGCCCCCTGCAGTGGTAATGTGTATTGACTTCTTAGGCACTATGACTGATTTAGCTTTTTTGTTTTGCAGTCTGACTTTCTGGTGTCTGAATAAATGTTGTTCTTCTGACTTCTATGTGGACAGTCTGTTATATTTTGAGATTGAGATAGAGTATTCATAGTCACCACCAGTGTTGTGAATATTGCCTTAGTGATGCAGTGATGTGCTCAGGATCACACAGCTACTGAGTGTCTGAGGTCTGATTTGAACTCAGGTCTTCCTGGCTCCAGGCTGTCTCAGCCTGGTACATAGCAGGTGCTTAATAAATGTTAATTAACTGATTGATTGACTTCCATTTGTGATGCATTTCCTCCTGGAAAACTGGAGTTACCTATACCAATGAAATTATACATGTACCAGGCATGGTGCTAGGCAGTGAGAATTCAAAGACCAAAAAACCAACAACACAGCCCCTGCTCTAAAGGAACTTACATTGTATTGGGAAGACCTGAGTCATACGTTAGTACATAAATAAGACAGTGGTTCAAAGAACATTCAGTATGAGTCTAACCATGCTTTTCTATATTCATCATGTAACATGAAGTAGGCAGGGCCAGGAAAATACTACCCACAATGACTACCCCAATGAAAATGGAAAGATCAACGATGTCAACAGGAGAAGCAAAGCTGAATGCTGAGAAAGCATATTGAACAAATTTGGTCCAAAAGAAGATATCTGAGAAGGTACTTCCCCTGTTTACTTTGCAGAAGTACATAAATATGAGTTGGAACATTTTGATAATGTCAGATTTATTAAATAAGCTGATTAGTTTTCTTGAACTATTTTCCTTGTTTTAATTAGGTTTGGTTTTGTTTTGTTTTGCTATAAGGGATTGCTCTATGAAAGAAAGAGTGAGAAGTGATACACTGGAGAATGAAAATGATATAAAAAGAAAAGATGCTAATAATTGCTTTTAGAAAAAAACAGAGAGAGAGAGAGAGAGAGAGAGAGAGAGAGAGAGAGAGAGAGAGCAGGAGGGAGGCAGAGGGAGAGAGAGAAAGTGAGTAAATGGAGGGGGGAGATAAGGAAAGGTCTCCTGCAGGAGGCAGTATTTGAACTGTTTTAAAGAAAGCTTGGAATTCTATGAGGTAGAGGTGAAGATGTGATCCAGTATGGTAGATTACTTGGACAAAGGCAAAGAGGTGGTAGGAGGAACATTATACATGGGGAATAACAATGGGATGGCATGGAGGGTTTGTGAAGGGTAGCAATAACCTGACTCCCATTTGAAGCATGAATCCCCCCTGACAACAAGTTTGACAAGAGGTCCTTCAATCTCATCTGAAAGCTACACTCTAACTGTAAAGCGCAACTCACAGCCTTATGAAGGCAGCCCATTCCATGGCAGCTCAGGTTGCTGGGAATTTCTTGCTTATATTGAGCCAAAATTTTCCTCCCAATATTTTCTACTTCCTGTACTTAGCCTTATCCTCTGGGGGTCAGCAGAGCAGTCTAATCCCTTTTCCATATGGCTACCCTTCAAATATTTGAAGGCAGCAATCAGGTATCTGCTAAGTAAAGTTACACTGATCTCATTTAACATATCTCTAGCCTGTAAACTCAAAATAAAGAATCCAAACTTGACCTTCAGCTATGTTAAAAGGCAAGTTTTATGCAAACCAAACCAAGCACCAGATGAAATGCCATTTAGCAGCCTGCGTGAGGTACATGACACTTCTCCTTTCCATATTCATCTGCTACTTAAAATAGCAAGAGAATACTGTCTAATACTATATTTCCTTTGACATTATCTAATGTTCACTGAGCATTTTATGAGTAAATATTATTAAGGCCATTTTATTTTTCCTTGTAGGAAACTGAAGAACCAAAGTTTTGAACACATTTGTTATAAAGTCCAATCAGAATGGAATTCAAGTTTGAGTACCAGCTCCCCAGTCACTCTCTCATTTTGCTGTGTTTCCTCTTTTGAGACGGGGAAAACTCTCAGTCTAAGGAAAGAAAGCATTTCTCTTCATCTAGTTATCTAAAAAAAGGAGCTTAGTTTATTAACAAAGAATTTAGTTTTCATAAAATTAGCAAAAGAGAAGCTAAGTGACAACACTTACTAGCTGTGTGACCCTGGGCAAGTCACTTAACCCTATTTACCTCAGTTTCCTCATCAGTAAAATAAACTGGGGAAGGAATGACAAGCCATTCCAGCGTCTTGGCCAAGAAAGCCCCAAACGGGGTCAGGAACAGTCAGACTTGACTGTTCAACTAAACATCAACAAAAACTAGCAAAGGAAAATCTCAGGTCACGAGTAGGACTTTGTGTCCCTGAAACCTCGACTGAGCGTCAGCCAAACCAGCGTGCGCAGACCGAGGGCGTCCCAAAGGCTCGGAGCTGACGGCGGTCTGCTTGCAAGACTGTGGCGCTCAGAAAGCGCCGCTGTGTTTCCCAGCTCTGCCAATCAAACCGTGTAGGAAAAGTGCTATGAATGCCTGTGTTGTCACATGTCAGCTGGAAGGAATAAGTGACTGCTGGGGTAAGGAAGAAAGTCCTCACAGCAAACCGCATGATGTATTGGGGCGCAGTGCTCTGGTACCCAAGTGAGGACGTCACAGCCCATCACTATCAACCAGAAGAACTGTACACACCTATGCTCACCACACACCATCACTACCTACCTCTCTCTCTGTCTCTGTGTGTGTGTGTCTCTCTCCATCTCTCTCTGTCTCTGTCTCTCTGTCTCTGTCTCCATCTCTCTCTCTCTCTCTCTCTCTCTCTCTCTCTCTCTCTCTCTCTCTCTCTCTCTCTCTCTCTCTCTCTCCCTGTCTCTCACACGCGCACACACACACACACACACACACACACTAACAAGGGCACAACCGTTACCATAGTAATAACAAAAAGACACCAGGATGAACAGGGAACAGAGAAGTGAGAGTTAGCTCAAAGCACAGTGGAGAGCCTCCGGACTAATACTGATCTGACTGAATTTTACTTTCAGGCAAAGATTCTCCGTTATCCGATAGAAATCTCAAGAGTTCTTAAATAAGAGCTTTGTTTCAAATAAGACAAGTCTTTCCAAGGTCCATTTTAGCTACATTTGAAAAATAAAAACCTCA
Organism: Bettongia penicillata ogilbyi; assembly: GCA_023548195.1. Classification (NCBI taxonomy): domain Eukaryota; kingdom Metazoa; phylum Chordata; class Mammalia; order Diprotodontia; family Potoroidae; genus Bettongia; species Bettongia penicillata. Next base: position 1,015,073 of record JAJHZJ010000408.1, on the reverse strand, counting down.
AATTACCATACAGGACAGAGAATACAATTATTTTCTTGGTTTGGTTTTATTAAATGAAGTGTCATGATTATTACATGAACTATTGGCAGTACAATCAACAAAGCAAGGTGCAACGCAATGGTGGGTATTAGAAAGCAAAGGAAGCAAATTTTGTCAACTCCCAGAATTCCTAGCTTAAAACTTGGCGCGCTTCCCTGCTAACTTGCAATTTTAGAAAGGGCTCAGATGACTCTAAACCTTTTGCCAATGGTAGTTTTTATCACTGTCAAGTTTAAAGGAGCAATGTTATGATTCATGTGACTGTAAAAGAAGCTCTAGGTAAAAGATGGCCCGTATTCGGAAATTTGTGGTTAAAAAATTAGCTAGTTTTTTTCCCATCTTCTTATATGACAACTTGATATTAATCTTCAGCATTCTAACTCTTTTCCTGTCATTGTCCTTGGATAAAACAAAACTTATTTGTTCACATGCACTTGAATCCTAAAAGGCCAGCATGACTGATTCATATTCAAGTACCACTGTAATGAATGATTTAGAAAACAATTAGTGTTTGTGTGTCTGTGACTAAAGCCACAATGATTATCAATAAATCAGGAAAGCACTATCACATCAGTAGCTTCCCCTGCATGCCACAGATAAAGAACATCCCTTCTATCTACACTTTAATTGGTGATATAAAGCACATATGTATATATACACGTACCCACTCTTACTATTTCATCCTGGTTCATCACTCACTCCCCAAATACCTTCTCATTTATTCTTCCTATGTTACCCTTAAATCAGTTTGTAGTGATAAGCCCTTAGCTTGGACATCAGTAAAGGGCACTGCCATTCATTTCATTTTCCTGATTATAAGCCTTATGGCAACCCCTGGGAGCAGAGAGAGTCTCCTGGTTTGAGATGTAAAATCCTATCATTTTAATCCTGTAAGAAAGGATTGCTTATTTGTAAGCCCAACAAATTAGCCTTTATTCATGTTTTCTTCTATTTACTTCTTTTATGAAAACATGAGGGTGTAAGAAAATACCACCTTCAAATCTTTCCCCTCAGTTGTTGCAGCAACCATCTTCTGATATAACATCCAAAAGTAATTTCCTAGCACATGAATCACTTTTAGTGAACCTGTGAATTAATCCAGCCATTTTGGAAAGCAATTTGGAACTGTGTGTCACTAAACTTCATCGCACAGTTATCCCAAAGACATAAAGGAAAGAGAAAAGTCATACATACATACATGTATGCATATACATACACAAATATAGCAACTGTTTTTGTGGGGACAAAGAATTAGAAATTAAAGGAGTGCCCATCAATTAGGAAATGATTGAATAATTATGATACATAAATGTAATAGAATATTATTGTACCCTAAAATGACAAAAATGTTTTGGAGAAACCTAGGAAGATTTGTTTGAACTGATGCAAAGTGAAGTGATCAGAAGCAGAGAACAATTTATACAAGACAACATTTTAAAATCTGTTTTGAAAGACTTGGAACTCTGGTGGATGAGCCAACTACAATTTCAGAAAATAAGTGATAAAGGGGGTTACCCACCTCCAGAGACAGAGGATGATGATGGTGAGGATGGATTTCAGATGGAAAATTATATATATACATATACACACATACATGTATACATATATGTATACATATGTTCTTATATGCACAATATAGACATTGTTATGTTTCGCTGTATGGTTTTGTTATACACTACAATTTTTTCTTTTTTTTTTCAATTAGGGAGCAAGCTGGGGTGGGAAACAAAAGAGAATGAAAGAAGACCAGAAGAAATCAAAGATAAACTGAATAGGTTTGAAAATTATATGCTGAATTCATTATGTACTTAAAAGGAAGCTGCATATGATGGAGGTTCACAAATTCACATACAACTCTTTCCTTCCATTCCACCATGTATGTAAAAATGCCCATTTTGTTTGATGTTCACTAAATTAAGAATTTTCAAAATGCAAAATTTTAAGTAAGTAAATAAAAGTGGTCCCCTGTTTTTTCCCTTGCCCTTTTATTGTCCTCCTCATCTCTGCTTATCATTAAACTAGACAGTAAAACTTACTCACTTATTTTGATCAACACTCTGCATCTCTCAATGCGGACTTGCTTGGTTTGGGTTCAGCCCCAATGACAGCTGAAGATTTGTGGCATTCATTTCAGACAAGAACTCAAGATGTGATTGATAAGCCACTGTCAACAAAAGTTCAAAGATTGTAGAAAAGATTGAGGTGCCACAAGATCTTCCAGAATAAGAGAACTATGGATAAGCAAAATTGACCTCAATTCTCAGAGAAATACTAGAGCAAATCATTGAAGATATGGTTGATGAGCACATAGAAAGGGCATTTCTGAAAACTAGAATGGCTTCATCAAAAACAGATCATCCCACACTTACCTTATTTCCTTTTTTTTGAAGATCACAAAACTGGTAGATAAGAGGAATGCTGGGAATATAGTTTACTTAAGTTTCAGCAAAGTTTTTGTTTAAATATCTCAATATATTAGTCTTGGTGAGACAAGGGAAAGCTATGAACTACAGAGTAATACAAATTACATAGATGTTTTCAGAATTGGTTTGGATGGTTGAACTCAAAATGTAATTGGTAAAGATTCAATCCCAACATGGTAGCCAGTCTCCAATAGAGTACTCTTGGGATCCATGCTTGGCTCTGTTCTATTTAATGATTTTATCCAAGACTTTGATGAACGCATAGATGACATGTTAATCACATTTGGAGATGACACGAAGCAGGAAGGGATGGCTGACATATTGGATGAAAGAGCCAGGGTCCAGAAATACAGTGATAAGCTAGAGTATTGGGCTGAATCTAATAAAAGGAAATTCAATAGAGATAAATTCAAGGCCTTCCATTTGGGTACCAAAGACGTCTCTGCAAGATGGGGGAAGCGTCATTAGATAGAAGTTGTTTTGAAAAAAGTATCCGGGGCCTTTTGTTGTTGTGCCGTCATGTCCAACTCTTCATGACTCTATTTGGAGTTTGCTGGCAAAGGTCCTAGAGTGGTTTGCCATTTCCTTTTCCAGCTCATTTTTACAGATGAGAGAACTGAGGCAAACAGGGCAAAATGATTTGCTCAGGGTTACACAGATAGTAAGTATCTGACACCAGATTTGACCTCAGGAAGATGAGTCTTTCAGACTCCCGATCCAGTGCTCTACCACTGCACCACTTAGCTGCCATCCTGGAATGTTTGTGGACTACAGACTAAGTAGTGAGTTACAAAATGAATAAGTAGTACAATATGAAACCCAGGAAAGCTAGAGGCATAATTTTCATAATAGGAAAGTAATAGTACCACTATAGTCTGCCCTTGTAAGACCTAATTTTGAGCATCATGCTCAGTTCTGGGCACCATGGTTCAAGGACACTAATAAGCTATAGACCATCCAGATGATAGCAAACTAGATGATGAAGGACCTTGAGTTCATGTCTCATGGGTATTAGTTAAAGGAAGTGAGTATGCTTAGCTTGGACAGGGGGACTTAAGAGTAATATAATGTCTGTCTTCAGGTATTTGAAGGGATGGTAGGTGAAAAGAGGATTAAATTTATTCTGTTGGGATCCAGAGGACAGAACTAAGGGCAATGCAAAGGGGCAAATTCAGGCTTGATGTCAGGAGAAACCATCTAACATTTAAAGCCACCCAGAGGTAGAATGGACTGACTCAAGAGTTGGTTGGATCCTTTTCCCTAGGGATCTTCAAACAGGATTGAGAACCACTTGTCAGATTGTCATAGTGAGATTTCCCCTCTATGGGTTGGCAGTAAATGGCTACTGAGATCCCTTCCAACTCCCAAGTGCTAGACTTAGAGTCAGAAAGACCTGAGTTTAAATCCAATTTCAACCACTCATTAGCTATGTGAGCCTATCAGCTCATTTAACCTGTTTGCCACAGGTTACTCAATTGTAAAATGGAGATAAAAATAGCACCTATTTCACAGGATTGTTGTAAAGTGCGTAGCCTGGCACATAGTAAGTGCTCAGTTCACACTTGTTCCCACATCCCTCCCCTCACCTACATCCTGGCTACGCATTGACTTCTCTACACCCTTGACAACACAAGGAAGGAATATGATGATGACAGCAACATGCATGGAAACATGTCTCCTCCAGACTCTCTCTCTTGATCTTTCAAATGGATTTGGGTTTTCTATGCTTCTCTTTTTATAGGCTGAGCCTCCCACTGGTATTGAGAAGACATCAAGAATCTATATCTTCCCTGGTAAGGGAAGGAGATGTTCCGGACGCATACAAATTCCTTGACATAATCCTGTCTAGAAACAAAGATTTAGTAGGATCTCAGCAGCTCAAGAGGTCAGTTCTGGCTCTTTGTATTTGCCAGGACAGAAAATCCCAGATAACTGGGTTGGTTATGAGTCATGCCAAAACTCGAAGTCCATTTCGCTTGACTTAGGAAGAAACTTGAGTGAATCATGTTCACGATTCCCTCAAGGCCCATCACAAATTCCTGAAATGCAGTTAGAACTCACCTGGGGCTAGGGTAGCCTTCTTGGGATGCTCTAAGTGCCCTGTTACCAAGGATGATATTGCCATTTGGCAAAGGAGGAAACTGAAATTCTCAAAGCTCATGCTTTAAACAGTGCTTTGATATGGTTTCTTCATAATAACTCATTACCTATCAGATAAGCAATACAAGTACTATTATTAGTTTTATTTTAAAAATGTGGGAACAGACATTCATTGATGATAAGTGATTAAATTATTCATGGTAATGCAGCTGTTGTAGTCAGGTGATCTGGGTTTAAATCTGAGATCAAAACCCAACAGTCTTCTTATTATACCACGCCATCTTAAATCTATCATTCTGAAAGTCAGTACTGTTAGGAACCTGCCTACTTATCTAGCCTTGCCAATACCATAATTACCAACTAACAGTGATGTTTACCTTGTAACTATCTGCATTGTGGGAGGATGGAAATGGAGGCACTATGATTCACGTTTCCCTAAGTTTATAATTGGCCTTGAAAAATTGGACCCCGATGAGTCATCCGACTAGATTGACAAAGCAGGTTTTCTATTGTTAACGGTGATGGCCCTCTGGTTAAAAATTGATTTGGCCCATATATAGGGGCAACACTTCCTTTGGATCTTGCAAAGAACATAAAAATCAAAATATGAGATGCCATCCTCAGTCCTCAGAGAATGCGTTGGAGAAGGCTATAAGAGAGTCTATCAAAAAGGAAGTAAAATACACTCAACTGACTCTTCCTTAGTAGCCTTAGAAATGGCTTAAAGAGACAAGAGTCCTTTGAACAAAGCATCTTTAGATTCTGCTTCCTGGTAGGCAAAACAACAGGAAACAGCTCTGTTGCCTCTTTTTCCTGATCTTTCTCTCTTTACTCTTTATTTTTTCCTTGTCTTTTTTCCCTTTCTCCCTCCTTGGTTAGGAGTTAGAAAACCTACATGGCCATGTATCGTTATGCCCCTGAGAGGTAGTCAGATTTCATCCAGGAATACTTCTGGGTGTGTAGTTTTAGGTTTAATGTTTAAAATTTCATTCTTAACTTGCAGAAGTTATATTTGATGGATTTGTCTACTTATAGCAGGCTAGAAATTTTCCCCAAGCATTTCCATGTGCTTGCAAATCCTCATTAAATATCTTTCCCACCTTAGTCAAATAAAACGATCTGTTTTTAGAAAGTCAAATGTAGTATTATTTGTTGCATAGCAATAATCAAGTTACTGGCTACAAATGTGTATGTGTGTGAGTGTGTGATTTGTATTTTATTTGTATTTTAAAATCTTTTCTTAAAGATTCAGTCTTAACAAAACTAGCAGAGAATGTATGCATGGAGGTTTAAAGAATGCACAGGTCTAAAAAAAATTGGCAAAAGATAAAAACTGAGTAAGGTAGTATGTCAGAGAAATCCCTGGGACACATTAGTTGAGAGCAGTCCAACTGGATTGAATCTATTTGACTCCCCCCTTTTTCTGGGGGGAGGGCGGGTTGAGGAGATAGTTTTAGAACTCCCGGAGAAAATTGGAATATGTTAACACCAGACCCTGAAGAGCACAGGAGAGCATAGGCTTTTAACAGAATCAGTAGCATCTGGATGGTGATGGCTATGTGATACTAAGGAGTGGGATACTCATTGATGATTAAGGGTGTCAGGTTCATTGTTTGGAACAATAATGCAGGTTTGCATTACAGTCTTAAAGTGACACTAACAATAGGGGAGATATAGGCTTTTCATATTTTTATTTATTCTGACTATTCCATTTAAGTATCAGAAAATTTTAAGGTATTTAGACAGTATTGAAAGATTTTGGTCTTATATTACTAAGGATGTAGGGAGTTTGGATTATGAGGCATAACACATCCCATGGGTTTGGGGAATACTGGTCCTGTTTCTGACACATACCAGCTGGGTGATGCTGGGTAAATCACTTAACCTCTGTACTCCCAAGCAATTTCTCTCAGAGACCAATATGTAAGGGAAGAGGAATTCCTCAACAAAAAATCCCTACATAAGTGAAGTCACAAATTCAGACCCTATCCTTGAAAAATGTTATGATGCTAAGGTAATTTGATGTTGGATTATAGTCTGGTCTAATGGTCATTTAGGATGATGGAATCCATCAGTCACTTCCAAGTGAAATAGCCCCTCATTCAAGGACCTCACATTCTATCAGGGGAGATAAAATATGCACATGCAAGTAGATAGAAACTAAATATGAATTAATTTCAGGGGAAGAAAAAGCCTAATGCAGAAGGGTAGCATCTGAGCTGAGGGATCTGGGTAAAAAGGGACTATGTAAATTTATAATGTCCTCAGCACAGTTTTGTGACTTGCTCCAGTGACATTCATCGTATCCAAGGACAAGAGACTATAGATGATGAGGACAATCCAATATTCAACTTCATAAGACATTAGCAGTAATAGCACAAGGGACAAGGGAATTAAGGACTGAAGAAAATGGAGAGTTGGATTGGTTAACTCTAGGGTTAAGACCATGAAGGGAAAAAAGGCCAGAAAGGGGGTACAAGATGGAAAGGGACATGGTGAAGTAACTGGAGGTCTTGATTTAGATTAAGAATAGTTCTAGAAAAATGGTGACAGGGAGAGATGGAGGAACAAATAGAAGGTTGTGGTTTAAGAGAGGTATTTCACAGTTCTGGATCATGGAGGTAAAAGTTATGGACAAAGACCAAATCAAGACTATGACTGTGCAAGGGTAAGGTGAAGTGAGAGTTTTGAAGAAAAGTAGGAATTCCAAGAGATGTGGAAGAGGTAGGAGTCCCTTCCAAGCAGAGGGACAATCTGTGCAAAGGCATGGAGATAGAGTGTCATGTGTAACTAGCAGCAAGTGTCATTTTGGCTGCATTGTAGAATACACAAAGTTCATTAATGTGTAATACATCCGAAAAAAAAAGTAGGTTGGAGCCAGGCTGTGAAGGACAGTAAATTGCAAACCAAAGGGTCTGAATTTTGTTCTAGATTTAGAGCTGAAAGGGACCTTATAGGTGATTTAATCCTAAGCCTTCATTTTACAGATGGTAGAACTGCATCCCAGAGAGGTAAAGATACTTGTGCAAGGTCAAAGAGGTAAAAAGCAGAAAAGCCAGGATTTAATCAGAGAATTCACTTGCATATTACCTTTTGGAGTCAATTGGGTGTTGCTGTAACTGAGATATTGGGAAACTGGCAACAAAGTGAAGGAAGTCAGTACCTGCCTCATAGTCTTCCTAAGATTTCTGTCCCAACATCTATCTTCATATTTAGGGTCTTTAACATGCCTATTGATGTCTCCTCAAATATTATAGCCTCCTGGTTTGTAAATCTGATAAATTTCCATGACCTGTACAGATAGTCTTGATCTGGCCTTTACCCATAACTTCTACCTGTCTACCTAGAATTATGAAATGCCTGTCTTAAATCAGAACCTTCCGCTGGTTCTTTCATCTGTTCTTATAGTTCTTCTTAAACTATCCTCTGGATGCATCAGGACCTCCAGTCACTCTACCCTGCCCTTGTCTCCCATCTTGCACCCCTTCTCTGCCCTCATTTTCTTACTTTCTTATTCTTAAATCCCTGGTTAGTCAGTTCAACCATACATTGTCTTCTTTCCTCAGACCCTTTTCCCCTTGTGCTATCACTGCTCATGTTTTGTGAAGTCAAACGCTCATCACGTACCTTCTCTTCTTGTCCTTGTATACTGATGAATGTCACCGGAGCAAGTCACCAAACTGTGCTGACTGGGGCCATTGTGAATTCATATTGTCTGCTCTGAATTGTGCCTCTGCTTCTCTGTGGCCATTCTCTTCTTATTCTCAGATTAACATTCTATTGGTCTCCTCAAAGCACCTATTACTGCCTTCTCTTCTCTTCCTCAAGCCTTCTTCTATCATCTCTACTGCCACCCTCTCAACAGAAGATTTTGATTACTACTCAACTAAGAAAAGAGAAGCCAAATCATGAGGTCCTTCTTTTGTCCAATCATAAAGCTCAAAACCATTCTAAGTCATCACCCATTTTCTCCTCCAAGATTCCAGTCCACAGCAAAGGGATGACCCATCTCCTTATCAAGGCCAAAACTTGTTCTTGTGCTCTTGTTACCATTCTGTCTCATCTCCTCCAGAAAACTGACTGCTCAATAATTCCTTTTCTTTCTTTCATTTTCAATTTCCACTTGTCTGCCAGCACCAGTAGATAAGCTTTCTATCTTGTCTGTAAGTCATTCACATATCTATTTGTTGCCAGCACACATGCCCATCTATCCTCTGTCCTCAAAAATTTTCACATAACTCTGCCATCGATATCTTCAAATTCCTTCTCACAAAATTTTCTTCAACATGACTTCAACACTCTGATGGTGAAGCTTGCTTTCTGACTCCTGGAGGAAATGTAGTGGACTATAGGTTTGCAATAAGGCATTATGTTATTAGACATGGTCAAGGTATTGATTGATTATGCTTTCCTTTAATGAAGGAGGATTCTATTAGGGGAAATGAGTCATCAAAAAGTGGCAACAACGTAAAAATGATGTCAATAAAACATTTTTTAGAAGACAGCCCAATCCCAATGGGGAAAAAATCATGAGTTTTTTATAACAGACAATTTTTAAAAGACCCAAAGAAAGGAAATGTTCTTTAAAAATCTAGGAAAAAAAACAAACATGGGCATAGAGCTTGGAGGGGGGGCTCAGTTGTATTAATAGTATATTTTAGAATAATGGCAAACACTTGAACATACCACACGGGGCTAAAAAAGATCGATTATTTTTGTTCTGACGAGCTGTAGGTGGTAAGAACATACCAAGGGAATATCCTCAAGAAACAGAATATGAAGGACTAAACTGAGGAAAAGGAGTTTGGAAGTTCTGGTTGGTATATCAGGTGGTATTTGAAACCTTAAGAACCTTATTGTGGTTCATATTTAAAATTTATGGGTATGAAAAGAAAATGCAGATGAGAGATCAATTGTTCTTTGACCAGTCATATCCATGTATGAGTGACCTTGCATATGCATATGTGTGTATTCCTATGTGTATGCATGCTTGACTCTTGGACAGCACTTACCTTAGGGTTAATAATTTCTGTTTTCACCAATTCTACGAAGTTGTCTTTAAGTTTATGAAGCATGGTCTAATTCTTAAGTCTAAAATGCTGCCAAAAAGCAAATATTCTGAATATTTATGAAATAATATTAATTTTAGAGATAGTAAGCAAAGATTTGATTAAAAATTTGATACTGGAGGAAAAAATATACTACTTAATTTTTATATTTCAGTGATTCAACTGGCCCAAAGGAGATAATAATACCTTAACATGTGTTATTATTTAACTCTGCATGCTGGTATGTATAACTGTCAGATTGATGTGCAAATGAATATAATTACGGGCCAGGAATTCAGTGGAGGGTGTGATTTACCTCCCCCAAAATGAAGAAATAAATGCTTAAGTCACAAAAGTGGTTTAAGCTTTTACCTGTTAAATGTTATTATGCCTAAGAGTACTTAAAGGCTGGAAACGACAATTCTCCATTCACCTTAATGCTGTTGCTCTCCTTAAGATCACCTCCAATTTACCCTGTATGTAACTTGGAAGTGCACAGTGGTTTGCATATTGTCTCCCCATTAGAATGTGAGCATTATAGGGCAAAAGGCAATGGTTGCCTTTGTTTGTGTTGCCAGTGCTTAGCATGGGTAATTTAAAAAGGTGTGTTTGACTGACTAGGTCACTTTCTCCAACTATCTGCCAACAGGACTTGTCCCTGCTGCAGTTCCTTCCATGGACAATCTCATTCAGGTGGGTATTAAGTATCTCAGATCTTCATCTTTAAAAAGAAATCAGCCTTCCATCAAAATGTTTCATTGACTTATTTCCAGAATTTTCGTCCTGAAATGTGGAGGAAATAGCATCAGAGTATGTGCCACCAGTGTTGCTACAAAAGCAAAACCAAGAACTAGAAACATGGCATCACAATGTCAAGTTCTTGTGGGCTCAAGTGGCTCTTTCAAAGCGTGCCAGAAGTAGATGGGAGCCCTTGATTGGTTCTCCTTAGGTCTCTTTCCTTCCTATCAGAAAGCATGTAAACTGGCGGGTTTGAGGAGGATTAGAAGGGGGAGGAGGAAACAAAGTCAACTGAAGGAATTTACGTGCTTCTCTGACCATCTTCCATTTCTTGGAAATATGACTGGAATTCTATATAATGTTAAAACTAGAAGGAACTGAAATGTCATCTCGTCCAATCTCCTCGTTTTATTGAAGAGAACACTGAAGATAAGAGATATACTAAAGGCCAAAAATCTAGTAAGTACTGTGGCTGTACTAAAAAAAAAGCCAGTTGATCCCTGACCAAGAGTTTTGTTGTGGGGGGACTTTCCCCCCACTATACCATGACTTTGGTTCTTCAGAGAAGAGATTGGCATGGGATCAAAAAGAAGGTTTGAAGGAGGGTCTAAGCCACATTTGGCAGTGTGATATAGTAGAGAGAGGTGTGGTGATAAAGTCAAAGACCTTGGGTTCAGATTTTACCTCTGATGTTTATTACCTATGTAACCTTGGGCAAGTCTCTTAACCTTGTAGGGCCTTCATCTGTGAAATGGAGTTGACCAGATCTGTGGTCTCTAAAGAACAGGATGCAAGATCATCCACTGAGAATCAGGAAGAAAATATTAAAACATATTAATATTTAGTTTTTGATCTTTAAAAATATATTTGATTGATATTTAATATATGGATTGACAGTGGTACCTTTACTTGGTGCAAATGTCAGCTAGTCACATGATATTTAGGACATATGAGATATCTTCAGGGAAAAGTGGGAATTACTCCACATGGAAGGGTTGAAAATGGCAGATTCATTCCTTCATTTTCAGCATAATGCCATGCATTACAATTTAATGTGCCTAGTTAAATGGATTTCCTGAAGATATTACCTAGTTTTAAGTAACCCTCATAAAATGGGCAAGTGGCTTAAAAAGATTCCCACAAAGAAACAGTGGGTTGAAGATAACCCTACTAATTAGAACACATGATCAACAAAAAATGGGGCAAAATTGACCCTTGCCCTACTCCTAGTAAGAGTTCTCTATCAGCCAAATTTGAAGTAAAACAACGACAGCCTAATAATTATGACAAGAATTCAGATGTGCCCCCTACAAAAATAAGCAAGTTATTTTATGGCAAAACTTAAGAAAGCTGTCAAAGTTAAAGATGTTATACATTTTTCTTTTACAAAAAGATACATTTCCCAGGTTTATTGACTTTTTCAGTGATGACAAGTAGCTGTCAGGAGTATGCAAAATTGCAGATAAATTTGGAAAAAAACATGCATTTGTCTCTTTTAAGACAAAAGAAACATTATAAAAATTAGTGAGAAAAAAGAAAAGGAAAAAATGAGCAAGAAAGCAACTGGTTTTTTGTGCTATAGATAGAACTTTTTGGGGAAAAAAACATACTTAGAAATGTTTCCATTATTATATGACTTTGTTGCTAAAAATATTATTTTTAAAAAAAATTCATATATCTGCACACTTTAAAAAATTGGAAGCAGAATTTTAACTTGTTAAAAAAAAAGGTCCCAAATAAAAGGTTTCAGTGGATTTCAAGGCCATCTTTTTTGTTGTTGGAATTCACTTGAATTCCAACCTTTGCATAATTGGTGGATGACACTGAAAATGACTATTATGGTTTAGTAAGCACAGTTAATGACATACTATTTCTGTTTGGATCTAGTTATCCTTTTGAACTATCTTCTTCAGGTATGACAGTTAAGAAAACCCAGTGTCATAATAAACTCAACTTAAAACCAGACGTCTGATCTGCTATAGCACATAGCTTTAAACCATTTTTTTTAAAAAAATGAAGAAAGTTCAATCAAATTGCTCTCACTAAATACATCATCATTAATATTTCAGTAGATAAAAGGTTTCATACCATTCATAAATAATATAAAATTTAAATTATTCAAAATATTTATTATATCTTCAACTTATTTTAATAATAGTAGCTAGCATTTATATAGCACTTTAAGATTTGCAAAACATTTAACTTTATCCTCATAACAACCCTGGAAAGTAGATATTATTAACTCCATTTTATAGATGATGAAACTGAGACTGAAAACACTTAAGTGACTTGCCTAAGGTCACATAGTCTGGGTTACGTCTGGGGTTAGGTGTCTCAGATCTTAATGACTCCAGATCCAGTACTCTACCTACTCTACCTACCTGCCTATAAGTTCTATCTTTATATATGCTTTATAATTTACGTAATATACGAGTATGGAAAGCTATGGAAAAAGAACTGAACTTGAAGCCTGGAAAACCTGGATTCAAGTTTTGCCTCTTACACATACTGGCTGAGTGACTTTGGACAAGTCATTTAACTTCTCTGTACTCTAGGCAGCTCTCTAAGACTCCAAGTTGCAGAGAAGGTGCTGGTCTGTATCACTGGAAGGAGTTTTGTTCCTCCAGAATTCCTTGTGCAAATAAAGTTACAGAATCAGTCTCTAATTCTACCCCTATCAGTAGAGTTGGAATTGCATGTAGTTTATTAATAAATGTATCTACAGTTGGGCAGCTTGGTGGCACAGCCGATAGAGGACCAGGCCTGGAGTCAGGAATACCTGAATTCAAATCCAGCCTCAGACACTTTCTAGCTGTGTGACCCTGGGCAAATACTTAACCCTTTTTTGCCTCAGTTCCTGTAAAATGAGCTGGAAAAGGAAATGGCAAACTACTTTAGTGTCTTTGCTAAGGAAATCCCAAATGGTGGGTCATAAAGAATCAAACGTGACTGAAAAATGACTGACTGATATACAGTTGGGGTACATGCTCAAAACATTTTACTGTTGGGCTATATGATTATAAGATTTAGAAACTATAAGATTAGATGAGCTCTAAGGTCTCTTCTGGCTCTTGATCTCTGATCCAATATCCTGAATCCTTTGCATGTACACCTTCAAGGAAGTGGTGGGTGATAATTCCAGACACTGGGTGTATTTCAGTCTCTCTATACTTAAAGACTGGGTATCACTGGCCATTTGAGTATCCATTAAAGAAATCTGAAAACTTTTTAGCATCCATTGAAATAAATCAATATCCCACTGCTTGGGAGAATGTGAACTACTGATATCTAGTTGTTTTCCTTAGTTTTATTCATGGAAAGTCTCTGTTTATGGAATGAATTGTGAAAATCTCATATCCCCCAGTCATCTCAAGGTTCATAATTCAAAAGTCAATTAGATATATAAATTGTTAGACTATGTTTAGAGCCTTAGACACTTCATTGTTTGAAGATTAAAAAAAAATCTAAATAAACATGTTGACCTAAGCAGTTTAATTTACATTTCAGATTGTTTAGTCATTCATTTTATTTTCTGTATATAGGATTCAACCTGAAATGGATTCTTTTTAATATCATCCGTAAGCCATGGGTAATTAGCAAGAGTCTTTCAAGAGATCTATGGACTTTTCTTGTTATTCAATAAGTTTGCAATACCATAGGTTTTTGTGTTGGGTTTTTAATTTTAAAATATTATCCCAACAGATTTTTTCCCCCTACTCCTGGTGAAATGGCTTTGTTTAGGGGCAACAAACGGCTGGAATAGGTATCCACAAGGTAGGCTTAGATAAATGGTCCAATCGAGCGTTCAGTCAACAAGCATCCATTACATGCCTACTATGTGTCCGTGACTATATCAGGTGCTGGGGACACAAATCCAGTCTCTATTCTCAAGGATCAGAGGACACAACACATGCACATATAAGTATATACAGAATGAGTACAAAGCAGCTAAGGGCTGAGAGCACTAGAACTGGAAGATCAGGGAAGTCTTCCATAGCAAAGTGCTTTTACTGAGACTTGAAGGAAGTGTGGGGGATGGTGTTCTATTAGGTGGGAGGGGGAAGGGAAGGGAATAACCATTTAATAACTTTGTTTTCATTTTATCTTCACAACTCTGTGAGATGGGTGCTAGTGTTCTCACATTTGAGTCTCATTTATTTATTCATGCGATTGAGTATTATATAATTATTTATACAATTGAGTACTAACCCATTTCACAGTTGAGAAAGTGGAGGCAGATAGAAGTTAAGTGACTTGACCAGGGTCACAATGACTCACACAATGAGGAGATGAGAGAAGGCCATTTGGGGTGGGCCATAGTATACAGAAAGGGGAATAATATATACCGAGGTTGGAAAGACAGGCCAAGGTCAGGTTGTGAAAAGACTAACAGAAGAGTTCACATTTTATCCTAGAGGTAATACTGAGTCAATGGATTTTGAGTACCAGAGTAATACAGTCAAGTCTACACTTGAGGATGATCCCTTTGGCAGCTCCATGAAGAATGAATAGGTGGGAGAAGAGAGAGAATTGGGGGAGTAAGACCAATTACGAGACCATTACAATAGTCTGGATGAGTTGATGAAGGTCTAAATTAAAGACTGTGTGATTAAAGAGAAGATGGAATGTGAAAGATTCGTGGAATTAGAAATAGCAGGATGTGATAGCTGATATGAAATCAGAAAATTTTCAGAGATGGTAAAGATAGTCACTGGCCTATCTTTCCAGCCATGTCACACACCTCATTACTTCCCTTCCTGCAATCTACCTTTGACCCAGTCAAAATGGCCATCTCTCAGTTCCTCACAGATGGCACTCCTCCATCCCCACTCCTTTACAAAGCTGTCCCCCTTCCCCGAAATTTACTTCTTTCTCTGCCATCTCATAGACAGCTTTAGGCATAAAAAACATTCACATTTCTTTAGAAATGAAACTTAACCACTCTTTGCTTTCAAAAGGTATGAATAACGATACAAACTGGATTTTGCATATATGCAAAATCCAGTTTGTATCGTTATTCATATAGTTATATTCTAAAGGTATTTATTTTGAATGTGTTTTTCTTGTGGTTGGAGATATAATGCAATTCCACACACATCTTCTGGGCCAGCTAAAATAGCATGTAGAAATTTCTAGCCAGTCATGGATCCTCTGCAAAACTGATTGAAACACCCTTCGTTTGGAGACTCCAAACTGGTCAGTATAGGATCCAGAATATGTAGAGCTAGAAAGAGGAGGCAAATTACAATAAAGATGAAGCCCTCCTTTATTTTGACATGTCTGTTTGCTTTCTTCTTTATGAATATAATTATTCTGGCAGACTAAGAACAGGTGGGGCCTATGGGCAATGCAGTCACAAGGGACTGCCTCCAATGATGATGAGTCATTTATTACAGTTGAATTTATATAATGCAAAATGGAGATTTCAAGGGCCCTCAAATTTGTGGGGGCCTGGGGCAACTGCTCATTTTAAAAAGCTCTAAATTCAATCAGCCTTTGGTCTTATGGAATAAAAGGCTCGAGAGGGCTATCTTCCTAGTCTCATTCTTTAGTAACCTATTTTAATTTTTTAGGATGGCTATCTTAATTTAATTATCCTTTTTAAAAAATAATATTTGCACTAAATCTGTTTTATTTTTCTTTGTAGGGAAAGTCTGAGGCATGGAGTGCTAACTAGATGATCAGGAAAAAAAAGATACAAAATCTTGGTGTTACTGATTTTGTCCTTTGATAGCTACAAAATCAAAATTTAAAAAAATTCACTGATAATGTTGCAGCAATGTTGAGATATTCGGTTTACCAAATTAAAAGCAATAAAGATACAAATTTAATTTCTACAATTACAAAGTACATAGAAAAACTGTACAATACAAAATCACTTATTTCAACCAAAAAAGGTATTTTATATAAAAATTTAAGTTCATCACCATTATCATCATCCTAAACAGCTAATCCAGACCACTTTTCATTTTCTACTTAAAAACACAGAAAATGCACAATCCATTTAAATACTTGACAATGTATATCACTCTGTTTCAAAAAGGAAAATCCATCACAACATAAAAACATCAGTCCTACCCCGAAAAAGGTTTCCAATGAATACCTCTAAATCCTAAAATTTCTTTTAGTTTGACATTTTGCTCTACCCCATTTTGTATCACTGTAGTTAAATTTGACATCTACATTACTAGCAAGAATCATTGAAAACAAAAAGGGTCACTTTTTTTTTTACTCACAGCTGCCTAAATTAAGGAAACAAGCTTCAAATCCCGTACACCACAACATTTTTATTTTTGTCTTGGTCCAAACAAGTTTCAAAGAAAAACATCATCTGTGCTGAACCAAAGCAGTAACAGCTGTGGTTTCTCCCTCCTAGGTTTACAAACAGATCTAATCTAATTCATGAGTTTTTCCTTAAACAAGCACTGATAGGCATGCTGTGATACAGGGAAACCTCAGCAACTCAGCCAAATTATTGGCCATATGGTTAAAATAGTCTATATTCAAGAATTATCTTCACAAATGAGAGGTGTTTCCCTGCAGCAGCTGCATAGCATGAAGAGACCATTTTCACTGTTCATACAAGTGAATTAAACTCATTAAGAGGACTTTAACTTCTTCCTAAATCTGATGTGATCACTAAAGAAATTTCTCACCAGAAGGTTTATATAAAAATAGGAGCTAGAGTCTAATTTATAGAAATTAGGGTGTTTTTTTTCCCTGTAACAATGATATGCATGGCCTTTTATGGTGCAGTGATACACAAAGTATTATGACATCATTTACTATAACTCTATGAGGACTGGTGTCCTCTCTTCCTCCATAGCAGTCCCCTGACAACATAACGACACTTAAGTGAAATGGTTATGCTAATAATTAGTAGAATTTCACCAGAAAAACATAAAGCTTCTCTGACTGATTTGCAGCAACTGTCATTTTAAGTGTGTCATGAAAACTAAATCTGTTTCAATCCATGACACTGAGAAATCAGATCTAGGTCTGGTTTTGGCTTTTTGTTGGTTTGCTTGGTTTTTTGGGCAGCAGTTAATGGCATTTGATTTTTGGATTAGCTGTTGTCTGCATTTACCGACAGGCAAATTTCATTAAACTAACAGTATTAGGGGAAAACCTTTGGAATGACTTTAAGAAATAAAATTATTTCGTTTTGTCTGGAAGGGATATCATTTAATAAAATCTGCTTTATAGAACTTTTTATCTAAGCTCTTAGTGATGCAGTATTTCTTTATATCTGTCCCCACAACATCCATGACAGAGGTAGGTGGGAGGAGAGAAGGTTTCTCATATTTCACAGATGGAGAAACCAAAATACGGAGGGGCAAATAACTTGTCCAAGGTCAGACAGTCGATGGCAAAAAGGGAGGGGGACGAGAACCTTTGTCTTTGTAGTGGACACTAATTTCTGATCCCCACTTACATTCCCCCCGGACCCCCCATTCACCCTGAAGTCTTTTAGTTCAGTCAATAAAGCCAATAGGGGAAAATCTCTTTCTACGAGCTTTAATGGAAAGGCAACCTTTGTTGAACATATTAAAATGTACAATGCACAAGGAATACGCTTCTTTGTGGCTATGCAATATTCAGTAAGTTTTTAAGGAAGAAAATGTAACATAAAACGTTCCATGTCAAAATGAAATATAAAAGAACGGTGAGAAGAGAGCATTTTAGGGGAATGAGGGATGTGAAAGCATTTAGTTTAACTAAGAATAATGAAAGATGCTCTCCCTCTAGACAGCACCTCCCATAAACCTCATTACATCTGGTCTTTGAGCTTTTGTGTATAAATTTGCAGGGGGAGGGGGTGGAATAGGGGCACTGAAGGTTTCATTGAAAAAAATAAATATCGTACTTAAAGAGATGTAAACATTATTCTGAAGATAAGATTACAGTAAAGCAACTTTTAAATTAAGTTCATCTGACCGTGCTTTCTACATTCCTATAACGTAGTCAAAAAAGAAAATGTTGAGGGCAAAAGAAAGAGAGAGAACAGGAACGTGATTATTTTCTTTTTAAAGCTCCCCCAAGGACCGTCGGCTGCCTCCCCAGTCGGAAGTTGCTGGGACTCTCCCGCACTGCAGCGCAATGCAGAGCAGGGACAATCCCAGCCAGCAGCCCCCATCTCCTCCTGGCTTGGCTCGCTCTGCTGCTTCCGCAGTCATCCCGACGGCTCCCAGATCTACAGGCATCACTCTCCGGGCGCCGTGGCCCGGAGCGCCGGCGGGTATCAATCACTGGAGACGCCGGGACGCACACACTCACTTGTTCTCGTACCCAGGCTGAGGCTGCTTCTTGCACTCTCCCACCAGTCCTCGCCAGCCTGCATCGCGCGCGTACACACACACACGCGCGCACACACACACACACACATACACACACACACACACACACACGGGTATACACACACATACACACGCGTACACACACGGTTATACACACACAGGGGTATATTCACACACACACACACACACACACACACACACACACACACACACTCCCTCTCTCACTCAGTCCTCCAGCCTAGCTGTCAAAGCAGCAACCTCAGTCCTCCTGACTCAGCCTCCCCCACAGGAGGAGGGAGGGGAGTGGGGAATGGAAGGGGGTGGCCGCTACAGGCACAGAAGTGAAGTGTGTCGGAATCGCTGCAGACTCGCTAGCGCAGCGCTCGGGGTTCTGCAGCATGGTCCCCGCTCCGCCTCCACTTGGGCGCCTAACTTTCACCAGCCGCTACCGCAGTCCCAGTGGTCCAGCTGGGCACACCAAACCAACAATCACACACACAACCAAGGAGAGCCTTTGCCATTTCCAAAGATGGGAATAGGGGCAAGGGACGCCCAGGTGGAGGGAGCGCTCCTGGGAAAGCAAGGAGGAGGCAGAGAGGGTGCGGTGCCAACACCTTTACTAGAGGTATTTGCTGGGCACTCCAGGTATCTGCAAGTAAGCACGGGCATAGGACAAAGATGGCTTTTAGCCCTTACTCTCAAGGTTTGCTTTACAAAGTCCGAGCTAGATGAGTCCTGCCATAGCTACGCCTACTACCACTCGCCCACCGACGTCCACAGCAGCTGGTTGCCCACAAAAAGTTGAGCCAGCGGCTAAAGCGGCAAGTCTGGAGGGGTTCAGGGTTCTATTTCTTCTCACCCTCTTCCCATTGCCCGCGATATAAAAAGCTCGGTAGATTCTTGCGCAAAAAAGAGGCTAAAGTGATACCCCACCTACAATAATGTCCACACAACTACTATCCCATTTACCTTCCCCTCCTTTAGCCCTGGGAGCATCCCAGGAGAATCCTCTCCACATCCTCAGTTTCTCAACCACGTAACTGTAGGCACTCTATGGACTGCTCCTCACAGCGGTGCCCCCGTCCCTCACCTGGCTCTCCTTTTTCCAATAGAAGCCTGGAGACCCGATCACTTAGTTCTCAGCACCTGCCACCCCAGCTGCCGGTGTGTGCATGTGTGTGTGCCCGGAAAAATTGAATCTCTCCAAAGCCTGGCCCCCGGTAAACCTGGAAAAAGTTGCCCAAACTGCAACCTGGGAATTCCCAGGAAAGGAGAAGAGGGCAAAATGAACCCGTAGCAGCCATGCCACTGTGGCGCGAGGTGCCCTCTCTCACTTACCTGCTCCGAAGCCGATCGAGGTGCGGCAGCTGCTGGGGCCGCGGCTGCTCTGGTCGCCTTGTCCCGCTCCCTCCCAGGGCTTCCTCCCAGGGCTTCCTCCCAGGGCTTCCTCCCAGGGCTTCCTCCCCAGGGCTCCCTCTTTCTTTCTCTCTGCCTCTGCCTCTCCTGCGGCTGCTTGCGCTCCCAGCTTGTGCAGTGGTGAATCCTCCCTGAGGAGCCCGGGAGTGTGTCACAGGAGAGAGGAGGGGCGGGAAAGTGGCTGTGGGCTTTCACTACGCAGTCCTCCTCCTCCTCCTCCCTCTGCTGCAGTGCTAGGGAAGCATGGAGAGCGAATACGAGAGAGAAGGAGGGCGTCGTGGACCGTGGGGGTGGAGAGCAGCGCACGAGCAGAAGCGAGGAGGAGGAGGGAGGGAAGGAGGGTCCCTGAAGGGGCAACCCCGGAGCTAAGATGTAGTGTGGCAGCTCACGGAGATGAGGGTTGTTTTTTTTTTTTTTTCTTTTTCTTTTTTAAATGGGGAGACAGAGCTAGCATTTACGTGGAGGGACGTAACTGAACTGTACAGGGATCGCAGCTGGGAGGATAGGACTCCGGTTTTGAACAGTTATTAATTATTTACCACGGGTTGCTCTCTGCGTGCAACATCCCTCAGCAGCAGCATCCAGCGGCGCTAGCTAGCTCTTGGATACCCGGAGCTACCCAGAACCCAGAAGATGATAAATCATGTCCCAGGACCCACCGCTGGAGGCGGTCAGAGCTCTGCGGCGGGGACTTGTTTGGTGAACTTCTTTTCCTTTTGGCAGAGGGAACCTAGCACACTTTGGCGGGGTTGGGGTTAGCATCTTCTCTAGAGGCAAGTGGGAGAAGCCCTAGATTCAGTGTCAGAGCGCTTGAGTTCGATTTCTACCTCTGCTGGTCGATACCTGTATACCCAGGCAGGTCGCTTAATGGAATTATCTCCAGCTCTACATGCTCGGCTACCCGACAACTTTGTGTACTGTGTATAGGATTAGCCCTGATGGGGAAAGGCGGGATGCAAAAACCTGAAACATTTAAAAACTGATTAAGGTCTCGTGAGAGGAATGACCGAACTATATGGTCCAGATAGGGATAGAAAGACTATAGTTGAAAAAGAGGCCACTTTTGTGTAGCGGCTAGAAAATACAAAACCCTCAAAGGGACATACTCCTCTCACCCCACACCCTCACCCCACACAATGACTAGCTGCTTTGCTCCCTCTCTCTTACTCTTTGTCCTTAAGTCAGATTTCTCAAAGCAGCAGGTGTTCATTGACAGCCCCAGTGCGATTCGAAACGCTTCTCCCTTAGCTCTCCTGGATGTCCTTGGCCACACCCAGACGGAGCCCCTAGTGGAGAGAAAGAGCAGGAAACGGGCATCCCTCGCTGACCTGGGCTTCCTTCCATACCTACTGCCTTTGCTGTTAGCGGGTGTCTACTCGGGCCCCAAAAGTCTGTGCTATTTTATATACTCCTCCATGGTAGTAGGAAAGCATCAGCCCCGTAACATTGCAAACCCGCAGTGGAAATCCAGTTTCTAGTCCATACAGTGTAACTGTCTAGACAGGCTGAATTGAGTGGATGTATATGCACTTTTCACACATGCCATCTACCTATCTATAATAATGCAAGTGCTAACCAGACAACTGAATAAAAATGCCCTGTGGTGTTGTGCTCTCCCAACTGGACTTTCAGCTGTAACATAGAACAAAAAACCGTGACAGCAACTGTGACTTGTGTAATGGACAGCATAAAGGGAATGGAATAACTGTGCCTAGCACTTATATGCTCTTCTCACACACTTGACAGATCACAGTCACACCATTTCAGAATTGGGAAAGACCTTACAGGTCACGGAGTTCAATCTAGACCTGACCAGGGATCCTATCTCAAACATACTCACAGATGCATCATCCAACCTAGTTTAAAGACCTGAGGTGAGGAGGAACCCTTTACTTCCTCAGGCAGCACAGTTCACCTTTTATTTTGTTCTCATTGTTGGGATTTTTTCCTGATTTCAAGCCCAAATCTGCCTCTTTTCAACTTCAACTCGTGTCTCCCAATATTACCCACCGAAGACTAAACAGAACATGACTGATTCCTCTAGAAGGTAGCATCCTTAAACTATTTTGACACAGCTATTCTGTTCCATTGAGTCACCAGCCTAAGTGCACCCAGTTCCTGAACTGTTCCTGATGTACTATGAACCTGAAGTCCTTTCATATCCTGTGTATGCTTTTCTGCACTCTCTCTTTCTCTATTTGTGTCTCTGTCTGTGTGTGTCTTCTTTTTAAAATGCATTTCTCAGAACTGAACATAATTCTTCTGTAATTAACCCATACATTGTGGTCTGACTAAGGCAGAATCCAAAGTATCAATGATCTCCATATTCCTGGAAACTATGACTTTCATCTTTCATCACATTGTTAACTCATAATGAGCTTGAAGCCCCTATAACTTCCAGATCTTTTTTAGACAAATTGTTTAATCGAGTCTCCTTGACCTTGTACTTACATCCAGGGTGGGAAGTATCCTTTCTAGTTTTGAGACACCTTCAAATCTGACAAGTACCCAAGCTATTTCTTTATCCAAATCATTTATTAGAATGGTAAGCAGTAGGAGGCTAAACAGAAGTCTCCTGGATGCTTGCCTGAAGACAATTCTGAAATGACTAAATTCTTAAAGGCTACTCTCTGAATGTAATCATTCAACCTGTTCCTTCATGTTTTCTGAATTCATCTTATTGTACTGTGAGCTGAACCCTACATGTTTGTCTCCATCTTGCCCTCAAGTATGGTATGAACCACTTTGTCAGACACTGTGCTAAAATCTAGGTAAACTATATCCACAACACATCTGTGACTTACTACTTTACTAGTGTTGTCAAAAAGAGAAAATGAGATTTTTCAGGAATAATCATATCATAATGAAGTCATGCAGGCTCTTGGTTACATTTCCTTTGCTAGACATACATTAAGCCTCTCTGATAATTGGGTCAACAATTTGCCCAAGAATCAAAGTCAATTTCATTGGCCTGTAGCGTGTGAAGACTCTGTTCTCTTTTATCCTTTGAACATAAAAACATTTACTCTTCTCTAGTCTTTCAGTATCTCTTACATACTTTACTCTCTTTAAAATGTCATTCATTTTCACTACCAGATAATCCAGTACAGCTGGGCTGGGTAATTCATCAAGGATAGCTAGATGCTCTCTGCCTATCTCCTTACTTATCTCAGGCATTAATTCGCTACAGGGGATATTTTTGTTCTTTTCCCCCTGCCTCCCCACACCCCCTTTCCAATCTAAAGATCATTCTCCTTGGCAGAGCAAAGAGAAGCAACCTTCTCTTTATTTTTCATTGTCCTCACCACCTGGATCAGAGGTCTCATCTCTTCTTTGATGGTTCTATTTCCCCAATATAGCTTAAACTTTTTTTTCTTTTGTGTTTGGCATTTTTTCCCACTTCAGCTCATTGAAGCTTTAGCACTGCTAAAACATTTTCTTTTGCCTGCCTGCCTTCCATCTTCAGTATTTGCATCTCTAAATCTAAGTTGGTTGATGAGTTTTCTGTGTATCTACATTGGCCTCTGGGTATTTCTCATTTTTCTTCTTCATTAGTTCCCCCCCGCCAAGTCTTTAGAATTTTATTCTTGAGTTTTCCATTACGTTTTGAACTTACTCCATTTACAGAATTTTAATCCATACAGTCTGACCAATTCTTCTTCTGAATCATTTGAAATGTGCTCTTTCCAAATCTAGAGTATATGTCAATCTATGGTCAGCTCTCCTCTTTTCTATCTCAAGTTCTGAGAGGGAATACTCATTTCCCTCCAATGTTCTCATCATTTCCACTAAGCAACTCAAGGTTGGTGAGACTCAGATTCAGAAATAATTTCCTCTTGATTTCTCTGTCTTGTGAAGTATGCAATTATTACTAAAGAAAGTCAAGAATCAATATATGATTGAAGAAGTTACTTAGATCATAAAACCAGAGATCTAGAAAGGAGCTTAGAGGTCATCTAGTCTAATCCCCTCTTTTACAGATCAGGAAATTGAGGCCTAGGGATTTTAAATAATTTGCCTATGGTCATATCTGAAGTCAATATGAGACAAGATCTAAGCCCAGGTCCACGGCCTCTCAAACTCTTTTCACTGTACTATCAGAACTTGCATCCTTAAAAGCAGGGTTTGAAAACATGGGACTTTTAGTAGAGGAACCAGCCCCCAAAGATATGAAGGCAAAGGACCTACAGATGAAGCCACACTTAGAAATGCTTTCCAATAGTCAAACGTTTTTGTGAATCACATATAGTCCAGAGTCCAGGGAGGAAGAATATGAAGCTTTAGCCATACTCAAAATCCAGCCTCAGAAGGCTGCCATTTTCCTCATCATGAGAGAATATATCCTTTCTTCCCAAGTCTTGAAAGGAGAAATTAAGATAATCAGTACAGGAGGAGACAGATCTTAGGTTAAGGGACTTTGGGAAGCACTTCTCTCATCCAGCATCAGAACTGACATATTAGGAGATCAGAGGAACTAAGAGCTTGAAAAAAGGTGAGATTTGGAAGTTGAAGATGATCAAATGACTCTAGAGAAGCAGCAAATTACTGTGGCAAGGTGTTTTTAGGAACAAGAGCAAGAGCAGGGAATTGGTAGGGAATTTAGAGATTAAGTGAGTCTTCTCCCATAACATAATAGACCTAGAAACCCATAAAACTCTTTTTTACTGAGGGGTATGCTCATGAGGGAAGGTATAATTCATGACCTCAGTGACAGCTAGTGTCAGTCAGAGGCAGCTGTAGAAGGTGGGATCAAGAAACTCCAACTAGTGCCGCTAACTAATGGACACTTGCATAGCTCTCCCATCCCTTGTAACTGGAGACCATATGGCACTTCATATAACCAAAAAGAATACTATTCCATGAGGATTTATATTAAGATTCCCCCTTACAGATCAAATTTAATTATCAAATAATAATTATAAGGTATCAACAACCACATTGAAATTTCTAGAATCATGGGGACCTGGTACCCAGGATATGTAAGCTCTGTTTTAAGGGCTATCCTCACTATTATACCTGGGAAGGAAACAACAGATCCCATTTTTTTCTTGAATACTTTTATTTTTTTTATATGTGGTATGAGTTGTTCAGGCAAGGTGAAAAATCAATAAATTTATTCATTTACATTTCACTGGGATAGAAGTTTAATTATGAAATAATGATTTAGTCTGGTCTAAAGGGCATAAAGAACTTGCTCCAAAGGAAGCAGGCATCATAGGCGTCACTGACCCCAGCCTCAGAGTATCAAAAGTGGTGGCATAAACTGTACTTTCTGAGACTCAGAGATTAGAAATTGAGTATCCGTTCTACTTGTGGGGTGGGTGTCTTTTGTGTATACCTCATCTCATTTTTTCTTGGGATAAGGGTATAGAGATGGCACAGAGTCTGACATGAGCCCAGGCTCTAGGGAGTCAATCAATATTCAATCATTTACCTCCATAAGGGTCTTAGGACATCAGGAACGGTCAAGGGTCTGTTCTGGAAGGGATTCATGCTTCTAAATCTTTAGAGCACCAAAAATGCCAGGGAAACTACATTCCTAAAAATATAAAAGCAGGTAGCTCTGTGCTTGGGGTATCTTCTGTGCATTTCTCATGTTCCTCTATTTTGAGATAAGGCTACAGAGGACTGGATTTAATTGTGAATTCAATATCATTGGGAGACCAGAACATCTGTTATTTACAAATATAATGGCCTGGGGAGAATTTCTTGCTACTTCTACGTATTACCTACCTATCCCAGTCACTTGTATTTGGAATGGCTAGCCAGGGAAGCTGCCACCCCTGCCACATACAGATTCTGTGTTCATTCATTACAGTTCCCTGGAGGGTGGGAATGCCTGATACACTGGTTTTCTTCTAATGCTTAGATGCATAAACTCTTAGCTCCTATTTCTTGTATCTTTGCGATTCAGAGTTAAGGTCTACTGAGCTGGATATGACTTTCTCTTTCCTATCATTCTGTATGGTCTCAACCGTACTCATCTTAATCCTATGATTCATAAATTCCTCTATCTTCATAAATCTTCATCTATATTCATAAATTCCTCTATCTTCCCATCTCATGGTGTCCAGGGGAAACCAGGCACTATTATTAACAATATCCCCCTTGCATCCTGGATTTTTCTCTTCCTACCCTTTATATATTCTAGAACTGCAGAAGACTTGGCAAACTGGACCTCTCTAATCTTGAATTCTCCTCTACAGTCACTTCCAGTTCTAAGCCTCTAATTCTTTCTTGTATCCCAGATTAATGGACAAAGAAGGAAAAGGGATACTTCTCATCCCCATTTCCATACCTTTTCCTCTTTGCCTCTATGTCTCAGAGACCTTGAGCATCTGAATCCTTGTCATAAACACCTACCACCTTCAGGGGCACAGTGGAGAGAGCACTGGGCCTGGAATCAGGAAGGCTCATCTTCGTGAGTTCAAAACTGGTTTCAGACACTTCCTAGCTGTGTGACTTTAGGCACAAACCTCTCTATTTATTTTTATTTTATTTTTCTTTTTTAAATTTTAATCTCTTTCCCTTTCCCCTGTTTGCCTTAGTGTCTTCGTCTCTAAAATGAACTGGAGAAATAAATGGCAAACCACTTCAGTATCTTTGCCAAGAAAAGCCCACATGGGATCACAAAGAGTTGGACAGAACTGAACAACAACCTGCCAGGTCATTCTCCTCCTTTTTCAAAGAGTTCAGAACATGGCTCACAATCTTCCATTCCATCCCTAACCCTATTCTAGGACTTGAAAATATACATCAATATTTTGTTGAAAATCCTGGCTTCCTCGTTCGTTAGCATCTTTAACCACTGATTTTTTACCTTTTCACTCCAGCTCAGCCACTCAAAAGGATTGTCATACCCTTGATCTTACCATCACTTATAAATATTATATCACTTATAATATATTAATCACTTATAAATTACTTACTACCACCTATAATCTCCCTCAGTCTTGTTCCTCCTAAATAGATTCTTTTCCATCCTGTGATCTCTTGACTTGCTCGCCATCCCTCTCTGTTCTGGTTTTTTTTTGTGGATTTTTTTTTGGAGGGGTGAAGGCAAGGCAGTTGACTTGCCCAGGGTCACACAGGTAGTGGATATGTCAGATGTCTGAGGCTGGATTTGAATTCAGGTCCTCCTTACTCCATGGCCACTGCTCTGCTAACTGCACCACCTAGCCGCCCCCCCAACCCCCCATCCTTCGCTGTTCTCTCAATGCGCTCCTCAGTCTGGTTCCACTTGTCTCCTTTTGCAGTTTGGATGATCCTCTCATCTTCTATTAAAATCCCATCTCTGTTTGTATTTATGTTTTTCTTAATGTTGCTGTTGGATGAAGCGATAGAACTGCGCTCGTTAGGTCCATTCAATCTCGATTGAGCCCTCATGCTTTAATGAATTCATTAACTTTTTTTTACTCTTCAAAGATTAACTGCTGCAACCTCACCTCCAACCCATGTCCAAACCTTCTCTTCCTTCCCCAAGCTTCCTGTACCCCCTTATTTGTTAGAAGAAAAGTCTTCTAGTGGCAGAAGTAAATGTACATCAGTGGGGAATGATGGAAATGTATAAAGGATGGGGGTGGAAAGAGCACTAATAAAATATAAGCAAATTCAAGAAGATAGCCAAAAAGTTCAGAGGGGATAAAACAGAAGTGTGATTTTTGTAACTGTTTTATTAAGTTTAATACTTATTTTTTAAAAGTAAACTACATGGGACAGAAATTCATGGTTTCATATTCAAGCCTCTTATTTGGCTCTTTGTAGTTTGGATTATTTATATTCATATATGTTATTCAGCGCATCATAAGAAAAGAAAACTTTGGAGGGGAGGAGCCAAGATGGTGGAGTAGAAAGACTCACGTATGCTAGCTCCGAACCCACAGCCCATAAATATTCTGTAAAAAGAACTCCCCACAAATTCTGGAGCACTGTAAGACATGCAGAAACACAGTGAAAGAGATTTCCATTCCAGAGAGCCCTGGAAAGCCATCCCCAGGGGTCCGTCGCACTCCAGACGCAGAGCCCACGCCTGCGCTGCCCTGGCCGCAGGGCCCCAGAAGAGCAGATCCGAGCAGGCTTCAGGGATGGAACCTCCAGCGGCCACAAAAGTCCCTCCACTCACAGGTGCTTGAGGTCAGTGAGAGAGACTTCTGGGCTGGCCAAGAGGGGAGTGGGGTGTCTCTATAACTCAGGCCCCCTCGGGAGGCAGAGGCAGCGGCAGAGGCATTGGGGGCCCAGGACTCCTGAAACAGGCAGAAGCTCAGGGCCTTTACTGAAGTTCTCTGCATAAACCCCCTGAGGGAACTGAGCCTGGGAGGTGGCCCTGCCCCTACCTGAGCGCCACAACTTAAGCTCACATTGAATAGCAGCCGAGCCCATCACTGAGAGCCCTGAGGCTGGGGAGCAGCATTTGAATCTCAGACCCCAAACACTAGCTGGGCAGACCCAGGCGGGGGTGGAGAGGATCTCAAAAGTCAAGTAACTGGCTGGGAAAATGCCCAGAAAAGGGAAGAAAAATAAAACCATAGAAAGCTACTTTCATGGGGGACAGATGTTTCCGCCTTTCATTTCTGATGACGAGGAACAATTCTTACCATCAGGGAAAGATGTGGAGGTTGGGGCCTCTGTATCCCAGACATCTGAGGTGGATGTCTGGTGGGCTCAGGCCATGGAAGAGCTCAAAAAGGATTTTGAAAATCAAGTTAGACAGGTGAAGGAAAAACTGGGAAGAGAAATGAGAGAGATGAAAGAAAAGCATGAAAAACGGGTCAATACGTTGGTAAAGGAGACCCAAAAAAATGCTGAAGAAAATAACACCTTGAAAAATAGGCTAACTCAATTGGCAAAGGAGGTTCAAGACTGCTTTCAAAAGCAGAATTAGCCAAATGGAAAAAGAGGTTCAAAAGCTCACTGAAGAGAATAGTTCTCTCAAAATTAGAATGGAACAGATGGAGGCTAATGACTTTATGAGAAACCAAGAAATCACAAAACAAAACCAAAAGAATGAAAAAATGGAAGAGAATGTGAAATATCTCATGGGAAAAACAACTGACCTGGAAAAGAGATCCAGGAGAG
Source organism: Bettongia penicillata ogilbyi (assembly GCA_023548195.1). Lineage (NCBI taxonomy): Eukaryota > Metazoa > Chordata > Mammalia > Diprotodontia > Potoroidae > Bettongia > Bettongia penicillata. The sequence goes on along the minus strand of JAJHZJ010000408.1, from coordinate 985,937 downwards.
ACAGTTTAAAAATTATGGGACTACCTGAAAGTCATGATCAAAAAAAGAGCCTAGACATCATCTTCCATGAAATTATCCAGGAAAACTGCCCTGACATTCTAGAACCAGAGGGCAAAATAAGTATTGAAAGAATCCATCGATCACCACCTGAAAGAGATCCAAAAAGAGAAACTCCTAGGAACATTGTGGCCAAATTGCAGAACTCCCAGGTCAAGGAGAAAATCTTGCAAGCAGCTTGAAAGAAACAATTCCAGTATTGTGGAAATACAATCAGGATAACTCAAGATCTAGCAGCTTCTACATTAAGGGGTCAAAGGGCATGGAATAGGATATTCCAGAAGTCAAAGGAACTAGGACTCAAACCCAGAATCACCTACCCAGCAAAACTGAGTGTAATACTTCAGGGGAAAATATGGTCTTTAAATGAAACAGAGGACTTTCAAGCATTCTTGATGAAAAGACCAGAGCTGAAAAGAAAATTTGACTTTCAAACACAAGAATGAGAAGAAGCATGAAAAAGTAAACAGCAAAGAGAAGTCATAAGGGACTTACCAAAAGTGAACTGTTTACATTCCTACATGGAAAGACAATATTTGTAACTCTTAAAACTTTTCAGTATCTGGGTAGTTGGTGGGATCACACACACACATGTACACGCATGCACGCACACACACATACACACATGCACACACACACAGAGACAGAGAGCACAGAGTGAATTGAATAGGATGGGACCATATCTTCAAAGAAATTAAGGTAAACAGTGAGAGAGAAATGTAGTGGGAGGAAAGAGGGTGAAATGGAATGGGGTAAATGATCTCTCATTCAAGAGGCAAGCAGGAGACTTTTTAGTGGAGGGAAAAAGAGGAGAGCTGAGAAAAAATCATGAAGTTTCCCCTCATCATGTTCGACTAAAGAAAGGACTAAAATGCACACTCATTTTGGTATGAAAACCTATCTCACAATACAGGAAAGTGGGGGAGAAGGAGATAAGCAGGGTGGGGGGGGATGAGGGAAGGGAGGGCAATGGGAGGAGGGAGCAATTTGAAGTCAACACTCTTGGGGAGGGACAGGATCAAAAGACAGAATAGAAACAATGGGGGGCAGGATAGGATGGAGGGAAATATAGTTTGTCTTACACAACACAACTATTATGGAAGTCATTTGCAAAACTACACAGCCTATATTGAATTGCCTGCCTTCCCAAAGGGAATGGGTGGGGAGGGAGGGATGGGGAGAATTTGGAACTCAAAGTTTTAGGAACAACTGGTTAGTATTGTTCTTGCTACTAGGAAATAAGAAATATAGTTAATGGGGAATAGAAAGTCATCTGGCCCTACAGGACAAAAGAGAAGATGGGGACAAGAGAAGGGAGGGATGATAGAAGAGAGGGCATATTGGTGATAGGGAAAATTACAATGCTCGGTGTATTGGGGTGGGGGAGGGGATAAATGGAGAGGAAATTTGGAACCCAACATTTTGTGAAAATGAATGCAAAAAATTAAATAAATTTATATAAAAAAATAAATGATTTCTAATTGGAAAAAAAACAGAAAACTTTTAAAAAGAGAAGTTTGAGAAGATGTTAACTGGGGCCAGAGGAAGTAAGAAGAACCAGGAAAACAATACACAAAACAATGAAAAGAATGGAAATGGAAAAAAAAATTACAATGGCAATGAATCTTGATCTGGAGAAAAGTGGAAAAACATCTCTCATTCCTTTCTTTGGGGAAGCAAAGGATTCTGGTTGTGGGATACTGCATACATTGTTAGGCATGGTTGACTTGTTATCTGGTTTGGCTGAATTGCTCTTTCTTTTTAAAGTCTGTCATGGGAGGAGAGATATATACAGAAATGAAAGTTCTTGAAAAACAAAATATATCAGGAATTTCTTTTGAAAAGAGGTATTTATAAATTCCAAACTCTAATTGGTCTAATTTTATTAATTAAGTGTGAGTCTTGAGTTGGGCATGGAAGGGTGGGAAAAAGTCGTTTTTGACCGAGGCAGGGTTAAAAGTCTCCATTTAGGATTTAGAAACAAAAGATGCCTTCAAAATCGTCTTGTCTAAATCCCTCATTTTACAGATGGGAAAAGTGAGACCCAAAGACGTTAAGGTGGTTTGCCTTCAATCACACAGGTATTAGTTAAATTGTAGAGCTAGAATTTAAATTTAGTTCCTCTTACTCCAAATTCAGTGCTCTTCATACTACAAATATTGCCCTTAAGTTGCCTTAAAACAAACTATCTATTTTTGGACGATTCCTTCTAACTTATCAAAATCTGTTCCCTTTCATTCCTCATAATTATTTCTCTTATTCCAGGGCTATTCAGAGTAACAGACCTCTCCTCCATGACTGCCTTCTAATAGCTGGAGACAAACATCACGGGTCTTCCCCTGAGCTCTTCTCCTCTGCAGGCTGAGCATCCTCAATCCTTGAACTGAACTGAATGACATAAATTTGAGATTCTCTGGATACTCTGTAAGATGGAGAATGAGGTCAAAAAGGCACCCAAGTTTCTTAGCCTCTGGTCTTAGTAAAACTATCTGCTACAGTACTCAATGTACCTGGCATTACCATCTTCAGGTGGGTTTGTGCCTTTATATGTCCTCATGTGGGCAGGTAGGTGGCTCAGTGAATAGAGTGCCAGGCCTGGAGTCCAGAAGATTTATCTTCCTGAGTTCAAATCTAGCCTCAGACACTTGCTAGCATGTGACCCTAGGTAAGTCACTTAACTCTGTCTGTCTCAGTTTTCACATTTGTAAAACGAGCTGAAGAAGAAAATGACAATTCTTTGTTAAGAAAACCCCAAGTGGGGTCATGAAATGTCAGACTTAATTGAAACAACTGAACAGCAGTGACAAATGTTCTCATGTATGCAGGAAAATGCATACATAGCTAATAGCTATGGGAAGCAATAGTACTTCTTATGACATGTGGGGTAGCTTGATTGAATAGGTGCTGCTGTCTATTATTTATTGCAGTAAAGGACATGAGAAGTAGGTGAAGGTTTATGCTCCTGAGGCCATAGACCCTGCCAGTAGACCTAACTCCATGGTGATTTCAAGAAGTTCAGGAACCTTCCTGTACTGTCTCCAAGGTCTTGTGTTCTCAGAGTAGTTGTCATTGAGGGATTGACTCCACTGACTCTCATGATGCAATACAAATTCAAGGCAATGGTCCATCTGAAGTGCTTTGCTCCTTGTGCTTCTTCAGGCACTCTTTAGAGACTGGACTGGAGGAAGAAGGAATGGAAAGGACTGGCTGGCTGGATAACTATACCAATATACACTATTGACCAAATATTGGCCATATCCTTCCACTCCAATATTGCTCCCAAAAACTCTGAATGTGACCGATAATTGATGTCATATTTCACTGTATATTTACATATCCTTTCCTTTTCAAAGAGTTGTCACTAAATTATATCATCTCTATGATTCTCCTCAACATTATTATCTGAACAGTTTTCCAAGTCATGCACCTGTGATTATCCTTGCTTGAAAACATTCTTTTTTTCAAAAAAAAAATCAATGTATTTTTTTTTAACATTCTTTAAAAATTTTTTTTTGAGTTCCAAATTTTCTCCTTCCGTGATATCAATTATGTGTGTGAAATCATGCAAAACATATGTTTATATTAGCTATATTGCAAGAAAAAGGAAGAAAAATAAAGTAAAAAAATATACTCCAACCTGCACACAGAGTTCATCAGTTTTCTCTCTGGAGGTGAATACCATTTTTCATCATGAGTCCTTTGGAATTGTCTTGAATCATCGCATTGATCAAAGTATCTAAGTCTTTCACAATTGATCATCATTACAGCATTGCTCTTACTGTGTACAATGATCTGCTCACTTCACTCTGCGTCAGTTCATATACGACTTCCCAGGCTTTTCTGAAACTATTTTGTTCATGGTTTCTTATAGCACAACAGTATTTCATCACAACCATATACCACAACTTGTTTAGCCATTCCCCAACTGATGGGTATCTCCTTAATCATCACAGCAAAAAGTGTTGCTATAAATATTTTTGTGCATAGAAGTCCTTTTCCTTTTTCTCTAATCTCTTTGGGATACAGACCTAAAGGGGGTGTTGCTGGATCACAGGCTAGGCACAGTTTTATAGCCCTTTGAGCTTGGTTCCAAAGTGTTCTCCAGAATGATTGGACCAGTTCACAACTCCACCAGCAGTGCTTTAGTGTGCATTTTTTCACATCCCTTCCAGCGTTTGGCATTTGCCTTTTCTATCGTGTTCCTCAGTCTGATAGCTATGAGGTGGTGGTACCTCAGAACTGTTTTAATTTTCATTTCTCTACTTAATAGTAACTCAGAGCATTCTTTTTCATATAACTATAGACAGCTTTCATTTCTTCTGCTGAAAACTGCCTGTTCATATTCTTTGACCAGTTGGGGAATGGTACTTCAAAACAATCTCTCAGAAGCCCAGTTGGAGCAAGAACTGAATGATAATGGGTCAAGATATAAGGATTTCTCCCTTGTCCAATTTCAAAGGATGTGTTGCATTTTTTCAAAGGGAGAAGGAAGGGAGAATTATGCAGATTATATAAAATAATAACATGAGATCTCTAACCAGTTTTTTACATTCCCACTGACACCATCCTTCTCAAAGCTGTTAAACCTTATGCCTAGATCGACCGCACTCAGAGGATCTAGAGTAATGTTGCCCCCTCTATTAGCACCTGAATGAAGTTGGGCAAATCACTCGCTCTCTGAGCCTCAGTTTCTTTCTTTGTAGATGGAAGTAGTTGGACTTGACTTCTAAGTTTCCTTCCAGCATTAACATTCTCTCATTCTATTGCAAAAATCTGTTGATTGTTCTTTGGAAGGCAACAAACGCAATAATCTTTAAAAATCATGTTTCCCATTTTCTTCACATGATATTAATCACAAGACTTCATGAGCAAAATCATAACTGTATGATTTATTTTTCCCTCTTTTTCTTGCTGTGAAGTTTGCTACCTCTTCGAGTTTTGTAGCAAGTGCTGAGAGTCTCTTCTTAAATAATTCACGGACCAAATCTAAAAATTCCCATTGAGTCCTCTCCATTATCCCTTTACCAGGCTTTCATTTTTAATGTTCTACTAGAGTTTTTTTTTTGTTAATACACTGAGTTTTACTAAATTCTTTTCTTGCTCAGGGGAGAATCATCCTTTCCTTGTACTATAATTGTCTTGCATCATCATCCTACCATGTTCAGCACCTCAGTTCAAATTAGCATTCTAACCTTGATCTTTTCTTTTCTTTTTTAATAATAGACATGCTGATCTCTCAGTATGAACTAAGTATTAAAAATGCATGTAGTAAGTTCAGAGGAAGTTGTTTATTTCTATTTTTAACATGATATATTCAGTACTTGGGACTGAGGCCTTGCAATGGAGTTTTTGGGTCACAAACGGCTCTTTATCTCCAAAGTTTCCGTGAGTGAAATCATGTGATCCTGAAGGTTTTGAAAAGGGCATTTTCACCATGCTCTGGCTTGCTCTTTTCTCACACTTCTCATCTAAATGATGGCCTGCAGAAGAAAATTTGATCGTTTCCAAGACTCCTCATAATCCTATCTCTACTTCAGAGTAAGTCCCAGTAAAAGGTTCCAAAGTTCAATAAATTCTTAGTCTCAGGAAGCTCTTAAACACAATCTCTCATACTTCAAAATAAGTATACAGCTTTTGTAAGTAAGTACCGCAAAGTTTGGAACTCCCCAGACACTGCCAGGCATTTCTGACCAACCTTAGATAGTTGGATACCTGCCTTTCTGGAACTGTGTGGAGGTTGCAGAGTTACAATTGGGCACCTGAGCAAATGAACATGGTAATTTGTTCTGAAAGCACCAGTATGAGCTGGCTACCCAAGATATTGACCAGAAACACTTATCATCATCATCATCATCTATGCATGTATGCGTGGGAAACAAACCATAAAGCTAGAGATGCAAACAATCCAATGAGCAACTTCTAAAATTTCCAGTGGCTTTTACATTTTAATTAAATATACACATATGCTTTATGTATATGTTATATATATTACACACATATACACATGCATATACATGTATATATATACATACACACACTCATATATATATATATGTATATATATATATATATATATATATATATATATATATATATATGTATATATGATTTCTCATTCTGGGCAGGTGAAAACACTCTAAAGATGCCTCTGCTGGTTTTTGACAAAGAGCATCATACTTTACCAATACTGATGGTTCATTTTCTTTCAGAAGACCTATTGTGCCAGTGTAAAATGTTCCACTATATGTAATGGGAACAGGGAGATAGTTAAATTTCAGTTAATGATCACTTCAGCAACTTGGACATATACAGTTCGTCAGACCATTGATTCACCCGCATATGTTTGTGAATTTAGCTGATGGAGTTATAGAAGTGAAAGATTTTCTAAGTAAGTCCATAAATAAATAAGCAAGGAAATACTCAAGTAACTCTCAAGCCCCACAATTAGATAAAAATAATCAATAACAGTTGAAATTTATAGAAAAAGTGAGGGTTTTCAGGAGAACATTGTACACAGTCACAGTGATACTGTAATAACGACCACCTGTGAAAGACTTTGCTACTCCGATCAATGCAATGATAGAAGACAATTCCAAAAGACCCACGAAGAAAAAATAACCACCAACAAAAAAAGAACTGATGAACTCAGAGTGCATATTGAAGCACACCTCTTCACTTTTAGATTTTTCCTTACCTCTTTTTTTAAATATAAATTTATTTATTTAACTTTTTACATTCATTTTCACAAAATTTGGGTTCCATATTTGTCTCCCCATTTATCCCCTCCCCCCACCCCAATACACTGAGCATTCTAATTTTCCATATCACCAATCTACCCTCTCTTCTATCATCCCTCCCTTCTCTTTTGTCCTGTAGGGCCAGATGACTTTCTATTCCCCATTACCTGTATTTCTTATTTCCTAGTAGCAACAACAATACTAAACAGTTGTTCCTAAAACTTTGAGTTCCAAATTCTCCCCATCCCTCCCTTCCCACCCATTCCCTTTGGGAAGGCAGGCAATTCAATATAGGCCATATCTGTGAAGTTTTGCAAATGACTTCCATAATAGTTGTGTTGTGTAAGACTAACTATATTTCCCTCCATCCTATCCTGCCCCCCATTGTTTCTATTCTGTCTTTTGATCCTGTCCCTCCCCAAGAGTGTTGACTACAAATTTCTCCCCTCTCCTATTGCCCTCCCTTGAATCATCCCCACCCTTGTTTATCTCCTTCTCCCCCACTTTCCTGTATTGTGAGATAGGTTTTCATACCAAAATGAGTGTGCATTTTATTCCTTCCTTTAGTCCCATCCTATTCAATTCACTCTGTGCTCTCTGTCTCTGTGTGTGCGTGCATGTGCATATGTGTGTGTGCATGTACATGTGTGTGTGCAAGTGTGTGTGTGTGTACGACTGTGTGTGGTCCCACCAACTACCCAGATACTGAAAAGTTTTAAGAGTTACAAATATTGTCTTTCCATGTAGGAATGTAAACAGTTCACTTTCGGTAAGTCCCTTATGACTTCTCTTTGCTGTTTACTTTTTCATGCTTCTTCTCATTCTTGTGTTAGAAAGTCAAATTTTCTTTTCAGCTCTGGTCTTTTCATCAAGAATGCTTGAAAGTCCTCTGTTTCATTGAAAGACCATATTTTCCCCTGAAGTATTATATTCAGTTTTGCTGGGTAGGTGATTCTTGGTTTGAGTCCTAGTTCCTTTGACTTCTGGAATATCCTATTCCACGCCCTTTGATCCCTTAATGTAGAAGCTGCTAGATCTTGAGTTATTCTGATTGTATTTCCACAATACTGGAATTGTTTCTTTCTAGCTGCTTGTAAGATTTTCTCCTCAACCTGGGAATTCTGGAATTTGGCCACAATGTTCCTAGGAGTTTCTCTTTTTGGATCTCTTTCAGGTGGTGATCGACGGATTCTTTCAATACTTATTTTGCCCTCTGGTTGTAGAATATCAGGGCAGTTTTCCTCGATAATTTCATGGAAGATGATGTCTAGGCTCTTTTGTTGATCATGGCTTTCAGGTAGTCCCATAATTTTTAAATTGTCTCTCCTGGATCTCTTTTCCAGGTCAGTTGTTTTTCCCATGAGATATTTCACATTCTCTTCCATTCTTTCATTCTTTTGGTTTTGTTTTGTGATTTCTTAGTTTCTCAGAAAGTCATTAGACTCCATCTGTTCCATTTTCATCTTGAGATTAGATATTGAGAGAACTTGAGAGAACTATTTTCTTCAGTGAGCTTTTGAACCTCTTTTTCCATTTGGCTAATTTTGCTTTTGAAAGCATTCTTCTCCTCATTGGCTTTTTGAACCTCATTTGCCAATTGAGTTAGCCTATTTTTCAAGGTGTTATTTTCTTCAGCATTTTTTTTGGGTCTCCTTTACCAAGGTATTGACCTGTTTTTCATGCTTTTCTTGCATCTCTCTCATTTCTCTTCCCAGTTTTTCCTCCACCTGTCTAACTTGCTTTTCAAAATCCTTTTTGAGCTCTTCCATGGCCTGAGCCCACTGGACATCCACCTTGGATTCTGGGATATAGAGGCCCCGACCTCCACATCTTTCCCTGATGGTAAGCATTGTGCTTCCTCATCAGAAAGGAAAGGAGGAAACATTATCTGTTCACCAAGAATGTAGCCTTCTATGGTCTTATTTTTCTTCCCTTTTCTGGGCATTTTCCCAGCCAGTTACTTGACTTCTGAGATTCCTCTCCACCCCCACCTGGATCTGCCCAGCTAGTGCTTAGGGTCTGAGATTCAAACGCTGCTTCCCAGCCTCAGAGCTTTTTGCAGCGGGAGCAGCTGCTATTCAATATGAGCTTAAGTTGTGGTGGTCAGGTGGGGGCAGGGCCACCTCCCAGGCTCAGTTCCCTCAGGGGGTTTATGAAGAGACCTTCAGTAATGGCCTTGAGCTACTGCCTGTTTGGCAAGTTCCGGGACCCCAATGCCTGTGCCACTGCCTCCCAAGGGGGTCCAAGCCACGGAGACACCTCCCTCCCCTCTCGGCCAGCCTAGAAGTCTCTCTCACTGACCTGTAGAGCCTGTGGGTGGAGGAACCTTTGTGGCCGCTGGAGGTTCCATCCCTGAAGCCTGCTCGGATCTGCTCCTCTGGGGCCCCTCAGGCAGGGCAGCGCAAGGGTGGGATCTGCTGTCTGGAGTGCGACGGACCCCTGGGGACAGCTTTCCAGGGCTCTCTGGAATAGAAATCTCTTCCACTGTGTTTCTGCGTGGCTTACAGTGCTCCAGAATTCGTGGGGAGTTCTTTTTACAGGAAATTTATGGGCTGTGGGTTTGGAGCTAGCATACCTGAGTCTTTCTACTCCGCCATCTTGGCTCCTCCCACCCTTACCTCTTTTTTTAACTAATATGGAAATATGTTTTGTGTGACTTAATATGTATAACTGATATCATATGGCTTGCCTTCTCAATGGGTGGGAGAAGGGTTGGGGAGAGGGAGAGAATTTGGAGCTCACAATGTACAATAATGAAGAAGGAAGGAAGGAAGGAAGGAAGGAAGGAAGGAAGGAAGGAAGGAAGGAAGGAAGGAAGGAAGGAAGGAAGGAAGGAAGGAAGGAAGGGAGAGAGGGATGAGGAAGGGTTGGTTTTGTTTTCAGTGGATCTGGAGGAGCTCCCTCTCCAAAGGGTCTCTGGGTTCAGACTCACACATAGTGAGTTCAATCCTAGAGAAGCCCTAAAAGAGGGAAGTTAGGTTTTCCTCATATTCTTTTCCTTTAGACCCTTACCCTGGAGCAGAAAAATCTCTTAAATGAAGTTTAAGTCTGGCTCATGTTTAGAGTCTCCCCTAAAAAGGATTAACAGACTCCCTTCTACATAAGATAATCAATGGACAAAATGGATTTCAGGTCTGGAACAGTTATTTCCTTTCTCCATCACAAAAAGTTGCTTAAAAAAGTAAAAGGGCTCCTATGTCCACAGTAACACATATTTGAAACATAAAGCATTTCCCCTCCTATTACACTCTATTGAGAAGTAAAGACAACTTTGTAGGACTAAACAATGGATGGTAAATATTCTCATTGAATCTGTGCTGTCAGAAAAACTCACAATGTCCACATCTGCTAGTCAATTAGAGTAGCTCTAGGCCTTTATGAGTCCTTTCAGTTGCCATATCCTCCTTTCCTATGAGAGACTTGTAGAAATCATCTACATCTAAGGAATGAGTACCCAAATCAGGAATTTCTGGCCTTGAAACCTCACAAGATAGCTGCCAAAACTGAAAACATTTCTCTCTCAGGATTGCTATTTAGTCACCTGTATTCAGGAAAAGAAATACAAGAATTTAGAAGAAGAATCCAGAACCTTGAGCTCCACTCTCAGGCTCATCTATGAAAGTATATATTTTTAATTCCATATGTATGTAGCTGCCATACCTACTAGAGGAAAGGGGAGAGATGTACCTTCCCTACCCTTTTAGGAAGTCCAAGGGAAAGTATCCCTATGTCCCAAGTAACATACCCTAAAGAGAGGGAAGTAGAACATTTCCATAGCTCATTTATCTTACTGGGGGGATAACTATTTCACTTAATCACCAGTCACTATCAACACAACTCCCAGACACAGGGGCCATGAGAACCAACTGTTGGATACAGGAGGAAATGTCCTTTAGCAGGGGACCAGAACATATTCCCCACCGGATGGGGCTAGAATGTATGCCCAGCTCCATGGGGAAGGGCTCCAGGCCAGCAAATCAAGAAGCCTTCCCTGCTAACATTTGCCACAAAGTACAAATTATCATCTTCTTCACCTTTAATTTATTGTTGTCTCATATAATCACATGCATTTGATTTTATGAACTGTGATATTTAATGGAATATATCTGATCACAGTGATGTATAGATTATCAGAAGAGGTTTTGATTGACACACACATCTTTTTGTCCCTATTTATTCCTATTTTATGTAACTTTGTCAAAACAGCTGATGTCTATATAAAAGGTTAAGACTTACAAAACCTTTTCATGTACTCTTATTTGATCCCTACAATGACTTCATGAGGCATCTGTAGTAGTCATTGTCTTCATTTTACAGATGAAGAAACTGAGGCTAGAGATTTTAAGTGATTTACCCTTGCTACTTAAGAGTTAGAAGTGGCTATCCTGAGGCCCTGAAATTCTGATTGTTGACTCTGCTGAATCCAAGATTGCAGTAGGGATCTCAGTCATGCTTCGCTTCAATCACTCTCCAGCCTTATCCTTAGTAGCTACCTTGTCCCAGGATGAAGACTATCCCCTAAATTATATCCCTAAATTACAATTCCCGTTTCTGTACTTTCTCCAATTCTAACGTAAGTTTCTTGAAGGTATGAACTGTTGTATTGTTTATATTTATATCTCTTAGTTAGTATGGTGTCTGGAACATAGCACTTAAATTCTTGTGCTCTCTCTCTTTCTGTCTCTCTTTCTGTCTCTGTCTCTCTCTCTTTCTGTCTCTCTGTCTCTGTCTCTCTCCCTTTCTCTCTCCTCCCACCTCTCTCTTTCTTTTTCTCTCTCTCGATTTCATTGCTTTTTTCACCATATTGTGTTGCCTCTCATAAAACTAGGAGAATCTGACTTAGTTTTTAACCTTAGAGTTGCTCTACAGTGATTAATTAAACAGCACCTGCTGACAACGTCTAATTTTCACATACAGGAACTTAAAGATAGGACTTTTTTCAAAGAAGGCATTGATATTGAAATTAGAATTTCCAGTGGACCCTAGCTTAGGAGACCTGTTCCGGTCTGTTGGCTTTAGAGGATGATGTAACATGTCATTCTACTTATTATTTTTTAACGTTTTGGTCACTGTTGCTATTATATATATATATATATATATATATATATATACACACACACATTACATATATATGTGATTACATGTTATTGTTTGATACCAGTGTCTTGAGGTAATTTTTAGCAAGAAATAGACAATTTTACAAGTTTTAAAATGTCCATATATTTAACTTTCATTATTGAGAATTCCATATCAATTTGTTGTCCTTCCTCCCTTCAAATTACTGTATTTATATTATAATATGCTTGGGAACATAGCACCAAAAATTGGTTTCTTCCAATAAGTAAAGTGAGAGATTGAGATAACCTATAAGATCATTGTGCAGCATGTATAATTTCCACTACAACAATCTCTTGAATATCAATGGTTGCCATAAGTGACCAGGTTTGTTTTCTTTTCAAGCTTTCCTCAGATGTAGCACTTAGAAGAAAAGAGCAGAAAAAAGAGCAAAGGATTGCCATGTCCCTCTGGCTAACGTTCTTTTGATCATCCATAATAATCTCATCCTTAGAACTCAAATGTTTTGTCAACAATTTAGGCAATAACAGAAGCCAAGACAATATTCTGGCATCATTGGTAATTTGGTAGTTAAATGAAAGGGGATGAGCCAGATCTCTAACCTCCACCTCAAAGACTTGAGATTTCTTCTCAACTCCTACAAGTACCCAAAATCACCTGATCAGAGAAATGACATGATCTAAGCTATAGAGGTTCTGTATTCTAAGATGGACTGCCCCATTGAAATTCCCAAATAATAAAGTCTTCCCATCTGATTTACTCTGCGTAATATCTGTATGCTCCTTCATTTATTTCTTCATTCATTACTCACATACTTGGTAAACCCTTACCACATATAAGGAACTCTCCAAGGCACTGCCGATGGTGCCGAGGTAAATAAAACAAGGTTCCTGCCTCCAAAGAAGAACTTAGGAAATGCTTTGGAATGATGGCAGAGATACATAAACTTCAAAGCCAAATGACATGCATCCTTTGTCTTATTTCTTTTGCACTGAACCTACGGTTTCACTGTTGTGATGAACTTCCAATGAATAAACAAACTCTACCAATGAAGATCCTCAACTATGTTGAAAAATTTAGGTTTTTTTTTACTTTTAATAGTATTTTTCCAATTACATGTAAAGACAACTTTTAATGAAAATTTTAGTCTTAAAACTTACCTAAGACATTGAGAGATTAAGTGACTTACCCACGGCCAAATGGCCAATATGTGTTAGAGGTGGGGCTTGAACTTAGGTCTTCCTGATTTTAAGTCCTGCACTTTATCTGCCATAGTTTTTGCTGTTACTGAGTCACTTTTCAGTCCTGTCCGACTCTTCTTGACCCTTGACCCCATGTAGTATTTTCTTGACAAAAATACTGGAGTCATTTGGCATTTCCTTCTCTAGCTCATTTTACAGATAAGGAAAGGGAGACAAACAGACTGAAATGACTTGCTCAGGGTCACATAGCTGGTAAGTGTCTAAGGCCAGATTTGAACTCACAAGCTGGGCACTCTATCCCATTGCTCCACCTAGCTGTCCATCTGCTATAGCAGCATTTCTCAAAATATGCTCCTCAAGATATCCAGAGGTATCCTTCCCTGAGACGCTTTCAAGAAATGCACAAGGATAAAATTATTTTCATAATAATGTCAAGATGTTATCTGCCTATTCAAATATTCCTCCCTTTTCAACTACAAATCTGTGTGAGACCAGATTTCCTCCATGTACTTCAAATAAAGTATCATATTAAAACACACTGAATGATAAAATAGATATGAGAATCCAGCTGTCTTTTATTAAGCTAGATATGAAAGATATTTGAAAAAATGTGTAAAACAATGTGACTTTTCTCACTAATTTTTTTGTTTTGAAAAACAGTTATTTTTCTTAAAATTATGTTATTTATGCTAACATACAATGAACTTAATATTGTTATTTTAATGAATTAATAAAGAATTCTAAAATGATAAATTTTACTTTATCATACAGTAAATATAAATAGATATAACTCTGATGTCACGGATTTTAAGAATTATTGGACTACAGCACTGTGCCTCTCACACTTCTGTAAGTGTTGGAAAATGCTCCAGGTAGAAATGATCATACACATGTGATGTGACAGAAGTTGTTGGGCACACACATTGCATCTGTGTACCAGAAGGTAACGCTGGTGAAAGAAAGAAACCAGAATTCTCTTCATGTTTCTACACCTTAGAGGCAGCTGTCATAGCTGCTTTGACAAGGAATGTGATTTAGACCCTACTTTCCTACTCCTTGCTTAGCCCAGATTAATTTATTTTTTACTTCCTCAGCAATCTGAGTGATATCTCTTGTAATTAAGTTAAGCTTAAAGGTTCTCCTTAATGTAGATGTATAAAATAAAATGAAAATGTGCTTATTACTCAATTATCAACATGTAACACAATCAGTTATATGATTACGCTAAAACTTTAAAAAATTACTTCAAGTCCATTTTACTGTTACTTACATTTTTTCTTCTTTCTCTGTTCCTATTTCATATCACTATTTACTCCATTTTTTACCTTCCATTTTTAAGTATTTCACACTCAAAAAAAGTAACTCTTATGTAATCCATGGTTTATCTGTCTTTTTGCATCACCAAAGAAACTATACCTATGCTTACTTTAAGCAGAGATTTTATTCTGGTCTTCATATGTTACATATATACAAATGTGTTTTGAAATATTCAGAGGACAAAAAGATATGATTTCTTCATTAATTAAAAGCATTCCTTTGAAGGGGTTAAGTTGAAAATGGTGAATCCTAATAAAGAAATTTATTTTTTCTTTTGTTAATAATACTAACTCCAGAGAAGGAAGAGAATCAGAAAGAGAAAGAGGGGAAATCTCCTTTTGATTGGACAAAAAAAGAAAGCATTAGAAGTAACTATAATTTTTCTCTCTTAACTAGAAGAGAAGTCCATGGAACAGTAAGTCAAGTTTCGCATTCAAAGGACTTAATAGACTGTTCATTGAGGTATATGGAAATATGAAGGAGACATGACATTTTTTTAGGTTGTTCAGAAGTCCTGGTAATTCAGAACAGATTGAAAAGGAAGAAGAGACTAGAAGAGGAGGTGGAGCTCTGTGCTGGACCATTCAAAGAACCTGAAGTAAAAGGAAGAAATAATGGTTAGTCCTTAAAATACGATATGGATGACCACAGTCAGATTGAAGTGGCTACCAATAGTTCAAAGTTCTGAAAAGAGCACCCTGGACTGCGTGTGCCTGGGTGTTTCTATTTTTTTTTTAATATAAACTTATTTCTTTGACTTTTTACATTCATTTTCACAAAATTTTGGGTTCCAAATTTTCTCCCCATTTATCCCCTCCCCCCATCCCAATACACTGAGCAATCTAATTTTCCCTATCACCAATATGCCCTCTCTTCTATCCTTCCTCCCTTCTCTTCTCCCCATCTTCTCTTTTGTCCTGTAGGGCCAGATGACTTTCAATTCCCCATTACCTGTATTTCTTATTTCCTAGTAGCAAGAACAATACTTAACAGTTGTTCCTAAAACTTTGAGTTCCAGATTCTCCCCATCCCTCCCTCCCCACCCATTCCCTTTGGGAAGGCAGGCAATTCAATATAGGCCCTATCTGTGTAGTTTTGCAAATGACTTCGCGATAACAGTTGGGTTGTATAAGACTAACTCTATTTCCCTCCATCCTATCCTGCTCCCCATTGTTTCTATTCTGTCTTTTGATCCTGTCCCTCCCCAAATGTTGACTTCAAATTGCTCCCTCTTCCTATTGCCCTCCCTTCCATCATCCCCCCCTTGCTTATATCCTTCTCCCCCACTTTCCTGTATTGTGAGATAGGTTTTCATACCAAAATGAGTGTGCATTTTATTCCTTCCTTTAGTCGAAAGTGATGAGAGTAAACTTCATGTTTTTCTCTCAGCTCTCCTCTTTTCCCCTCCACTAAAAAGTCTCCTGCTTGCCTCTTGAATGAGAGATAATTTACCCCATTCCATTTTACCCTCTCTCCTCCCACTACATTTCTCTCTCACCATTTACCTTAATTTCTTTTAAAGTATAGTCCCATCCTATTCAATTCACTCTGTGCTCTCTGTCTCTGTATGTGCATGCATGTATGTATGTGTGTGTGCATGCACGTGTGTATGTGTGTGCACGCATGTGTGTACATGTGTGTGTGTGTATGTGTGTGTGGTGTGGTCCTACCAACTACCCAGATACTGAAAAGTTTTAAGAGTTACAAATATTGTCTTTCCAGGTAGGAATGTAAACAGTTCACCTTTGATAAGTCCCTTATGACATCTCTTTGCTGTTTACTTTTTCATGCTTCTTCTCATTCTTGTGTTTGAAGGTCAAATTTTCTTTTCAGCTCTGGTCTTTTCATCAAGAATGCTTGAAAGTCCTCTGTTTCATTGAAAGACCATATTTTTCCCTGAAGTATTATACTCAGTTTGGCTGGGTAGGTGATTCTTGATTTGAGTCCTAGTTTCTTTGACTTCTGGAATATCCTATTCCACGCCCTTCGATCCCTTAATGTAGAAGCTGCTAGATCTTGTGTTATCCTGATTGTATTTCCACAATACTCGGAATTGTTTCTTTCTAGCTGCTTGCAAGATTTTCTCCTTGACCTGGGAATTCTGGAGTTTGGCCACAATGTTCCTAGGAGTTTCTCTTTTTGGATCTCTTTCAGGTGGTGATCGATGGATTCCTTCAATACTTATTTTGCCCTCTGGTTCTAGAATCTCAGAGCAGTTTTCCTTGATATTTTCCTGAAAGATGATGTCTAGGCTTTCTTTTGATCATGGCTTTCAGGTAGTCCCATAATTTTTAAATTGTCTCTCCTGGATCTATTTTCCAGGTCAGTTGTTTTTCCAATGAGATATTTCACATTCTCTTCCATTTTTTCATTCTTTTGGTTTGTTTGGTGATTTCTTGGTTTCTCAGAAAGTCATTAGACTCCACCTGTTCCATTATAATCTTGAGAGAACTATTTTCTTCAGTGAGCTTTTGAACCTCTTTTTCCATTTGGCTAATTCTGCTATTGAAAGCATTCTACTCCTCATTGGCTTTTTGAACCTCTTTTGCCAATTGAGTTGGCCCATTTTTCAAGGTGTTACTTTCTTCAGCATTTTTTTGGGTCTCCTTTAGTAGGGTATTGACCCATTTTTCATGCTTTTCTTGCATCTCTCTCATCTCTCTTCCCAGTTTTTCCTCCACCTGTCTAACTTGATTTTCAAAATCCTTTTGGAGCTCTTCCATGGTCTGAGCCCATTGGATATCTATTTCGGATCTTTGGGGTACAGAGGCCTTGGCTTCTATTTCTTTCCCTGATGGTAAGCATTGTGCTTCCTCATCAGAACGGAAAGGAGGAAACATCATCTGTTTACCAAGAAAGTGCCTTCTATGGTCTTATTTTTCTTCCCTTTTCTGGGCATTCTCCCAGTCAGTTACTTGACTTCTGAGATTCCTCTCCACCCCTGCCTAGATCCTGCCAGCTAGTACTTGGGGTCTGAGATTCAAATGCTGCTCCCCAGCCTCAGGGCATTCCATGGCGGGAGTGGCTGCTATTCAATGTGAGCTTAAGTTGCGGTGCTCAGGTGGGGGCAGGGCCGCCTCCCAGGCTCAGTTCCCTCAGGGGGTTTATGCAGAGACCCTCAGTAATGGCCCTGAGCTCCTGCCTGTTTGGGGAGTCCCAGGCCGCCTCTGCCTCTGCCGCTACCTCCCGAGGGGGCCTGAGCTACGGAAACACCCTGCTCCCCTCTTGGTTAGTCCAGAAGTCTCTTTCACTGACCTGTAGCACCTGTGGGTGGAGGGATCTTCGTGGCCACCAGAGATTCCGTCCCTGAAGCCTGCTCAGATCTGCTCCTCTCAGGGTGCGCAGCCATGGCAGCGCAGGGCTGGGCTCTGCTGTCCGGTGCGCGATCTACCTCTGGTGCTGTTTTTCAGGGCTCTCTGGAATGGAAATCTCCTCCACTGCATTTCTGCCCGGCTTGCACTGCTCCTGAATTTGTGGAGAGTTCTTTTTACAGAAAATTTATGGGCTGTGCATTTGCAGCTAGCATACATGAGTCTTTCTACTCCACCATCTTGGCTCCGCCCCCCCAGTGTTTCTATTTTTTTATAGTCTTGCTCTAACTTCTTTTTCTCCTTCTATACATGCGCTCATGTTAGTAATTTATAAATATTTAAGATTGTTACTTAATTAAAAATGTGGTTTCATGAAATGGATTGAGTATTATTAACTATGCCTTCCTTATCATCCCTTGGGAAAATTGGAGGTAAGACTACGGACCTGGGAGGTGTGAGATGCAAGTTCACATCCCATCTCTGCCACTTGATGGACTTAATATTACCTTAATGCCACTTAATATGACCTTAGGCAAATCACATCACTTCCCCAAATCTTTGTTTCCCCATTTATTTAATAAAGGTGGTTAGACTAGATGATGTCCAATGTACCCTGAGTTCTAAAATTCCATGTTGCTATGATCTTAGCTGACTACTGGTCATCTAGTGATAACTATATGAATTATCATTATTAGCATCCTATGAGAAAGAAATATCCTCTGAGGACTGCTCTTGCAAGCCCAAATCTACTAAGCAACCATAAAATCAGTCACACTCAGGACCTCCTTTGTCTCCTCTGCATGTGCATGACTCAAGAAGATCTATGGAACAAACAGACCAGAAGTCCTAACTGACTGAAATGGGATCTTAAATACTTGTATCTAGCTTCTCTTTCCTGGGCACATTCAACAGGTGGGAAAAATTAATGAAAACAACTGAATTAAGTGATAAAAGAAACTTATGTAAAAGCTCTGTCAGCCATTCAGGTCCTTTTTAAAAAAGTATAAAGGAGATTTCTTCTTTACTTATCTTCTATAAGTAAAGTACACCTAAGTTTGACCATTATTATATTATCCTACGTATTAGGATTAATACAATGGTAATTTTAATGGTTTTCAGAAAAAAAAAAAAAAACATGATCGCATTGGCAAATGATATATTCCTCCCTCTGTGAAAGGAATGACTTTTAGAAACAATAGATTGCTTCTGTATAACCACAAAGATAAAAGAGGAAGGCAAGGATATTTTTTCCTTAACATGTAAGTCTGAAGGTCTATTCGTATGATTAGATAAACCAGAGCAAATCAAAGAGGTGTTCCTTTGTTCGTACTGTCTCATCCATGGCTTATTTAGGTTTAGCTCAAAGCAAATGTAGGAGCTGGCTTCTGGCAATAGGATATTACCTTCAGTGCTTTCATCTTCAAATTGATTTAGGTATATGATGTGGATCTCCAAAAAAGGATTTCAGACTGGCCTGATAAGTTATTATGGCAGAGTTTTAAAGCAATGATAGGAGCTGGGTGGTTGTCACAATCAATTAAGCAACCAACATCCAGCGCCTACTATG
The DNA here is from genome assembly GCA_023548195.1 of Bettongia penicillata ogilbyi. Lineage (NCBI taxonomy): Eukaryota > Metazoa > Chordata > Mammalia > Diprotodontia > Potoroidae > Bettongia > Bettongia penicillata. The sequence goes on along the minus strand of JAJHZJ010000408.1, from coordinate 966,670 downwards.
TGCCAGGCACTGGGTTCTGAATTGGGAACACTAATACAAAGAACGAAACAATCCTTATCCTCAAGATGCTCAGATACCTAAGTGACAAAATAAAATAAATATCCTTCAGAGAAATTCAGTTATATCAGAGGAGGCACAAAGGGATAGAGCAATACAATTTCTATAATTGTCCATCTCATTTATCTTAAAATTTGAACTGTACAGAGAAGTATCATAGAGGTTTTCCAGACATAAAATCAGCTATTATTTCCTGCATATGTTTGTAAAATAACCTACCAGTTTTCTTCTTTGCCTTCCAATTTATCATATAACAGCCCTGCCTTCTCTACAGCAAATACAGAAATAATCTTGATTAATATTTTAAACATCATCTGTCAATTTAGCTATATCATAGTTACAGAGAAAGTTTCCAAATATTTTTCCTGGTGAAGGTGAGTATTTATGCTTGTGATTTATAAAACTGTTTCAAATTTAAAGGGGGAGCACTATACATAGCACACGATGTTCCCTTTAAAAATGCTTCATCTATCTTTTGTATCTAATTTCTGTGAGACCTGTCGGTAACAAACTTTTTTTGATTTTCTTTTTTTGTGTTTATCCCTAATAATGTGTACCTCCTAGGCTATAAATTCCAAGAGGGTGAGAAATGCTTATCTATTTCACCTGGTTCTTATGAGAAAAGCAGTTTGTAAATCTTAAAACCCAGATATAGAAATATATGTACTTTGTGTATGCATATATGTAATATACAAACTATATATATATGCATACATATATACTTGCATATACACACATATACATATCTGTGTATGTATCTATATGCGTAACAATCCGATGATTACTATGTCATAAGGCAAACTTTCAAACTAGGTACCCATAGAAAGCACTCAAGATGACTGATTAATTTATATCCCCCAAATGACAGTTTAAAGAAGTGGTTCTTAAAGTGTGCTCTAGGGATGCCTGAAATTCCCTGAGACCTTTTTAGGGGGTCTACATAGTCAAAACTGTTTTCATAATAGTACTAAGACATTTTCATTTCCAGTATGGCAAATATCAAGAGATGTAAACCACGTAAACAAAACTCTTTGGGAGGGGGATCAGTAATTTTAATTGTGTAAAAGGGTCCCTGAGACCAAAAAAGTCTGAGGACCACTGGTCTAGAGTTTCAAGCCGCAGACCTAGTTTGCCATCCCATGAAGTTTTAGACATGGGGTAAAAAAGTTTTTCCCTTCTGCGTATTTTCTCTAGAACAAGGGATAATTTCTGGGAGAGGTTAAGCAAAAGGAAATCTTTAGAAGAGAATAAAAGTTACTATTTAATTCAATAACCCTGAAGAGATTATTCGGAATCTTTTGGTTTTTTTCTAAGAGCGGGCTGTGAAGGACCTTTGATGTCCCTTTGGAAGACCATGTGTGACTATGAAAAGTCAGAAATCTGGCTTGTGTGGGAGAGGCAGCGACTGGGGACCTTCTCTTTGGCTTTGTTACTGTTTCCTTTTCTCCACCCACTAATCTATATTGAAGAATAAAAGGTTTAGGGAATCCCGAATCTCAGAGTTGTTTTGTAGTTACCGAGCAAATAACCCTGACCCATGTTTTAGCGTAGCTTTCAGAAGTGCATGCTCACCATGAATTGGAGATCGTCTAAAGCGATCACAAGGACATTGCCCAGGAAATTTGTCCCAAAAGAAGATAAACTTGAGCCTGAAGATATTAGGTTTTAGTTAGGAGTATCTTTTGGTTTTACTCTGAAAAGCTCCATGCTTGTGACTAAGATTCCTCTACTGGAAGACTCTGAGGTCATCAATGCATTTCAATAAATAAGAGAAAACAAAGCTAGATTTCCATAGGGAAAGCCTCTTTGCTAGTTTAGGACAAGAGCTTCTGCCTTTGAAAAAGTCTGGGGACTAAATTTAGGATAAAGATCCTGGCACTTCCTGCTCTCCCCTTGATTTAGATACATAAAGGGATTTCATATAAGCCAGAAGGTGGAGGCAGCGATGGGCTCTAAGGGATGATCTAAGCAGCAGCATCAGTGTCCTAGCAGAGTCCAGAGGAAATTGCTAGCCCAGCCAAGAGCATGCCTGGTTGGAGCAGCAAAATGACATCATTTAGAAGACATTGAGAGCCCTGTGCATCAGAGGCATGAGCTACCCCTCCATACATGTACTCTGGTCATATGTTCTGTTCCTGCCCTTATACACGGTGCCTGGCTAACATATGTTCCCTCTGTTTGTGCCTCTTTCCACATGTCCCAGCCAAAAATAGGAGGTGGGGAGAGGGAGGGAACAAGGATTTATTAAACATCAGTTGTGTGCCAGGCATTATGCTAAGCGCTTCACCAATATCTCATTTGATCCTCAGAATAATCCTGTGAGGTAGGTGCTATTACCTCCATTCTACAGTTAGGAAATTAGGACTTAAATAATTTGGCCAAAGTCCCACAGTTAGTAAGTATCTGAGGCTGGATTTGAACTCAGTATCCACTGTGCCACCTTCCTGCCTAGATGTTCCTTGGATGTGTGCCTCTCCACTTGTACTTCCTATGTTTCTATCCTTCCAACTGATGTGTGTATTTTTGGAAGAGCACACCCTAGAGCAAGAGAAACATTTTTCTTTTTTTCTTATTACGCTATCTCATTAAATACTTTTGGTTTGAACTAACTGGACCCTGTACCTAACTTTTAGGAGTAAACAGGTCACTTCCTCTATAGTAGCCTCTCTCTCTTCTTTTCTCCAACTTCAAGACTTGAGGAACCAAATCAACTCTAAACTGTCCTCCTCTCTAGAATTCCTACCCTTCTTACTTCACTGATTATGGCCTTGAAAGACTTAACTTTGGAATACTCCCACTATTCATTACCTTTGCTCTTACACAATTGCTGAATGAAGGTAGAGAAAATCATGCAACCGTTATGACTGAGTTCAATACAAATTTTTGTTATACTTCCTCAAGTGGGTCCTCACTGCTGCTAGGTAATCCTACGATATACTCTTTTTCCCCCTTTCCTTCATTCATTCATTTATTTATTTTCATTTTTCAACATTTACTTCCACAAAATTTTGAAGTTCAAATTTTCTCCCTATCTTTGCCCTCCCCCCATCCCAGGACAGCATGTATTCTGTCTACTCTTTCCTCTAATCTGCCCTCCCTTCTCTCCCCACTCCCCTTCTCCCCTTCCCTTCTATTTTCCTATAGGGCAAGATAGATTTCTATACCCCCATTGTCTATACATCTTATTTCCTAGATGCATGTAAAAACAATTTTAAACATTCATTTTTAAAACTCTGAGATCCACATTCTCTCCCTTCCCCCTCCCCATCCAACCTCATTGAGAAGGCAAGCAATTCCATACCTACTATATACTCTTAAAAATTCACTACCCTAGTCTCCACAGTGGCTCTTCCAAACCTTTTCATTCTTCCTCAAGCCTCCCATAGCTCTCCCTTCATCTATCCTTCCCACTAAGAACCTGGACTCATATTTTACAGAAAAAAATTGAGACTATTCACCATGGACTCCATCTTCTCCCCTCTTCCTCATCTCCTATCACTCAGATGCCTTCTACACTATCTCCTTCTTCAGCTCTTAATCCCTACCAAGGCTAAGTGATCCCATTCCATCCTGCCTCCTCCAATAGACTGACTTCTCTGTCATGCCCATTCTGCTATTTATTTTCAATATCTTCCTGTATACAGGCTCATTTCCTATTACCTACAAACATGCCCATGTCTCTTCCACATTGAAAAAACCTCACTTGGTCCTTCCGATACCCATTAATTTTCATGTTATATCTTCTCTGTCCTTTGTTGCTAAACTCCTCAAAAAAGGCTGTCAACAAGTGCTTTTCACTTTGTCTCCTCTTATTCTCTCCTTAATCCCTTATAATCTGGCTTCTGATGTCATCATTCCTTCAAAACTGCTTTCTCCAAAGTTACAAATGATCTCCAGTTGCCAAATCCACTAGGTTGGTTTCTCAATGTCCTTGATTTCTCTGAAACCTTTCACACTCTTAATCGTTCTCTCTTCCTTGATTTCTCTTCATTTTAGCTTTTCAGGACACCACTCCTGGTTCTCCTCCTACCCATCTGACCACTTTTTCTCGGTCTCCTTTGCTGAAGATCATGCCCTCTAACTGTAATGTGTCCCACAATGTTCTATTCTGGGACTTGACCTAACCTCTCCTCTCCTCTCCTCTTCTCCTTTCTCTCTCTTCTCTTTCCTCTTCTTCCCTTCCCTTCTCTTTTCCCTCTATGCTACTTCTCTTGGTGATCTCATAAGCTCCCATGGATTTAATTACCATCTCCATGTTGCTGACTCTCATATGTACCTACTCTGCCACAACCTCTCTGTTGACTTCCAATCTTGTATCTCTAATGGATTTTCAGACATCTCAAACTAGATTACAGTAAATATCTTAAATTCAATATGTACAAAATGGAACTAATTTTTCTTTCTCCTTAACTCTCCCCCACCTACCATCCTTAGAAGGTAACTCTATGAGCCCAGTCTCTCAGACTTACATTGAAGGAGTTATCTTGGACTCATCACTATATCTCACATCCTATAATAAATATTTTGCCAAGGTCTGTCAATTTCACCTTTGCATCATCTTTCAAATACGTCCTCTTCTCTCCCCTGACACTGTCACCACCCTGGTGCAGGACCTCATCTCCTTATATCTGGCCTATTGCAATAACCTACTTGTGGTTCTGACTTCCTCAAGTCTCTTCCTTGCCTCCCCCCAGATTTCAATCCATCCTCCCTTTGACCAGTAAAGTCTCATTCCCCCTACTCAATAAACTCCTGTGGCTCCCTATCACCTCCAGGATCAAATCAAAATACTCTGGCATTCAAAGACTTTCATAACCTAGCCCTGTCCTGTCTTTCTAGCCTTCTTATGCCTTACTCACTGATACTTTTTAATCCAATGACACTGGCTTCCTGGCTGTTCCATGACCAATAAACTCCATTTCTTAGCTCCAGGAATTTTCTCTGGTTATTTCCCATGCCTAGAATTTTGTCCCTTTCCATCTCTGCCTAGTGACTTTGAAGTTTCAAAAATTTTTAAGTTATTTTAAGTTTCAAATAAAATCCATTTTCTACAAGAAGCCTTTTCTAATACCTCTTAATTCTAGTGCCTCCCTCCTGCTAATTATTTTCCATTTATTGTGTATATGACCTGTGTATGTATTTATATACTGTCTCTTTCTTTACATTGCAAGTTCTTTGAGTTCAGGGACTATCTTTTGCCTCTTTTTTTTAAAAAAAAATCCCTAGCTTTTAGCATAGTGCCTGGCACATAGTTGGCATTTCATAAATGTGGATTGATTGATTAAACACATCCATGGAGACTTGTGAGCTATAGTTTTAAGGGATGTATACACAGAGGACTTTAAAATTGCTGCAGCTTTTTTCTGATGGGTACACCATGCAATTGGGGGAAGTGTTCCAAGGTATTTCATTTTATTTAGGTAAATTTTATATATCCTCTTCAGTTCAGAGGCTATGTTTTAGATTACTGACTTTTGAAATGATTTAATATGTTCATGTCCCGGATGCCTCAACCCACAAGCAACAAAGAAAGCTCCAAAGGTCAGTGTGGGAGGGCTTTCCCAGCTGGGATAGAGGGGAAAAAGGTAAATGCAGCAATAGCCCCAGGAGACGTCATTAACTGCAACAGCACACTGCAGGTAGGTATGGTGGCTGGGAAGCAACCTGGGTCCATTGTCCAGGCAGCTCAGCTTAAAGCCTCTGGTAGTTGAGAGCAGCTGATCTAAACCTCAGCTCTGAGTGACGGCCCCACCCCTGCCCAAAGCCCCTGGGGAAATCAAGCTGCTGAGTCGCCTTGAACAAGATACCATGGAGTGGAGGAGCAATAGGACCATCCTCTTAACAAAGGATTCAGAACTCAAGTAACTGGCTGGGAAAATGCCCAAAAAAGGGAAAAAAAAATAAGACCACAGGAGGTTACTTTCTTGGTGAACAGGTGTCTCCTCCCATCCTTTCAAATGAGGAAGAACAAGGCATACTGTCACAGGAAGTCAAGGCCCCTGCCTCCAGGGATCTCTGAAGTGAATTTAAATTGGGCTCAGGCAATTGAAGAGCTTGAAAAGTGAGTTAGCAACTTGCTAAAGGAGAACCCAAAAAATGCTGAGGAAAATAACACCTTTAAAAAGAGGCTAACTCAATTGGAAAAAGAGGTCCAAAAGCCAAAGAGGAGAAGGAGGCTTTCTAAAAAGCAAAATTAGCCAAATGAAGGAGAAGGTTCAACTCACTGAACAATATAGTTCTCTGAAAGAGAGAATTGAGTTCAGGGAAATGAATGACTATGAGATAAACCAAGCAGTTAAAAAACAAAACCTAAAGTTTGAAAAAATAGAAGATAAAGTGAAACATCTCATTGAAAAAACAACTGATCTGCAAATTAGATCCAGAAGAGACAATTTAAAAATTATGGGACTACCTGAAAGCCATGATCAAAAAAGAGCCTAGACATTACGTCTTCCATGAAATTATGAAGGAAAACTGTCTTGCTATTCTAGAACCAGAGGACAAAATAAATATTGAAAGAATCCACTGATCACCTCCTGGAAGAGACCCGAAAAGAGAAACTCCTAGGAATATTGTGGCCAAGATTTCAGAGTTCCCAGGTCAAGGAGAAAATACTGCAAGCAGCTAGAAAGAAAACAGTTTGAGTATTGTGAAAAATACAATCAGGATAACACAGGATCTGGCAGCTTCTACATTAAGGGATTGAAGGGTGTGGAAAATGATATTCCAGAAATCAAAGGAACTGGGATTAAAACCAAGAATCACCTACCCAGAAAAACTGAGCATAATCCTTCAAGGGAATAAATGGTCATTCAATGATATAGAGGACTTTCAAGCACTCATGATGAAAAAACCAGAACTGAAGAGGAAATTTGACTTTCAAACACAAGAATCAGGAAAAGCATGAAAAGGTAAACAGGAAAGAGAAATCATAATTTAATGGATCTGGTATTAAGTTTACAAACCTTTTGACTGTAGGAAATTGCCACTAAGAGTAGGGACATTGCATGGAACCAATATCTTCCCAACTTCATGTCAGTTCCAGGCAGGAGTAGATTGTCAACTTGCATTCAGTCAGGTTTAAAGTCTGCTAGGTGTCAATGGGGAAACTGAGTCAGGAGAATCATACCTCAGTCCAGGCTAAAGAGCCACTCTCCCACCCTTCCCATGAGATCACCTTTTGCAGTTCATACCAGCATCTCACAGGCTTACTGGCATCAAGGATTGGAGGCTCAGACCGCCTCCTTGCTATCCATATCTGGAGTTAGACTCAGAAGAACAGTCAGTTAGCAGTCCCATAGAGTCTAAAGTAGCAAGTTCCAATAACCAGGTTGCAGAATATGACTATAATTTCACAGTGGCTAAGTAGCATCTTTTGAGGCAAGTCTTAAGTGGCTTACATGCCTTTCTATACATGCTCTAATTCCTGATTAAATAACAACCATAAAATCAAATTTACCATTAAAACCTTAACTTTTCCATCACTGCCAAATTTTACTCGAGGTTACCTGCCTTTAGGAAACTTTGACTGAAATTCTTTTCCCCAGACTAAAGATGTCTCTGATTTAGTCTCAGTAATTAATTAAGTCAATTGTTTTAATACTAATTGCTTTTACATCACTTTGTAACACGTCCAATTTTTTCCCCATCTCACTTTTCTCCCCTTCCCCACCCCCGTCATCACCTTGCATTCTGATTACCCCTTCCTTCAATGTACCCTCCCTTCTATCACACCCCACCCTTCCCTTATCCCCATCTTCTCTCTTTTCTTGTAGGCGAGATACATTTCTACACCCCATTCCCTGTGTTTCTTATTTCCTCAACATCAATCTGAGGTTAAGGCTAAAATTAAGCTATTAGGCTTAGAATTTTAGACCAACAACCATAAGTTAGGGTCCTTTAATTCTTAGCAATAGTGTGGAGACCATCAGGTCAAGGGCTTGTGAAGTTAGCACACATAGTTATTATTTGTGTCTCAGTTAGTTAATGTTAAAAAAAAATTGTTTGTGGTCTATATTGTAAATGCTTTAAGAGAAGTATCACCTGACCAAAAGGTGGAATTGTTTATGTGATATGAACTGTGTTAAAAATGAAAAATTAAAAAAATTTTTTTTAAAAGAATTCAGATTAAATGGATTGTTTAGGGTCACACTGTGAATTTCTCAGAGGCAAGATTTGAACCTTCCTGATGGTAAAAACAAGCTGTGTACTACTCCGCTTTGCCTCTCCATTTTTTAGGGGAGGGGGGAGGCAATGCAGGTTAAGTGACTTTCCCAGGGTCACACAGCTAGTAAGTGTGAGGCTGAATTTGAATTCAGGTCCTTCTCAAGGACCCTAGGGTCAGTGCTCTATCCACTGCACCACCTAGCTACCTCTTGCCTTTCCATTAAAAGAAGAAAAAAAACCTACTTAAATACTTTTCTGTGTCTGTCTCTATGTAATAGGGAGAATTGAAACAATTATTAAATTCAGTGACTTCCCCCAAAGAAAAATAAAATAAACAAAAACTCTTTCTTTGATTTATTTTAAAGGTGATGGGTTGTATTCACCATGCCCCCACACACTAGATTTTCTGAGCAGGTCATCTACATTACTCAAAACCATTAGAGACTAGTCAATTCTCTAAAAAAAAAATTGACCCATTTTATATACTTATGCATATGCATGTTGTTTTACCCAATAGACTATAAGCTCTTGGGGCTATTTCTTTTGGTCTTTGGTTTGCCAACATCCAATAGAGTGAGTAGCATGTAGAAGGCATATTATAAATAATCATTGATTATTAGGTTGATTCCTCTCATTTAATCCGTGTAGACACAAGTCACAAATATAAGATGGCAGCAATAAGTTTATTTAATTGAAAACTATAAAAAAGAAAAAGAAAAATGTCTCCAACTTCAATAACAAAGACTTGTTTCAGGTCATATTTGTTTTGAAAGGTAATAGGCTTAAGAAAAGCAAAGCTAAATTGTCAAAAAGGGAGACATTCTAGGTATATTTGACCAAAACTTCAGTGATAAAATTTATTTTTTTTGGTATGCAAAAGATTTTGGAGTTAAGAAAACCCTCTGATTTCCTATAAAACATTTTTTTTTAAATGAGGATGTCATGGCATGGTTTGTATTTTTCTCATCCAGGTAAGAATTGATCAGTCCCAAATGCCCATAATTTTCATCAATTCATTTCCTTCAAACTGATCATGGCTGGAAGGTTGAACAAGACAAGAATTTGTGCCATTTAAACTGACTGTGGGTTCTATTGGGACTCCAAATAACCATCTCTCACTTCAATTTCACTGACTCACTATGACTCCATGTGTCAGAGTTCTTGTGTCATTTTCTGGGTAACATTCAATGATATGACATAGATTTGTGACCTCAAAGGGGTAAGCTGAAAAGACACATGACAACTGAAACTGAAGAGGTCAACCCTACTTCCTTTGAGAGGAAAGGCTTTTACATATTTTAGAATTTGCAATAGCGTATATAAAATCTGTGAGTATTTTAGGCTCTTTTGATCTGTACCAAAAAGCTGAGACATTAAAGTGTTTTGGAATTTTTCCAGGCTTACGATAATAAGAATCATACATCAGACGCTCAGTATCTTTCATAAACAAACAAATGACAAATCCCCATCCTACAAATACAGACCTAAAAATATCCTTGAGTCTCAAGCAATAAATTGTACTGGAACTGGGGCATCATCACAGATCAAACTGTTGCCCTATAATCTGGACAGAACACTGACTTTTGAAATGAAAGAAGAATGTTTTAATAGATCTTACTGTAATGAAACAGTCATAATCTTCTAGCTAAGTGGAATAAAATCTCCCAAAATAAAAGAGATCTGGCAGAATGGGAATGAAATAAAGTAATATCATCCCTGTTGTCCTATCCCAAGGATGCTTTCAGTGAGCTTAGAGGTGAATTTACTTCCTAATACTTTATTCATTATAAAAAGCAATGATTTTCTTCACCTCTGTTATAGTTCATAGAACATTAAATATAAAAAACAATGGAAGGAGAGGGGCTTGTTTTTAAACCATCTTTATTTGAATTACATTAAATGAGGTGAACAGAATGACATAATAATAAGATCATTGGATATACGTAGAAGATAGCTTATATGACTCCACCAGAAACATATTAATAATATTGTCCAACTTCTGGCATCTGTCCAATGATGTAAAAATCCCACTTATACTGGATAAACTTAGACATATTCCAAGGAAAGATGAGACCGAAGGCTCTAAACTTCAATCTGGAGATCAAATTGTACCTATAGATGAAGATCATGCTTAAAAATATTTTGATTTCTTCCAGGCAAGACAAACCAAGCATAAAATTATCAGAGAAAGCTTAGTCTAAGTATGTCAAAGGACTAATAGCCATTCAGAAATCAAAGCTCCAGAGGAACATGCTTAAACATGTTTAAAGCTTTAACTCCCATGTTATACTAGCCAACAAACACTAATGGAAATGTAAAATTGACCATAGGGCAGCTAGGTAGCACGGTGAATAGAGCACTGGGCTTGGAAGCAGAAACACCCTTCTTCAAGAACTCAAATCCAGCCTCAGACACTTCTAGATGTGTGACTCTGGGCAAGTCACTTAAGCCATTTGCGTCAATTTCCTCATCTGTAAAATAAAGTGGAGAAGAAAATGGTGAACTACTCCAGAAGCTTTGCCAAGGAAACCCCAAAGGAGGTCACAAAGAGTCAGAGATGACAGAAATGACCAAGCAACAAAAAATTGATTTTCTCCTCATTGTTAGAATATGAGCTTCTTGAAAATAGGAACTGCCATTTTTGTACCTGTATCCCCAGAGCTTAGCACAAGGTTTGGCACATAATAAGCACTTAATGAATGCCTTTTCCTATGCATTCATTCAACTAACAATATCCCAACAAAGAATTGTCAAACAGATAGCATGTGGATGGGTTTCTAGAAACTGGGGGAGGGTATGTAATGGTAATTTCAGACGGGGTCATCACCAACAGAAATTACAGAGAGGTCATCCTCAAGGATCCTGGACTTTTTAATCAATATAGATTATGCAAGGAAACAGTAGAAAGTGTGCAACATAATTTATTCAAATTTAACTTCAAAATTTAACCCTATAGGATATTCAGCAAGACATGACCTACTATAAAATTATGCAACATGAGCTTGCTATCTTTCATAACCGAATAGATGACAAATCTCTGTCTTACAAACACGGACTTCAAAAGTCACCAGATAAAGTACTGTGACTGGACCATGATCATGGAAAAACATATTGCTTTCATTTACCTACACAGAACAATGATTCATAAAGATTTCAGAAAAATACATTTTAAATATTCATGTTTACAATCTCCAAGCTATGTGGAACAAAAACTATTGAAAATATAGAAACCTAGCAGAAGAAACTGAAATCATCTGGGAACAGGCCAAGGTTCATATTATCCCCATTGACCAATCCGCTACTAGAGTTTTCCCGAGATTTCTTTTTAGTAAGCTTACAAAAGATGAACTTACATGCCCAGACTTTTACTCAATTATAAAAAGCAGTTGTTTTTTTTTCCATTTGTTGAATAGTCTGTAGAATGTTAAATATGAAGTAATGAACAAGATCCCAGGACAATTTCTATCTGGATTGCATTGAAAAGTGTGAAAATAAAGAGATTATAACACTATGCTGACAATTCTAATGCATTAAAGTTTGCAGAACAATGACATTTTCTCCTAATGAGCAGCTCAGACTGGTCATGATTTCAGGAAACTCCTTTACACTTCTGCTACCAGATTCAAGTCCGTTTAGTAACCTACGTGCATGTGGTGCAGTGGATGGAGACAGCTTCAGAGCTGGGAAGACCTTGGTTCAAGTCCTGTTTCCAACACATTGGCTGTTGTTACTCAGTTGTTTCAGTCATGTCTGACTCCTTGCAACCCCATTTGGGGTTTTCTTGGCAAAGATACCAAAGTTCCATCTCATTTTGCAGATGAGGAACTGAAGCAAACAGGGTTAAGTGACTTGCCCAGGGTAACACAGACAATAAGTATCTGAGGCCAGATTTGACCTCAGAAAGATGAGTCTTCTTGACTCCAGGACTGGCCTCCAGGACTATCCACTAAGTCACCAAGAGGCCCTTTCTTGGCACATATTGACTGTATACTCAAGGGTATATGGGATGTTCAGGGAAGACTAACACCTCTGGTTTGCTGAGTCCTTTTCAGAGCTACTCATGCACCTTTGGTGTCCACCTTCACTCAACACTCACCTATGGCTCAAAGAAACTGTAGCGTTTGCAGTGACCACACCCCATTAAAACCATCTTCACAGATAAGTTAAATGAGGTTGAGGGAAACCAACAGGCCTCAAATCCACTGGTGAGTTAGGGGGATGTGACCCCTAAGCATGTGAAGACTTCCTTGGGTGGGAATGGATGGATGGATGAAAACAATTTGTTCCAGTGGTCATGAAGGTGACCAAGGCAGGTGCTAAGTAACTGTTAGAGATGGGTCAGACAGGGAAGACACCAAGGTCACCCACTGCATCCCTGGCCACCACCAGTTGTCCTGACTCTTATCTTGTCACTGGATTTCAATGATTCTGGAAGACAGTGTAAGATTGACAGCTTTGTGCAACTCTGCCTCATTAAATCTCATTCATTCTTGAGTCAAGACCACTCCATGACGTCATTAGCTCTATTTAAAATGAAGGACAAACAGCACTATGTTTTGGACAAATGTCTTAATCTCTCAGTGACTTTGACATTTCTTTAAGACCCTATGCTGCAGGAGTACATTGCAGAATTCCTCATCAGAAGCACCTTATTCCAATGAAACCACAAGTCTATAAATTAAAAAAAAAATGAAGGCGCTAGGGAAATAAAGATTAAAATGAAAGATGGAGCTTACATTCTACTGGGGAGATAGATAAGTAAATACAAAATATATGGAAAGTAATTTCAGAAAGGAAAAGATTGTTAATAAATGAAGGCTTTGGAAAAGGACTTGTGTAGGAGGTAAAAATAAGCTGTGCTTTGGAAGAAATTATGGATTCAGTGAGGTAAAGGTAAGGAAAGTGTATGTTCCAGATATTGGAAACTATCTGTGCACTTATGGAGTAAGAAATGGAATGTTGAGCACATGGAATAGGCATCAGGCCAGTTGACTGAAATAGAAGGGAATTCATATTAACTAATATTGAAAAGATAGTAGGACCAAGATTGAGAAGCACTTTAAGTGCTAGGTCAAGGAGCTTGTGTTTTGTTATAGAGATAATAGGGAGCTATTGGAAGTTTGTTTGTTTTTCAACATTTTAACATTTTTATTTAAAGTTTTGAGTTCAAAATTCTATCCTTCTCTCCCTCCTCACCCCCTTCCATGAGGTAAACAATCAAATATAGATTATATATGTGCAATTATGCAAAACATTAAACAAAAAATGTAAAACATTTCCATATCGGTCATTTTGTACAAGATGACGAATAAAGGGGGAAAATGAAAAAGAAAAAAAGAGAAAAAATAATAGCATGCTTCAGTCTGTGTTTAATCGATATCAGTTCTTTCTCTGGAGGTGGATATTATACTTCCCCATTAATCCTTTGGGATTGCCTTGGACCATTGTGTTGCTGAGAATGGCAAAGTTATTCACAGTTCTTCATCAAAAAATATTGCTGTTACTGTGTACAATGTTCTGGTTCTGTTCACTTCACTATGCATCTGTTCATATATGTCTTTCCAGATTTTTCTGAAATCATTTTGTTTGTCATTTCTTACAGCATAACACCATTCCATTACAATCACATACTACAGTTTGAGGCAGCCCCTCAATTCTCAATTCTTAGCCACAAAAGAGCTGCTATTTTTGTACATATGGGTTCTTCTCCTTTTAAAAAAATCTTCTTGGGGTATAGATTAAGGAGTGGTATTACTGATTCAAAGGGCAGTTTTATAGCCCTTTAGGCATAGTTCCAAATTGCTCTCCAGAATGGTTGGATCAGTTCACAATTGCAATGTTGGTGGAATCCTCTCCAGCAGTTGCCATTTCTGATAGGTGTAAAATGGTACCTCAGAATTGTTATAATTTGCATCTCTCTAATCAGTGATGATTTAGAACATTTTTATATAGCTATAAATAGCTTTGACTTCTGAAAATTTTCTATTCATGTCTCCTCATCACTATCATTTGGGGAATGACCTTTATTTTTATAAATTTAACTCAGTTTCCCATATTTGAGAAAGGAGACCCTTATCAGAGAAATCTGCTATAAAAGTTTTTGATATTATGTCATTGTCTATGATATCTATATAGTTTCCTTGATTATCTCTTTTAAATAGGTCTATTCCTTGCATTTTTTTTTTACTGCAAATGAAGCATAATAGAGTCTGCTTCAGCCCCTTATTTTAAGTGTGTGTATGTTTGTTTCATGTGTGCCTCTTTGAACAGTATATTGTTGGCTTCTGTTTTCTAATCCATCCATTTCCTGCTTTCATTTTATAGGTTAGTTCAATTCATTCACCTTCACGATGACTATTACTAACTGTGTATTTCACTCCATACTATTTTCTTCTGTTTATCCTTCTCTTTTTCTGTCTCTCCTCAAGTGTGTTTTGCTTCTGACCATTGCCTCCTTAATCTGCCCTTCCCTTTTTCAACCTCCTTTCTCTTAACCCTTTCTCATTTTACTTCTCTTTTGGTTGAGATACATGTGGACATATATTTTTCCCTATTTGCAACAATTCCAATGTGAGTGAGGTTCAAGCATTGCCCACTACCTCCCTCACTTTCCCCTTTACTGTAAAATTTCTTCCTTGTACACCTCTTCTACATGATCCTTTCTGTCCCTTCCTCCCCTCAACCATTTTTTAAAGATCACTCCCACATATCAACTCACACATGTACCTGTTGTCTATGTAGATACCTTCTAAATACCCTAATAAAGATAAAGTTCTTAGGATTACATGTATCATTTTCCCAAATAGGAATTAGACACTTTAACATTTTATTGAGTCCTTTGTTATTTCTTTTTATAATTGCCTTTTTGTACTTCTCTTAAACCTTGTATTTGAATGTAAAATTTTCGATTCAGCTCTGGTTTTTTCATCAGGAATGCCTGAAAGTCCTCTATTTCATTAAATATCTGTTTTCTCCCTAAGGATTATACTCATTTTATCTGGGTAGGTGATTCTTGGTTGTAATCTTAGTTCCTTTGACTTCCAAAATATCACATTCCAAGCCTTCTGCTCTTTACAATGATAATTGCTAAATCTTGTTGGAGCCTGACTGCCACATTTTTCAAAAAACCTTCTGTGATCTCTTCATCCCCGATTGCAACCCAATTGTTACTTTCCCTTCCTCCTCAAATTTTCCTAAGGTACTTTGTCTAATTTCTCCCTTACTTTGTCATCATTGTTCTTTACTTTGAATTAAATTTATGAATGTTGTATCCTCATTAGAATGCAAATTCCTTGAAGGTAGAGACTTTCTTTTTTTGCCTTTCCAATTCCATGTTGAACAAGCTCAGTCAATATTTATGAAGCACCTACTATGTACCAGACACCTTGGTAAGGTCTGAGTATGTAAAGAAAGTCATTTAGGAGGCAGTCCCTGCTCTTGAAGAGCTCATGGTATAATGTGGGAGGCAACATTCAAATGATGTTCAAAAAAAGCTGTATACAAGATAAACTGGAAATAGTCAAAAGAGGGGAGGCATTATAATTAGTAGGGAATGGGAAAGGCTTCTTGAAGAAAGGGAGGTTTTAGTTCGGACTTGAAGGAACCATAGTGTCTTGCAGAGAGTAGGTATTTAATAAAAGTGTGTTGAACTGAATTACAGTCCAAGTAATTAATCAAGAAATATTTCTCCAGGACCTACTGTATGTTATAAGTTATGCTAGTGGCTAGGAATACAAAGATGAAAATGAGACAATCTCTGCTTTCAAAGTATACGTAATCTAACGGGAGAGATAACATGTATAAGTATATGCCAAATTAATACAAGGTAGTTAGGAAGAGAAGGTATCAGGAAAGACTTTATTTAGAAAGTGGTATGAGAGCTGCAACTTGGAGGAATTGAGACTCTGTGAACAACAGACAAGGAGGGAATGAATTCTAGACATAGGGAACTGCTGTTTAGACTTGAGTGCAGACGGTGGGGCAGGGGAAGAAGAGGAAGAAGAATTGAAAGCTTTCACTGTACTTAAATCTGCTTTACCTTTTTGAATTTTACATCGACAAACTAATCTCTTACAGAAGAAATGCAGATAATGATGAGGTAAAATTAAAGACAGCCTGCTTCCCAACAAATAGTCAGCAAAATGCTACTTTAGTGAAGAAATTACTTATCCAGGGAAGGAATGAAATTGCTATTACTTATACCACGTAAAACTGATACAAAGAGATCTCAGAAGGCCTTTGAATCTTTCTTTCATGGAGCTTTTAAGTCCATGCTTTCATTCCTTTTTTTTCTAGAATCATCTCATTGATTTTATTTTCAAGATGGCTGCCCAGCGGGTAGCTTGTTACAGAGAGGTAACGGGACTGCCAGGAAAAGAATCCATCTGTGTTCTATACTTTATATGATGATGAGATATGAGACCATTAATGAAAAGGAGCATCATTTAAATCTAGAGGAACTATTCATTTATGATGAAACATGGTACTTGGCTTAGAAATAATTCTAGAAGCTCACATAAATTGAAACTTTTCTCAAATATGCTTTCAAGAAAACTAGAAAAAGAATTGAAAAGTTATTGGAGAAGTGCAGTCAAGAGAAATAGTCTGAAATTGGAAATTTAACCAGTTTTACTGAGAGTTGTACAATTTTTACATTGTTAAATGAAAAAAGACTGTTTTTATTGTTAAAAAAATATTTAGTTGATATGGTTGCTCTTCTATTAGTGTTAGTCACAATTCTCCATACTTTAATAGATGGTTTCATGAATTTTGGGGGTACAGAGAAATTCATCCCCAGGTAACCAAGCTTCTGGTTATGAGCCTCTCCAAACTTGGCCCCAAGGGTTCTCAGAAACAGGTACAAGGTACATTTCTGGACCCTACTTAACCCTTTTCAGCTCTGAAGGACCTACTGTAGTTCATTTGTCACTGATATGATCTTTGAGGAATAAGATATTCACAAATAACTATGTCTCATGAAGAAATCGGAAAAGGGTGTCAATGCAGTTTACAAAATCTGTCAACTAGGTTTACCTCTTAATTGAGGAAAAGAAGGAATGAGAGGAATGGAGCATGCAATTACAATCGAGGGAAAGCAAATAAAACAATCAGAATAAATGGACAAAGAATTCTGATAAGTACTTAGAGGGACTGTCCCAAATAGTTATGATAGCTTATGCATTTAAATTAATAGATTTAAATATAAATTATTACTAAGCAAGTTTAATTAGTTGTATTGAAGCTTGTTGCTAACCTTTAATAGGGCTAAAATAGATATTGACATGTGATTTCATCATTTTGGAAAACATCAAGATCAGGAAATTCCCTATATTAACAAATTGGTACCTTCTCTATAACTAGATTGATATCTTCTTTACATGTTATAATAATAGCTAGAATTTATATAATACTTTAAGTTTAGCAAGGTTCTTTACAGATGTTTTCTCATTTTATCCTTACAGCAACCCTAGAATGGAGTAGTTAATATTATGCCCATGTATTACAGATGAGAAAACTGAGGCAGACAATGGTTAAGTGCCCAGGGTCACACAGTAGAAATGCTAATAATGATGTGGTATACAAAGTCTCAGCGAAAAATTGCCAAACCATTGCTGGTGACAGCTCATCCCTACACACTTAACCTTTCTTTGATTAAACCTTTGGATAAGGCGACCACATATTTCAGATTGGCAAGGATTATACAACGTCTTACCTTTTGATACAAGGTGGTTGGTTGACTTGGAATGCATCCTAGGTCACAGTCTCTTGACATTTGTCCCAAATCACCCATTGTTGGACACATTTTCCTATAATAATAATAATATCTCATGATGTATATATAGTGTTTTATGTTTGAAGAACACTTCCCTTACAATAATCTTAAGGGCAAGATACTGTAAATACTATTGCTCTATTTTACAGATGAGGAAACTGAGATTTTGAGAAATAAAATGATTTGTCCATAATCACATGACAATGAATATCAGCTGGGATTTGACCCTAGGCCTCCTAACTCTACATCTTCACACTATTTTCACCCTACCTGTTGGAGAGAAGCTAGAGGAAGAAATTATGGAGCCAAGAAAGGAAAACTATTTATTAAAATATGGTGCTTTTCCTTTGAGTTTTCAGGCAGTGCCCATTGAGGTGAGTGGCTCACTGATGTTTGCCTATCACTTGTGTTCCTTTAGGGAGGTCTCATGTTCCCACCTGAAGATCTGTCTTTGAAATTCCACCAGCCAATTTAGCAGAGAGATGGATTGGACCAGTGTTTTCACTGACATAGGAAACTCCCTCAATCATTGCAGGCTGACACCTTCTCTGTCCCTTGCCATCTAGAGTTACCCAGAGCATTTGTAATTAGTTGATAAGTCAATAAACTTCACTATAAATATTCACAATAAATATTCACTATAAATATTCACAATAAAATTCACTAAGTGCCTACTATGTGCCAGGTACCATGGTAAGTTCTGGGGAATACTAAGAAAGTAAAAGTCAGACCTTGCTTTTAAGGAGTTCACAATCTAAGGGGTGGGGAAGCCAACATGTAAACATTTATATGCAAACTATATACAGGATCAATTGAAGGGCGGTAGGAATTAATAGAAGGAAGGCACTAGAATTCAGAGATTGGGAAAGGCTTCCCATAGAAGATCAGACTTTAACTGGGATTTGGAGGAAGCCAGGAAGGCAGGAGGTGGAGATGAGGAAGGAGAGCACTCTAGGCATAGGGTATAACAAGAGGAAATTTATCCCTAAGGTCACATAGCCAGTATGTTACAGAGGAGAGACTTGAGCCCAAGTCTTTTTGGCTTAAAGACCAGTTTTCTATTCACTATGCCCTGGGAAAGTGCATTTGATTCTTGCAACAAACCTGGGAGGCAAGTGTTAGTATTATCCCCATTTTATAGATGGGGAATCAGGCAAACAGGTAAAATGACTTGCCTAGAGTCACCTAACTAGTGTCTGTGACCAGATTTGAACTCAGGTGTTCCTAAGAGCCACCTGGCTGTCTAATGAATATAAAATCCTGCATTTGAATGAAGGAAAAAAAAGTTTTCAAGTAAAAGATGAGAAAAACATGGTAGACAACAGTTAAGGTGAAAATAGTGTGGGGGTGGACTGCAAACTTTGGAGTCAGTATTGTGATAGAGCTACTTAAAAAAGCTGATTTTACCTAGGCCACATCAAGAAAAACATTATGTCTAAAAAAAGGAGGGGATAGTTGTACTACCCTCAGCCCTGGTCAGACCATGCTGAAGCCTTGTGTTATCTTCTGGATGCCACATTTAGGAAAGGCCCAGAGCAAGGCAAGCATAGTGGCCTCTGGGGCATGCATGCAAGGGTCAGATAAAGGATCTAGGGATGATTACCTTGGATTAACCCAAAGTTCACTTCTCAGTAGTTTTCCATCAAGCCCCAGAAATCTCTTCTTCTGGAATAGCCCCTCAGTCCTGGAATTCACCCCTCCTCACCTGCACCCCTCTACCCCTTTTTCTGATTGATTGGCTCCTCTCAGAACTTCCACTTAATGAGGGTGCCCAGGTCAACTGTCTCTTCATTTCCCATGAAGTTGCACTCCCCCAAATTTCTCTATCATGCCCTTATCGTGTTATCATCAGCCCCCTACACACTTCCTTTTCAGCTTCCTTTTATATCTCCTATTTGAATATAAGCTACTTGAGGGCAGGGACAAAAGAAAGGCCTTTTTCTTTTCCGCTTGTACGTGTATTCCCAGTGCTTTAGCCTGGTGCCTGGCGCATAGCATGCACTTGATAAATGCTTATCTAATTATTGACTGACTGACTAGAGAAGACTCAGAGTCATGATATTGTCTTCAAGTGCCAAAAGGAGAATCACCTGGAAGAGCAACTAAATTTATCCCTGCAGGGCAAAATTTGGAATAATAGGCAGAAGTGCAGAAAAGATTTCATCTCAGTGGAAAGGGAAACTTCCTAATAATTAAGCAGCTGAAAAAGTGGGGGAGGTTGACCAGGAGGTGGTCAATTTCCTTTGGAACCAAGGAGAGGCTGAATGACTGATGGCCAGTGATATTGCAGAATCATCCTTTGGCGTGTCATAGGCATTAACATCTGGCAAAAACTGGACCCTTTCTCAGAAATGTGTAAATTAAAACACAAAATATTACCAAAGAAAGCAATTATATTGAAATATCTTTACTTAAATACATATATTTAAAAACCCAAGTTCATGGACTTGACCCAGGCTAAGAACCATAATTGTAAAGGGAATTCCTCTTCATCTATACACTGTTGTAGATGAATTCAGAGATTTTGGGTTTCTGATACAGAAAAAGAAAGCCAAGATGAACACACAGATCACCTGACGTGGGGAAAACTTCAGACAGTGAGAAAGTTAGAGGCCGCAGACACACACCATCTACTCAATTCTGCCCAAGCCAAGGCTTTGAGGTTTGAGGTTCTTGGGGTCCAAGTACTTTTGGAGGAGGGTAGCTTTTACCCAGCAGTGCCTTTGGCTATGTTCAGAAAGATTAAGGCATTTGTTCAAGAATAAAGAGCTAGTAAATGACAGTAGCAGAATTTAAATTCAAGTCTCCTGATTTTCAGTCCAGTGCTAGTTCTACAGCACCAGAACCTCCACTTATTTTACACACGAGGAAAATGTGGTCCAAGAAGTTAAGTGACGATCAAAATCACATAATTATTAAGCGGCAGAGCAGAACCTAGAATCTCAATCACCTGTTTCCTAAGTGACTCTTGACTCCCAATATTCTGGCAATTTAGGATCCAGTAATCCAACCCACATTGTTTTATAAATGAAGAAACTAAGGCCCAGGAAAGTGAGATGATTTGCCTGGAGTCTCAGAGGTAAAAAGAAGCAGGGCCAGGGATTTGGATCCAGATAGTTTTAAGTCCAAATTAGGAATTCTTCCCACTGTCAGACCATCTTCTTCTTTTTCAAATTTAATTTTTGTTACATTTTAAACTCCAAACTGTCTCCCCACTCCCCACTGTACATTAGAGAGGACCATCATTTGATGCAGATTTATAAATATATCTAAAGCCATACTATACATACTTCTACTTATCAATTCTTTCTCCAGAGGTGGATAGCATCTTCCTTCATAGGTTCTTTGTAGTTGATCCAAGTATTTATAATACTCAGAATAATTTAGATGTCCACAGTTATTCTTTGAACAATATTACTGTTACTGTATGTAACACATATAAATAGCTTCTGTTCATTTCACTTGTTTTCTCAATTTATTTATTTATTTTAGTTTTTAACATTCATTTCCACAAGATTTTGAGTTTCAAATTTTCTCCCCATCTCTCCCCTCCATCCACCCCAAAACACTGTACATTCTGATTTCCCCTTCCCCCTATCTACCCTCTCTCCTATCACACCCCTTCCTTCCCTCATTCCCATCTTCTCTCTTTTCTTGTAGGGCAAGATAGATTTTTATACCCTATTACCTGTATCTCTTATTTCCCAGTTACATGCAAAAACAATTCTCAAAATTTGTTCCTAAAACTTTGAGCTCCAACGTTTCTCCCTTCCTCCCTCCCCATCCATCCCTTGAGAAGGCAAGAAATTCAATATAGGCCATATATGTGTAGTTTTGCTAAAGACTTCCATAACAGTCATATTGAGAAAGACTACTTATATTTTCCTCAGTCCTATCCTGCCCCCCATTTATTCTATTCTCTCTTTTGACCTTATCCCTCCCCAGAAGTGTTTACTTCTAATTACCCCCTCCTCTCATTTGCCCTCCTTTCTATCATCCCCCCCACACCCTCCTTATCCCTTTCTCCCCTACTTTCCTGTAGTGTAAAATAGATTTTCATACCAAATTGAGTGTGTATGTTGTTTCCTCCTTAAGCCAAATGTAATGAGATTAAACTTCACTTTTTCCCTCTCACCTTCCCCTTTTCCCTTCCACTGAAAAAGTTTTTTCTTGCCTTTTTTATGAGAGATAATTTGCCCCATTCCATTTCTCCCTTTCTCCTCCCAGTATATTCCTCTCTCACCCCTTAAGTTTATTTATTTAGATATCACCCCTTCCTGTTCAACTCAATCTGTGCCCTCTGTCTATATGTGTGTGTGTGTGTGTGTGTGTGTAATCCCTCCAACTACCCAAATACTGAGAAAAGTTTCAAGAGTTACAAATATTATCTTTCTATGTAGGAATGCAAACAGTTCAGCTTTAGTAAATCCCTTATGATTTCTCTTTCCTGTTTACTGTTTCATGTTTCTCTTGACTCTTGTGTTTGAAAGTCAAATTTTCTATTCAGCTCTAGTCTTTTCATCAAGAATGCTTGAAAGTCCTCTATATCATTGAATGATCATATTTTTCCCCTGAAGTATTATACTCAGTTTTGCTGGGTAGGTGATTCCTGGTTTTAGTACTAGTTCCTTTGACTTCTGGAATATCATATTCTAAGCCCTTTGATCTCTTAATATAGAAGTCAGATCCTGTGTTATCCTGATTGTATGTCCACAATACCCAAATTGTTTCTTTCTAGTAGATTTCTCCTTGACCTGGGAACTCTGGAATTTGGCTGCAATATTCCTAGGAGTTTTTCTTTTTGGATCTCTTTCAGGAGGTAATCGGTGAATTCTTTCAATACTTATTTTACCCTCTGTTTCTAGAATATCTGGGAAGTTTTCTTTGATGATTTCATAAAAGATGATGTCTAGCCTCTTTTTTTGATCATGACTTTCATGTAGTACCATAATTTTAAAATTGTCTCTCCTGGACCTATTTTCCAGAAAAGTTGTTTTTCCAATGAGATATTTCACATTATCTTTCATTTTTTCATTCTTTTGGTTTTGTTTTGTAATTTCTTGGTTTATCATAAAGTTATTAGCTTCCATCTGTTCCATTCTAATTTTTAAAGAACTATTTTCTTCAGTGAGCTTTTGAACCTCCTTTTCCATTTGGTTAATTCTACTCTTTAAAGCATTCTTCTCCTCATTGGTTTTTTGGACCTCTTTTGCCATTTGGGTTAATCCATTTTTAAATGTGTTAATTTCTTCAGCATTTTTTGGGTCTCCTTTAGCAAGCTGTTGACCTGCTTTTCATGGTTTTCCTTCATCACTCTCATTTCTCTTCCTAATTTTTCCTCCACCTCTCTTACTTGAATTTCAAAATCCTTTTTGAGCTCTTCCATGGTCTGAGACCACTGCATATTTATTTTGGAAGTTTTGGATGCAGAAACCTTGACTTTTAGGTCTTCCTCTGATGGTATGCATTGTTCCTCCTCATCCAAAAGAATGGAAGAAAATACCTTTGAAGCTGTCTTTGGCATTTGCGAGTTGAGAAATCTTGGACTCACAGCTGCTGCCAGTGATGTGGAGTCTTGAAGCCTGCTCTAATCCTGTCCTTGTCACAGTGTGGCCCACGCTGTGCAGCACTTTACTCTTTGCCTGTGCTGGGCTGTGCTCCACTCTGTGCCTGTACTTGGCTGTCATTTTACTTTTCATTATTTCATACAAGTCTTTCCATGTCTTCCTAAAATCAACCAACAGATCATCTTCTTAACAGCAATTCATTTACTTAGGAAATCAGAGATTGCAAAAGATTCTTAAAAGATGAGCAAGAAAAGGGCTATGTCAAAAAGACAGAAAAAGGGAAGTTCCATTAAAATATAAGGTTGCTAAGGGCAGATCTCTAATTGTTGGGTTTCCTCCTCTTCCCTTTTACATGATAAGCATCAGGAGACTGCAATGTGGTGGCACAGTAGGTAGAATGCTATATTTGGAATGGGGAAGACCTAAATTCAAATCCAGCTTCAGAAACTTCCCAGCTGTGTGACCTTGGGCAAGTCACTTAAAGTGTTTGCCACTGGAGAAAGAAATGGCAAATCACTCCAGTACCTTTGCCAAGAAAACAAAGGTCCACAGGGTAATAAAGAGTCAGACATGACCAAAACAACTGAACAACGGCAACACCTAGATGGACAACTGCTGAGGTAAGACACTGGTTAATCTGCTGTGATGGCCCCAGAGAAGGTAGCCCTAATGACATTCAGTTCCATTGCTTAGAAGAACCAGCTGAAGATGATGTCATGATATTGTCATGGCTTATTGTTACAACAACTGGCATTTTTATAGTATTTGAAGGCTTACAATCGATCAACCTTTCAACAAGCATTAAAGACACACTGTGTACCAGAGGTTATGCTAAGTTCCTGGCATACAAAGACAAACAAAAATCAAACAGTCCCTGTCCTCAAGATGATTATAATCATCTTTGAGGATTGAGGGCAAATTCCTTCCTCAGGTTCAAGTGTATCTGAAGACTTCTGTTTTCTGGGAATTTCAATGTAAACAATCACATCTCCTACCTACAACTGCCAAGTATCACAGTTTTTCATAAATATATTTTTTGGCTTCATGTTGCCCATAGGTGATTTGTTTTCTCTTTTAATATTGCCCTTGAAATTTCTATCTCACTCAGTTTCATTTGTATCAAAATGTTGGGAATTAGCACATAGTAAGACTTTCCTCCATTAGAGAACTGGCCATAGGTCCAAATATAGTGATGAAAATGAACATAAGGCTTATGTTGACTCATTTTACGACAATGTAAATTTATTATGTAAAAGAATAATGAAAGTAGCTTACTTATATTTTTCTGTAACTTGTGTATCAATTGGGACTCTCTGATCCAGATTCTCATACAGACAGACTCAGTTTACTATAGGAGACAAGACTAATGACTTGCACATCTACTCAGAAAAAGATCTCAATATATTTTAATTTGACTCATTTCTAGCTTTTGTCTGGAATAGATATTCTCAGTTCCCTTGCAAGAACCAAATTAACAAGGCATAAAACATGGGTTTTATTATACCTTATAAAAATACCAAAAAGATTCAAACATTCAAAATACCAAAAAGTCAACATGACTTTTCATTTTGGTGAGTCCTGTCTTTCCCAGGGATTTACAGTCATTCCATACTTAAAGTACCATCCAGATTGTGAAGCCCTCATGAAGAAAACCATCTTGGTGTTGCTTGAGAGGCAAGTAATTCACCTCTATGATAAACCACACCTTCCCAGTTGCTTCGGATCTTGTAATCCCACTCTAAGGTTGAGGCTCACTCCCTTCCAAGGTAGAAAAGAACTTAGATTTGCTAGAGAGTTATCTCCTTCTTTCCCAGGCCTAGATAGACCACATGACTCACAGGACTATTTAAAGTTACCTCCAGTTCTGCTTCTGCACATTGTTGGTCTGTGCCTTGTTTTTCCTTGATTTGGTCCAAAATTTCACCACCCTAGGAGATTCTCTTGGTTCAGGAACTTCCTCATCACTCCCCTTTAGTTTCTGATCTTGACTTAGACACTTTTATCATTTGTCCCACGACAGTTATATCCTAAGTATATGAGGCTGTCTATGTGCTCTGGTAAGGTCATCTTCATTGTAAAGTGTTATAGATCTTTTAGACTGAGATTCTCAGGGTTTACATGCCTCTGGATTAGTCAATGTATCTTTTCTTTGGTAGAACTATAGTCCCACCTGTGTAGAACATAAAGGGGCCACTCAGACAACTATCCACATATTCCAAATTCTTCTTCTCAACCAGTCCTAAACTCCTAGATGAGTCAGGCTGACTGAATTACATAAACCTCTTCCCTTTCTCATTCAATAGGCAACATGAGTCTTCCCTATAGTCAGAACCTCCAAGTTTTTAGCTTATGCAAAATACACCCCTTTTTATCCATCCCCTTCAATGTCTCTCATGCTTCTCTACAACATCATATAAATTAGTCTGAGGTTCAAAGAGTCTCAAGAAAGTGTTAGAAACCCTAGATGGGGACAAAGACTGGTCTTTGTCAGCCAGCAGATATTTGATGGCAATTCTATCTTCATGACAAAGATCTCCGATATTTTTTTAGTTACATCCTATATTCTATCTTCATGACAAAGATCTCCGATATTTTTTTAGTTACATCCTATATTATGCTTGGTGCAGTGCAGAAGTCAGGAGGACCTGAGTTCAAATCTCACCTCAGACACTTGACACTCACTAGCTGTGTGACCTTGGGCAAGTCACTTAACCCCAACTGCCTCATCCTGGATCATCTCCAGTCATCCTGATGAATATCTGATCACTGGATTCAGATGGCTCTGGAGGAGAAGTGAGGCTGGGGACCTGCACAGCCCTCCCTCACTCAAAAACAGTCAAGTGCAAGTCATGTCACTATTTCTCTGATGGCATGATCTTCTTCGACAATGAAGGACGAACATACACACATATTATGCTTAATATTATAAAATTCTCCTATATCTATTATCTTCAGATTCTCACAATTCCTATGAATTAAACAGTGAGAGTATTTTGCCTATGAGGAAACTGAGATTTGGAGAGGTTAAGGGATATACACTAATAAACATCAGTCTGCTATTTAACTGTTCATGAAGAAAACATGGAAATGGATAATTTTAATCCTAGAATTTTACATTTGATGCAGCCTTTTAGAGGTGTTTCTGTTTGTTTAGTATTATAGTTCACTCCAAAAGGAATCAAACCCATGAGTATTCATGACATGACTTTGTCCCAAAGGTATATATAGTCTGGGAAAACATTTGCTTCATTGTCCCTGCCTTTCTGATTCTCCCAAGAGTCCCAGCAGTTCAGAGAAGAGGGGAAAGTGAAATCAGTGCTGGAGTTCTTATACCCATAATGAACTCCCCTCAGAGTGGGTACTAATCCACCATGTGTTAGAGGGCATTGAAAAGGGAATAGTACTATTATTTAGGACAGATCTGCAGTCGAGTCTCAGTGACAGTCAGGGTGGCCAGGAGGACAAAAAAGTTCCAAAACTCCATGAAGTCAAATTGAATCTCATACAAAAATGAAGCAATGATTAGCTCTTTCCCAGTGTTTGCTCATTACCTAGGTCTGAGGAGTCCAGCCTGGAAATAAGCTAGCGTCAGGCTCAATGAGCTATGAGAGATCTTGCCCCTTTTCTTATCTTATCCTTGGGGACCATCGCCAGCACCTCATTCCCTACCCAGCTCCCCATTTACTTACATGAGCACTCTGAGTAGTGGGAGGCAGGGAGCTACAGAGGAACAGCTGGGGAAACAATCAACAAAGCATTTATTAAATACTTACTATGTGCTAAACACTGCAGATGCAAAGATGAAATTGAAAATGTCTGTGACTTTGAGAAGCTTACATTCAAATAAGGAAAACAACATGTACAAAATACAAGTATAGAAAATATAGAGAGAAAATATGCAAAATGAATGTGAAGCAATTTTGAGGGGATGGAACTAGTAGCTAGGGTGATAAATTAAAAAAGATCTAATGCAGATTGTGGAACTTGAGCTGATCAAGGAAACCAACTATATCCCCGAATCTCCTTCTTCTTGCTCCCTTTCTCTGTATTGTCAGGATCCCTGGAACATCCATAAAGGCAGAGTCCACAAAGCAAAACTTCTCCCAGTGGTACTCCAATACAAACTGTCATTGCTGATAATCAATCAACAGGATTAATTCTATGCCAATGCAGGTGTTCTCTTAACATTTACAATGTTAATTTCCTATACCTTAGAAATAGCATCTGAGTCAGAACCAGGAGTGACTTTAGCTGTCATTTCTGAGAAAAGTGAGGCAGTCAATATCCAGTCAGGTCATCTGTTGTGAGGGTGGTGGTGATATTTATAACCATATTAAGTACAACTCTCGATTCCTTCCTTTCTATTTTGCCACAAAGAGATATAAACAGTTGTGGCAAGGCTTGTGACGTATTCAAAGAGACGCGCCTGCTCTGCTTGTATGAGGTTGTTTGGATGACGCAGATGACATGCATCAGCTCCCCTTCCAGTGGATCACGCACTGTGGCTAGCAGCCAAATGCAAAGAAAGAAATGCCTCCTGGTCTTTCCAGAATATTAGCTTCCTCCCTTACTCACTCCAGGGTTCCATACAGATAATTATGAGAACACATGTCCACTTATGTATTTTATAGAAGAGGAAATTGCACACCAGTTTTCTGATCTTGCTTTACACTAAGTATCTGAGAGGGGGAAGAAACCACTTTGGAAATCAGAGCAAGAGAAAATCCCACAAGGAAATAAATACAAACAAGACTTCACATGAAAAGAAAGAGTTCACACAAAATGGAACTTGCTGAAATTATAGAAACGTGCAAAAGATTAAGGTATTTTTAAAAATATCAGTTAAAAGACTGATTACAAATAAATGTGTGTGTGTGTGTGTGTGTGTGTACATGTAAGACCCTTGTAGGAATTTATAGAATTGTTTATTATGCCTAAGTATAATAGTACCTATTCTGAGAAATCATTCTACATTCTATCTTATCTGTGATAAATGAAATAAGGTGTTAATCAAATTTTTTAAGCTGAGAAAAATAATTGGTCCTTAAGCATAATTTCTATTTTGTTAATTTTCTTTATCTCTAGGAGCCAGATGTTTAACAACTTTAATACTTCCTCATAGAACTTAAGCCAAGGATGATGCACAGCCACAATGCACAATCATGCTGCACGATGGACTCAGACCGTGCTAGGTACAATGTAGGGCAATAGATTGAGATGGGGGGGTGGCGAGTGGGAAGGAGCATGGAGTAAAAGGCAAGAGTACTGAATTTGAAGATAGAGGTCCTGAGATAAAGTTCAGTCTTAGGACTTATAAACTCTATGACCTGGGGTAAGTGATGTTACCTCTGTAAGAATAAATAAAAAGAAGATAATGATATTTGTACTACCCAGCAAACAGTAGCTCAGGCAGGTAGGGGACAGAGTGGATAGATAGAGTGCTGGGCCTATATGTAGTTAAGAAGATCCTCTTCAGGTGTTAAAATCTGACTTCAAACACTTACTAGCTCTGGGCAGGTGACTTGTCTCATGTCACACAGGGCAGCAAGGTGGTACAGTGGATAGAGTATGAGGCCTGAAGTCAGGAAGACTTGAGTTCAAATCTGACTCCAGACTCTTATTAGCTGTGTGACCCTGGGCAAGTCATTTATCCCTGTTTGTCTCAGTTTCTTCAACTGTAAAATGAGCTAGAAAAGGAAATGGCAAACCACTCTAGTATCTCTGCCAAAAAAGGGCTAAAGGGATCATGAAGGGTTGGACACAACTGAACACAATCAATATCACACAAGCCTGTTGTGACAATCAGATGACAGCATGTATTCAAAATACTTTGCGAACTTTAAACTCCAAGCAACATATAAATGGCATTTTTCACTTATTTATCTGACTCAATCCCACTGTCCTAGTAGAGGACCCACTCACAGAATTAACAGCAATTCTACAGAGGTCACATCGTTAAAGAGCACTTACCACATTGCTAGGACAGTTAGATTGAGTCATGTGAATAAATGATTTTAACCAGCTAACTTGGGCCAGGTACTGGAGATGCAAAAACAAAACCTTCATGGTACTTTCCCTGCCTGATACATTCTATCATAAGAGACATGTGTATACATATATACATACTTATATGCATCCATGCACGAATGCTGGGATTTAAGCTACATCCTCTGACTTCAATTCCAGTGGATTTCCATTATGTCACATGAGTACTCAACACATCAATCTTTAATTATGTGACCCGTGCAGAACTGTTTCTATTTCTGTGATTGGGTCCCTCTACTATGTATATGCTACACACACACACACACACACACACACACACACACACACACACACGCACATACATGTGTATATATCAATAAACATTTGTTAAGCACCTACTGTTTACCAGGCCTTGTGCATACAATAGAATGTAATATATTCATGTGTATTATATACATACGCACATATGTATGGATGTGTGCATATATACACATATAAAATAAATACAATACATTTTTTACAGGGCGGGCCCTATCAAACTGGAGGCACGGGTGCCAGTAGCTCCATTACCTCCAGTTAGGTCTCTCTCCTTGTTCTGCTCACATTTTTATGGGAAATATCAGCATTTGGAAAGCTGAGAGGCTGCATCAGAGCTTTTCTGATGTAGCTTTCACAGAGTCCTGAAAGGAAAAAACTCATCCTTACGATGCTGGGTGTGCTCGGAAAAGCTGGTGGGAGCCTGACATTTCAAAAGTTCATTGTTGTTATTAATATTGTTAATGTGGTAGTTAAATTTATTATTATTAAATATTGACTACAGAAACATCCATCTGTGTAACATCAAACAGCTGGATTCCAGAGCCTCAGAACCTGGGAGATGTCAAGAAGTCTGGTTCTTTTACTCTCCTTAGGTGGAGGAAAATCAATTTTTCCATAGCCCAGGAAAGGCATTGTCATTTGGACTGAATAAGGACAATGCTAACATGCCTTGGTTGATGTATCCAGAATACCCAGGAATTTTTTGTCAGTGCTTCTCACTCAGCTCCCACCTGCTTTTCTGTCTTGAAGGATTTACTTCAGCTGAGCACACCTGACAAGCTGGCAGTGCTCAGTTCACTCACCCAGAAACCCTCCCTGCATTGTATGAGAGCTGATACATAGTCCTCTTCCTTCAAAATATTGTCTTCTTGACATAGACAAAATTGCTTTGGATCCTAGGAGAAAATGTCCTTTTCCTAGCTAACATTGGACTTGGAAGCAAGGAAGACCCAAGTTTGAATCTTGTCTTAGCTGTGTGACCTTGGA
Source organism: Bettongia penicillata ogilbyi (assembly GCA_023548195.1). Lineage (NCBI taxonomy): Eukaryota > Metazoa > Chordata > Mammalia > Diprotodontia > Potoroidae > Bettongia > Bettongia penicillata. The sequence continues at coordinate 935,818 of JAJHZJ010000408.1, read as the reverse complement.
TAAGTTTCTCTAGATTTCAATTCTTTATCTGTAAAAAAAAAATAATAATAATTGCCTCTACCTAATAAGGTTACCATGAAGAAAAAATGAGATGATAGCTATGTATATATATGTATGTAGATAGATATAGATCTCTATGTGTATGTATATATTTGTAAGTAATAAAGTGAGCTAGTAAAACTTATAGAGGAATCAATCCAGCAGAAAAGATTGTTTTAAGTATCTAACACATGAGAAAAATGAAATGGCACTTTTCCTATCACATTCTATCAGTGGAGCAATGTTTATACATACATGCATACATACTTGCTGTGTATGTGTGTGTATATTTATGTGTATATATGTGTAACATTTTAAGGTTTGCAGAGCATATATGTGTGTGTATATATATATGCTCTGAAAAATCTATATATATATATATGTGCATACGTATATGCGTGTGTGTAGCACACGCATATGTCTGCAAATCTTAAAGTGCTACATAAATATTAGATATCATTAGTTACTTTGATATTAAATGGTTTCACTAGTCAAAAAAAAAGATTTCATAGCTTTCAAAGCATGGCCTCCCTAATTTGAGTACTTTCAAAATTTGTCAATTCTCCTGTAAAATTCAATCGGGCCCAGTAGTTGATCAGAAGGATGTGATGTTGGGCACACACACAAAAAGGCAGATCTCAACTTCTGCCTGACTTCATGCTGAGTAGATGAACATTTCTCAGCCTTTTCTTACTTTAAGTTGTCTAAAAAACAAACAGTCATTGGACCTGAGACTCCAACATGCTGCTCCCTTTTAGCTCTGAAAATCCCCAGTGGAACATTTTACTATCAAAACACAGAGTCGAAAGAATGACTGAAATTGATCTCTGCTTTTGCCTCATTAATTCTTTTGAAGGTGAAACAATATGGAGTTTAAAGGATTAAGGGGATGAGAGCAAAGAGGAAATGATAGGTATTGAATCTCTCAAATGAAAATTATTCCATTTATTTTTCTTTCCTTTTGAAAACTGCCTTGAGGTCCCTGTGAGCTCCTCCCACAAGGCTGAGGCCAGAAATGTAGTGAGTCTCTCCCCATCACCCCCATCCCTTTGAACCCTTAGAGATTTTAAGCATTTGCTGCTGCTTTGCTAAAGCTGCCCTACTCTCAGCTCCTTTTTGCGGCTTCATTAGCAGCAAGTGTGTGTCCCCTGTAGCCTCACAAGGACCCGGGATGTCTTCATTAAATCTTTTGCTCTAATATGTTACTGCTTACAAATGGCTAGAAAACGAGAGAATCAAAGATATCCATGTATAGAGGGATCGCCTTTTGGAGTAACTGTCCAGTGAAAAGTCTAAAAAAGCAGCTGGCCTGGTGTAGAAGCTGGTGGTTTCCATGCCACCCCTCTTCTGATCCTAAGCACTGTAACGGGACACTTTTCTTAAGCAAACTGGTGATCGCAGCCCCATGCAGTGTCCCTTCATTGCCTTCACGTCTAACTACATTTCCTGGTGGTGGGCTTTAAGATTTCAACTAAGAAGCTGATCCAAACATTGGGATTTCATCTGTGCTGGCAGCTTCCAGTGAGGAAATTTCCTCTATCTATGCAAATGAGTAGCTTCTGTGCGAGGCATGATACAGAGTTGCCTGGGACATTGAGAGATTAAATGACATGACCAGACTTATGGGGCTAGTATGTATCAGAGACGGACCTTGAACCCAGGGCTTTTTGACTCCAAAGCTGACCATCTAGTCACTATTGCACATTGCCTCTCAAGGGCCAGGTTGTCTTACTTAAATAACTCACTGTCATTCAGTGGATCATTACTTAGTGTCTGGCATTCCATTCTGTGTGTAGAATATCAATATAAACAATGATGAACACAAGACGTCTCCTCAAGGAAGTGAAACTCTAGTTTGAGTGGGACTCCCAAAAAACTGCCTTGTGTCGCTGTCTTAAATATAACACAAGACAGTATGTAACAAGTAACATTGGAACAAACTGAATTCAGGCAATCTCAGACCAGCAGACAGCTTTGAAAACTACTTGTTATTATACACTGAAATAAAAAAGTAAGCTGTACATAATAGAGACCTTCAGTTTCATGTACAATAAATTCTCTTATTCTGTTTCTTTTTATATATGGCAATACTCATTTTACTTGGTGTTTGTTAAGCCCAGAGTGGGGCAGATAGGTAGCACAGTGGATAGAGTGCCAGGCTAGGAGTCAGAAGACTCATCTTCCTTAGTTCAAATCTGACCTCATACACTAGCTGAGTGACCCTGGGCAAGTCATTTCACTCCATTTGCCTCAGTTTTCTTATCTGTAAAATAAGCAGGGAAAAACCAAGGCAAACCACGCCAATATCTTTGCCAAGAAAACTCCAAACGGGATCACAGAGAGTTGGACATAACTGAATAACCACAAAATTCAGAATGAAAATAAAATAACAAAAGAAACATTCCCTGCCCTCAAAGAGCATAAACATGTATGTATGGATATATGTATATATATATATGTGTGTGTGTGTGTACATGTATATATGCATATTTACATATGTATGCATATATTTCTATTGAGGGAAATCACATGCACCCTTATAAGCACAAAGTATATACAAGGTAATTTTGAGAGAAAGGCACTATCACCTTGTTATCTATCCCTTCAAAGCTTGATGAGAACCTCCTCTCCCATTGAGGGACTATTTAAACTGGAAACCTTGTACAGATGTAGCTGGATATTTGCAGGCCAGTTTTACTATGTGAGTGGCAGGCATTGACTGGAATCCAATGCACCCTGACCTTCCATAAATCCCCCACGGAGGATCCACCCAATGTGCTGGAGGGCTTCCCCTTAACCTCTACCTCTTGTTTGATTTTTGACCTTAATGATGTCCCTTATGTCACTTCTGAATGAGGCTTCATTGATGAAACAATTTAATCTGCCCACATCCATCATGTGTCTTCTGCCTTTTGGACCCCCAAGGTGTTAATTCTTTAGAGAGTGAGGTATTCTATGATTCAGCCTTACAGTAATAGCTCCCAATTATAGTGACTTAAGATTTGAAAGATTTTCCCATAATAACCTTGTAAATATAAGTACTATTATCTGAGCTAAGTAGTACAGTAGGTAGAATACTGGGCTTGGAGTTATGAAAACCTGAGTTCAAATCTAACCTTCAATACTTACTAGCTGTGTGAACTTGGGCAAGTCACTTAACCTTTCTGTCTTAATTTTTTCAACTGTAAAATGGAGGCACCTACCTCACAGAGTTGTTGTGAGGATAATGAAGCAATACTGTAAAACACTTAGTGCATGGCGCATGATAGGTCCTATACAAATGCTAGCTATCGTTACTATTATTTTCTCCAGACCATAGATGAGGAAAGTGAGAGGCAGAAAAGTGAAGCTATTTGCCTGACATCACACAGATACTAACAAGTCAAGATGGGTGTGAACCTTGATTATCTAAGTCCAAGCCCAAAGCCTTTTTCACTCCACACTACTCTTGGTCTTGGCTAGTTGGGGGAGGAGAGCAATGGCACACATTTCCTTATTTTCCTTCCTTCCTTTATATTCCTTTTGGATCTATCTATCATATCACATCTTAAGCTTCATGTGTTTTTATTTTCTAGTATATTGAAATTTTTATTATAAATGTCAAAGACAGATTTAATTCTCTCCTACTATCCATAGGGAATAAGTCCAGAAAACAACTGCTCTCTCTCCTAACTCCAAAAAGCATGAATTGTAAAGGATCATCTCTGGGCAAAGTTGGAAATTAGGGACCATCCTTACAGACAAGAAAAAAAATGTGAGGAGAGGGATGTTTTTCTCTTTGCATTAGTCATGTGGAACGGATGTAAGAATGGTCCCGAGCTGACCAGATAATTGTGTTCCCCTCTGATTCCATTTGAGTCCGTAGACCTAGTCCAAAGGAGTGCACTTATATCTAGATACTTCTAGATCTTTCCTGGATCGTTGAGCCAGAGTTAGACACAAAGGCTGCAATCCCTTTCTCAGAATCAGGCAAAGCCCTGGTCATCACAGTCTTCTTGGTGTTCACAAGTTCCCATCTCTTAACGGGCAGATTTTATCTCAGGTATTTCATTTTTACATTTTTTAAATGAGGCCATTCAGGCATTTTTAAAGGAATATGAGCAGAGAGAGAACATTTACATGGTAACATTGCTGCTAAAATGATGCATAAAGTCACAGGCTCTCCACTAGAATCCAGAAATGAGGAAATTTGCCTATACCCTCATAAACAAATGGCTATATTTAGACAGAGATTCTTGTACTGTTTTGTTTTTTAAAAGCTATTTAGTCAGTCCTGGGCGGTATCAACATTTTCCTCCTCATTGGTCTGAACCAGGAAACTCCCAGTATCCAAAGGGTTCCTGCTTTCACTAATGCTCTTTTCAGACACCAAGAGCACAAAAATGAAGACAGTGTGTGCTATAGTTCAAAAGGCACTAGACTTGAAGTCAAAAGACTTGGGTCCCACCCTCGTAGAGCATGGGTTGTCACACTTCAGAGTGAACATTGCACTTGGTCCCCTGAGGAAAAGGAAAAGACAATGGCACACCTGGCTCCTGTTCTATGAATGACTATACTTAGTTTGAGTCTTGGTTGCATCACTTAGTTTTATAATCTTGGATAATTCCTTCCCTTTTCTGAGCTCTAGTTTCTTTATCTGTTAAATGGGGGTACAAGGAAGGACTATCCACCAACCTCAGAGGGCTGTTGTGAAGATCAGATGAGATAATGTTTCTCAAAAGGACTTTGTAAGCACTTATGTTCACTGTCAATGAATAGGTAGGGTAGAATTATCCCCATTTTAAAGGTTAGAAAGCTGAAACAGAGAGGGATGGCATCCAGAATAAAATCAGGATAAGAGAGTGAAAGGTCTACTGAACTCTACCCTGATGAAACCATACCTGAAGCACAGGATGCATTTTAGGTCACCACACTTTAAGAACATTCACAAATTGAAGGATGCCATCCTCTCTCCTAATGATCTCATTTACTCAATTATTATGTCCATGCCGAGATTCCCAGATTCATACACCCAACCAAATCCCTTCTTCCAAATCTCTCCACTTTTCAATCCACACTCCATAAAGTTGCCAAAGTAATCCAAGCCACTGTCCTTCTCAAGACTCTTCAAGATTCTTCTTGCCTCTAGGGGAAAATATAAACTTCCTAGCATGGCATTTATTGTTGAGTCATTCCAGTCCGTGTCCAACTCTTCATGACTTCATTTGAGGTTTTCTTGGCAGAGATCCTGGAGTGGTTTGACATTTTCTTCTCCAGCTCATCTGACAGATGAGTAAACTGAGGCAAGCAGAGTTCAGTGACTTACCCAGGGTCATACAACTAACTCAGGAAGATGAGTCTTCCTTATTCCAAGCCCATGGCTCTATCTACTCTGATACCTAGCTGCCTCAACATGGCATTTAAAAGCTCTTAATAGTCCAGTTCTAGCCTACTTTTCTGGTTTATTTTACATCATTCCCCTTTCTGTGTTTTATATTCCAGTTAAACTGGCCTACCCATGGTTCTCTGAGTTCAGCATTTCATATCCCACTTTTACACCTGTACCTTTGCATAGGTTTTCCTCCATACCTGGAGAATATACTGTCCTCATCTCTGTGTCTTAGAATTCTTATCTGCCCTCTCCCACAAAAAATCTTTCCTGATCCTCCAGTTTTAAGAATCTTCTCTCACTTCTCTATCTGTATAAATGTTGCCTCATACAGGAGGATGTAGAACTGTTGGGTGCTTTGTCTTCATGTGTCCAGAACAGAGCACAGTGCCATATGTATAGTAAACAATAAATGTTTGAATTGAATTGGAATTGGAAAAAAAGAAATGCACATGTTAACTTTATTATATATTTTAAGTGGAATAGCAAGTTGTACATAATAGATTTGCAGGTTCATAGGCAGTCATTTTTTAAATTATACTATGACATGGAAATGCTTGTTTTGTTCCATAAATTAAAAATAAAATCAATTTTTTTAATATTTTTTTTTATTTTGCAGGGAATTTTGTTTTTTTTTTAATGTTTTACAATCATTTCCTTAAAGTTAAGATTTTATTCCCCCCCACCCTTCCCCCAATACTCCCCTCCCTCCCCATGACAGCATACAATTCTTTTTAGGTTCTACATATACTTTCCTATTGAGCACATTTTCACTATATTCATGCTATGTAGTCGAATTAAAATAAATGGAAGAAATCATATAACAAATCAACACATAATACACTGAAACCCACCCACACACAAACATGATCTGCTACATTCTGCGAATGACTTCCACATTTCTTTCTCTGAGTGTGGAAGGCATTTTGCCTTAGAAGACCAACATTGGGATTTTTTTTTCTCAGTAAGTTCTTGTGTTACAAAGTTCCAAGTCTACCAGAAAAAACTCTCACACACTGTGGTCGTTGCTGTGCACAAAGTTCTCCTGGTTCTGCTCCTTTCGCTCAGCATCAGGTCATATAAGTCCTTCCAGGCCTCCCTGAAGTCTTCTTGTTCATCATTTCTTATGGCGCAATAGTACTCCATTACATTCATATACCATAATTTATTCAGCCATTCCCCAATTGATGGGCATCCCCTTGACTTCCAGTTTTTGGCTACCACAAAGAGTGCTGCTATAAATATTTTTGTACACGTGGGACCCTTTACCGTTTTTATAATCTCTTGGGGATACAATCCTAGTAGTAATATTTCTGGGTCAAAGGGTATGCACATTTTTGTAGCCCTTTGGGCATAGTTCCAAACCGTTCTCCAGAAGGGTTGGATGATCTCACAGCTCCACCAACAATGAATTAGTGTTCCAACTCTCCCACATCCTCTCCAGCATTTATCATTTTCTTGTTCTGTCATGTTTGCCAATCTTACAGGTGTGATGTGGAACCTCAGAGTTGTTTTGATTTGCATCTCTCTAATCAATAGTGATTTAGAGCACTTTTTCATATGATTATAGATATTTTTGATTTCTTCCCCTGAAAATTGCTTGTTCATATTCTTTGACCATTTATCAATTGGGGAATGACTTGGATGGTTATATATTTGAGTCAGTTCTCTATATATTCTAGAAATGAGGCCTTTATCCCCGAGCTTAGCTGTAAAAATTTTTTCCCAATTTACTACATCCCTCCTAATTTTGGTTGCATTGGGTTTGGTTGTGCAAAAACTTTTCAGTTTAAAGTAATCAAAATTAACCATCTTGCATTTCATAATGCTTTCTATCGTTTCTTTAGAAAAAAATTCTTCCCCTCTCCATAAATCTGATAAATACACTATACCTTGCTTCTCCAGTTTATTCATGGTATCAATCTTTATACCTAAATCATGTACCCATTTGGACTTTATTCTTGTGTACGGTGTCAGGCATGGGTCTATGCCTAATTTCCGCCACACAGTTAACCAGTTTTCCCAGCAATTTTTGTCAAACAGTGAGTTCTTATCCCAGAAGCTGGGATCTTTGGGTTTATCAAACAGGAGGTTGCTATATTCCTTGCCTACTGTGTCTTGAGTGCCAAGTCTATTCCATTTGTCTACCCCTCTGTTTCTTAGCCAATACCAAGTGGTTTTGATAATTGCTGCTTTATAATACAATTTGAGGTCTGGTAGCGCTAGGCCACCTTCCCAAGCATTTCTTTTCATTAGTCCCTTTGATATTCTGGACCTTTTGTTTTTCCAAATGAATTTTAATATTATTTTATCCAGCTCTAGAAAATAATTATCTGATAGTTTAATTGGTATGGCACTAAATAAGTAGATTAATTTAGGTAGAATTGTCATTTTTATTATATTAGCTTGGCCTACCCATGAACAACTGATGTTTTTCCACTTACTTAAATCTGACTTTATTTGTGCAAAAAGTGTCTTGTAATTGTGTTCATATAATCCCTGGGTTTGTTTTGGCAGGTAAACTCCTAAGTATTTTATAGTGTCTACTCTAGCTTTAAGTGGGATTTCTCTTTCTATCTCTTGGAGTTGGACTTTGTTGCTAATATATAGGAATGTAGAAGATTTGTGTGGGTTTATTTTGTAACCTGCAACTTTGCCAAAGTTGTTTATTATTTCAAGTAGCTTTTTACTTGAATCTCTGGGATTCTCTAAATATATCATCATATCATCTGCAAAGAGTGATAACTTAGTTTCTTCTTTGGCTATTTTTATTCCTTCAATTTCTTTATCTTGTCTAATTGCTACTGCTAACATTTCTAGTACCATATTGAATAATAATGGTGATAATGGGCATCCTTGTTTCACCCCTGACCTTATTGGAAATGCCTCTAGCTTATCCCCATTGCATATAATGCTTGCTGAAGGTTTTAGGTAGATACTGCTTATTATTTTATGGAAAGTTCCCTTTATTCCTATGTTTTCCAGTGTTTTTAATAGGAATGGGTGTTGTATTTTGTCAAAAGCTTTTTCTGCATCTATTGAGATAATCATGTGGTTTTTGTTGGTTTTGTTGATGATATGATTAATAATGCTAATAGTTTTCCTAATATTGAACCAGCCCTGCATTCCTGGTATGAAACCTACCTGATCATAATGTATTATTCTCTTGATAGGATGCTGTATTCATTTTGCTAAAATCTTGTTGAAAATTTTTGCATCTATATTCATTAGAGAAATTGGTCTATAATTTTCTTTTTCTGTTTTATCTCTTCCTGGCTTGGGTATCAAAACCATATTTGTATCATAGAAAGAATTTGGGAGTACTCCTTCTTCCCCAATTTTCCCAAATAGTCTATATAGTATTGGAATTAACTGTTCTTTAAAGGTTTGATAGAATTCACTTGTGAATCCATCTGGTCCTGGAGATTTTTTCCTAGGGAGTTTAAAATCAATTTTAAAAATTTTAGAAAGGAAAAAATAATTGGTAGGTATTAGATATGGCAAAAACCAAATAATGCCTTAGCAAATGAAATGAGTAATTAAAAAAAGAATTGAATTGAAATGAATACTTACAGGAGGTCAGTAAAGAGGAAACTACAGACCAAGTTTTGTGAGGATCTAGCGAATGAACTAGGGTTATATAGCCAGAAGAAGAGAAGGCTTGGAGGGCATTGTTAGCCATTTTCAAATATTTGAAGGTCTGTCATGTGCAACAAGAACAACTAGGTGGCAAAGCGGATACAGTGCCAGTCCTGGGGTCAGGAAGACCTACCTGAATTCAAATTTGGCCTTACACGCTTACTAGCTGTGTGACTCTGAACAAGTCATTTTCCTCTGTTTGCCTCGTTGCCTCCTCTGTAAAATGAGTTAAAAAAGAAAATGACAACACTGCAGTATCTTTGCCAGGAAACCCCAGGTGGAATCACAGAGAGTCAGACATGAGTGAAATGACTCAGCAACAACATGAAGAAGGATTAGACTTACCCTGGTTGGCCATGAACATTAGAAGCAGAATCAAGGAATGGATCGCATAGAGAGGAAGATGTGGATATTACCTAATAGATAACTTCCTAAAAATAGAACTGTTCAATACTGGAATAGGCTGCCTAGAGGCAATTAGGGGCCACAATGGAGAGAGCAGTGGCCTTGAATGAGTTCAAATCTGGAATCAGACACTTAACTGTGTATAATCCATGGCAAGTTACTCAACTTCTTTCTGCCTCAGTTTCTTTAACTGTAAAATAGGCACTGTAATAGCACCAATCTCTCAGAGTTCTTGGGATTAAATGGGACATTTGTAAAGCAGTCCTAGGTGAACTCTCATTGGATGTTTTCTAAGCAAGACAGGCTCACCACCTGATGATATTCTAAAGGGGATTTCAGGTGAAATTCTCATTGACATATATAGGTGACCCCTGAGATTCCACCCAACATTGACATTCTACAATATTACTAAGCCATTGGTAAAGGATAAATCACATGACTGAGAAGTTTCAAAGCTAGTATCCAAACTCAAGTTTTATGATGTCATGTCCAGTGGTCTTTACATTCTTCCATTCTGGTCTTTTTCATGAAGAACAGCAAATGTAAAGCAAGTCAATTATTTACAAAACATTATTAACAAATGCAAGCTATAGCTTCTGAAAGGGTAGGAGAGGGGAGGGAGAGAGAGAATTTGAATCTCAAAAAATTTTTAAATGAATGCTAAAAATTTTTACATATCATTGGGAAATATTTAACAAATAAAGTGCATCAAAAAAATGCTAACACAAGTATAAACTGAGTATATCAATGCTTAAGAGACGCTAGGCAGTAGAGTAAAAAAGTCCAAATGACTGGTTATATAATCATACATATAGTTATATAGTCACCAACCATATAAATTATATTATTTATATATGAATATAATTGTGTGATAATATAACTGTGGAATAATGATATAACCATTAAATCAAGGAAGGCTGCCTACAAGACTTGAATTTTAAAGACCATGGTGTAAAGAAAAAAGGATGAAGTATTTCAAATAGAGGGAACAAACCATTCAAAGACACAGAATCAAAAATAGTTAAGATATTTTGAGGATGGTAACTACTTAGATTAGCCTAGAGAGACTGAGGTGCTAACCAAAACTTCAAAGGGAGAATATTACTGACTTCTATAAAATCATAGACACCATGGAGAAGGACACTGATAGACCTGTTCAGCAAATCTTAGCATTTTATGTTTTGGACTACCATATGAAGTTTGAGAAAAGTTGTTTTAGGACAAATAAATTCAATTGCTTATTTTCACAGTAAGGACCAAACTTAAGCAAATTGTATTTCCAAGAAAAGATTAGTGAAATTTATAGATAATTTATTAATAATGATAAGCAAGATAAAGATAAGCAATAAAAATAAGCAATAATCACAATTGCTTTTGAGGATAAAGTCATGGGCTAAGAGAGAAGGGTTTGACTGCAAGAGAAGCCCTCCCACAGACTGCCTCTGTTGAGGTAGATTACTAGGCTAGGCACATCACTGAGTTGAACCTACATGGTATTTTATAAATATGTCTAAGACTCCTATTTACCATCCAATGAATTCACGGATGCTAATGAAGGCAGGAGCAGTACAGGGAAAGCTCCAGTTCACAGGGTGGTGAGCAAGCCTACTACCCTGTAGAGAACCTGATGAATAATGAAGTCGGTGATTACACAAGGATTGCTATAGGCGATGGAGAGGTGTGCAAGGAAAAGCCAGATTTATAATGTGCATGTGCTCATATATTTTTGAGTATGATGTTTTAGATTCATCTTCCTTGTCTCAAGTTTTCTCTATACATTTCCCTTGGTAACCACACAAGCTCCCTTAGTCTCTCTCCTGAATCTACCCTAGTCCTTTATCATTAACTACATATTGAACATTCCCATAAGTATATCCCATAAGCAACTCAAACTCAACATATCTACAACATAATTCTGTTTTCCCTCCAAATCTACCTTTCTTCTATGCTTACCTACTTCTCTCTAGGGAACCATCGTCCTTCCAATCACGCAGGTTTCCATTATTGGAGTTTACCCAATTCTTCATCTTCTGTAACCTCTCCCAGTTCCACATTCAATCAGTCATCAACTCTTAGGAATTCTACTTCCATAATGTCTCTCACATCTACCTTCTCCCTTCCCTCTCTATTCACATAACCACCAGCTGGTCAATACCTCATTATGCCCTACTGTAACAGCTCCCTAATCAATCTCCTTGCCTCAAGACTCTCCTCTTAAGTGATATTTCTAAAGCACATATTTGATCATATCATCTCCTTCCCTCTACCCCCACTCAAAAAAATACCATGATTCCCTATTACTTCGGGGATGAAATGAAAGCTATTCACTCTGATATTTAAGACCTTTCATAACCTAAAGTCACCCTCCCTTTCCAGATTTATTACATTACTCTTCTTCATTCCCTCTGGGTTACAACCTTCTTGTTTAGTTTCTTTATGTATGACATTCCAGCCCTGGTCTCCATGCCTTTACAAATGCAGTCTCCTATGTCTGGGATACAATCTCCCCTCACTTCTACCTCTTAGAACGTCAGTCAGTCAATAAATATTAAGTGCCTACTATGTGCCAGGCACTTCACTAAGCTCTGTTTTCCTTCAAAACTCAGCTCCAACAGCACCTCTATTTTGAACCTTTCTTCAAGTGCCTCCCCTCCACCAAACTCTCTATACCACCCTGATGCTGCTCCGTGGTTACTTGGTGTATACCATATATTTATTTGTTTCCCACCAATAGAATGTAAGTTCTTTGAGGGAGAGAAATCCTTTGCTTTTGTCTCTGTATTCTCAAGACCTACCACAGTGCCTGGCATATGATAGGTACTTTATAAGTTGTTTTACATTGATCTATCTCCTATAGAATTTAATGCAGATTTTACCCCCTTATTTTGTTGCATGTCTCAGATCTTGTTATGACTTTCTGGTTTTGACCTTTCTACTGCCTCCACCAATTAAATTCAACAGCCATTTTCTGAGTGCTTACCATATGCATGACACTATGCTAGGTAATGAGGACAGAAGGGTTAAAAAGTAACAATAAAGCAGTTCTACCATTAACAAGTTTATACTCTGTTGGCATCATCCAACATGCAAATGAATAGATAAATACAAAGTATTTATAGAATGACTTCACAGGAGATCAAGAAAGACCTCACTAGGAGTTAGCACCTGACCTGAGTCTAGAAGGAACGTAGGTATTTTATGAGGGGAAGATGAGTATTTTTAAAAAGATACAAGTGAAAAATTAAATGTGGTATGCAGGGAATAGCTTGTGGACCAATCTGACTAGAAAGAATAGTGAATTGTGTGAAATGACTGCAAAAAATAGATGGAAGTCATGTTACCTCTTACTTGGGACCTTTTCTAGCTAATCACCAAGTCCAGTGATTTCCTGGCATCAGTGTGTTGTTCCATAATCTAGACCTTCATCTACACTAAAATTCTCCCTGGTCCCCTTTCCTTTACAACTTCCAGAGGAGCCGTGAATTTTGCCAGCCCCACTTCTCAAGCCAGGTGAAAGAGATGAGCATAGCTATGAGTGCTGGTGCCACACAGTCTTAGGAAGCACGTTGGCAACAAGGAAGGTAACCAACACGCATAAGTGCGTGTCCTAAGAATACAGATGCTCCTTATTCAAGATATAGAGTGGGATTATGGGAAAGGCACTGGATTTAGGTTCAGAAGTCCTGGGATCAAGTCCTGAATCAAACACTTATTGCTTGTGTCACCTTGAGTCACATGTGAGACTTCATACCTGTAGACTTTTTGGACTTCCGTTTCCTCATCTGATTTCCGTAGTCTCTTCCAGTTCTAAGCCCATGATTCTATGAAATAAAAAATGGCTTTTAGTTATAATATTAGCACAGCTATACATAAGTTTGTTGAGAATGAATCAACATTGGAACAACCTACTAACCTGGAGATATCAACATGGATCTGCTTGGAGGAAGAAGGCTGAACTGATCAGGTAACCAGCAGAGATTGCTCTAATCCCTATGGATCACAGAACCATAGAATTCCATAGCTGCAAGGACCTGCAAAATCTGCCTGTCCCAATGCATGCCCAAATCGGGAATCTCATTTATTACTCATGGGATTCAAAATACCACGATTCATATTTGAAAAACTGACACAATAGAAAGAGAAGTTCAGACCTTAAAGTAATGGGATGGATACTAGTTTTCATGCAGATACCACTTTTACCTGGCTTAATGTAGGTACCTATCTCATTACTTTTAATTCACTTGTCCTATACCCTCATTCCCAAAGTCTAGGCTGGTTATAAATAGTAACACAATTTTTAAACAAAAGGCACTACCATAACAATGCTTCATCAGCATGAAAACCTGAAGTGATAATAAAACTAATGGTTTGGGGAGGCCCATATTCTCATGTCCTTTCAGATAATGCAAGATACCAATGAGCCTGGTACTATTACAATCTATTATTTCTGAAATTTCAATTATAACAATGACAACAAGTGAATCAGCCCACTTATTTTATTATGGCAGCTCTTTGAATCTGCTGTCATATTTAGCATATGATGTATTAAATTTTAACTCTAATGTAGTCTCTCTTTTAAAATCCTCCTTGGTTACTTTATCTATAAAACTGAAATTAATGGATAGGGGAAGATGAAAGGGAAAAGGCCTTGTTGGAAATTTTCCCTGACCCCTTTTCTGTGAGGAAAAATGAAACAAGCAACGGTTTTGGAGTCAGAGGACCTGAGTCCAAGTCCTTGCTGTCACACCTTACCCATATGACCTTGGGCACATTGCGTTATCTCTCTATACCTCAGCTTTCTTATCTGTAAAATGAGAGGGTTGGGCTAGGGGGCCTCTGCAGTCCTTCATCTCTGAATCGATGATGTTATGGCTACTACTATAAAGTTAGTTAACAATGAGATCTTCTGGAGTTTGGCATTAGGTTTTCTGATGAACAACTGTGGATACCTTTTTATAAAGAGCTAATTTGTAACTCATATAAAATGATCTATCCTATTCGGTTCTCTATACTCAGAAAAATGACACAAAAGCCTCTTAATATTCTTTTACTCTTGGCAAAGAGTTGCATGAATTTTGGACAGCTAATTTGATTGGCTACTTATTGGTCGATAAGCTTTTATCCAGGGGCCTAGAGAAACTTTTTATCAGGCAAAATTCCACAGCAAACCCGACCAAGGGCCAAATTCTTAAACATGCACCAAGGGTGCTTTCTACACATGATCTAGTGTTTTTTTTTCCATTATAAATAATAGCATATTTTGGTCTACACAATGCTTGCCTTATGATAACTCTAAGATTAATAATGCAAACATCATTTTACAGATAAAGAAATTGAGATTCTGAAAGATTAAGTCACCTGTTCATAGTTATATAGCTAGTATATGGAGCTGGAATTTGAACCAAGGTTTCCTGACTCTGAATTTAATGCTTCTACCAATCCACCATTCTCATTAGTAGAACACTGAAAATTTTCTCCTTTTCAAGAAATTATATACTCCAGACCCTTTCCTGCCAAATACCAGCACCTAGGATAGTTCCTTTTATATAGTCTATGCTTCAAAAATATTTGTTTGATAAATGAAACAAGTGGAGAATATGCCCATTCTGGCAGATCAGACTGAGATCTGAGGATACCCAGGATCCAATGTCTTGAAGCTGATAGGAAACAGATGTCAATAACTAAAATCATTAGGGAATCCTGGGAAGTAGACCCAGAAGGAACATGAAGTCCTGGAACTTTGCACATCTAGAAACCAAGAAGTCAATCATATGAAAGGAGAAGGCATGTGAATTGGCTAATAAAAGGGGCAGAGAGAAACATAAAAGCTCTATCATGTAACAAACTAGAATGAATAGGAATTTCCCAATTTCTTGCATGTGCTTTCTGATTGTCTTATCACATCCTGAAACTAAGGTCTAAAGAAAAGTTAAGTGTCCCTAGCTATTCCATGTCAAGGCTGGGATTTGAACCCCATCTCCTGATTCCCTGGCCAGGGCTTCTCATTGCACCATCCTCCTTATTCATTATAAAGCATTATCAAATAATAAATAACATCCCCCCCAAAGGGAGTAGTGCCTGCTTTAGTACTTAAAAGCAGTTTTTATTTAGTACTTGTGTCAGAGATCAAGTTGTAAAGCTACTACAAACTTACAGAGTTTAGGAAAATAACTAATTGGATGTTAATTTCAAATTCCTATTGGGAAGAAGAATTAAATCTAGTTAATGACAAAGCTAAAAGCTGGAAAAATCCCTGATTTGGAAAAGAAGTGATGGGGATGTGTGCATAGCATCTATAATCTTCATTCTTTTTCTTTGCTTCATAAAAGTTGGAAGGATCCTTAAAGGTCATGTAGTTCAGCCTCCTCATTTTACAGGTGAGTAAATTGAGGCCCAGAGAAGTTAAGAAGCTAACCCAAAGTAAAAGAGGTAAATTATCAGTCAATAAACTTTAAGTGTCCACTATGTGCCAGACTGCACGTGAAATGTTGGGAATACAAAGAGGCACAAGATTATCCTTGCCTTCAGGGAGCTCACAGTCTAATGGGGAAGACAACATCCAAACAAATATATACAAACAAAGCCATATACAGGATAAATAGGAAATAATTAAGGAGGGAAAGCACAAGATTTAAGAGGGTTTGGGAAAGGTTTCTTAAATGGCAGAGCCAAGATTTGAATGTCTCCTAATACAGGATTATTTTTATTGCACTATAATGCTCCCTCTCAGCTTTCTGTTCTTGTCTTGAAGAAAAGATACTGGGGCTAAAAGTTAAGAATCTTTCTTGCAGGATTTGTAAATAAGCAAGGAAAATTCTATCCTGATGAGTCAAGGATCAATAATTATCATAGTGGCTGATATTTATATAGCACTTTAAGGTTTGCAAAATGATTTACCGATAATACCTCACAATAACCCTGGGAGGCAGGTTTTACAGGTGAGGAAACTTAAACAAAGACAGGCTAACTGATTTGCCCAGGGTTACATAGCTACTAAGTATCTGAGGCAGAATTTGAACTCAGATCTTAATTTCTAGTCCAGCAATCTATGCATTACACCTCACTTCCAAGAACAAGACTTAATAAAAGCTAACTTCTCTAATAAATAAGTGGTCAAAGAATCAGAACAAACAGTTCTCAAAAGAATTGCAAAATATTCATGAAAGAATACTCTATATCACTAATAAGAGAAATGCAAATCAAAACTGCCATAATATTTCACCTCACATTCTGCAAATTGACAAAATGATCCCTGAAATGGCAATAATCAAGGCTAAAGAGGTTGAATAGGCAAACTAGTGCATTATTGGTGGAATTGCAAAATGGTACAACAATTTCAGGAAACAATGTGAAATTATGCAAATAAAATTACTAAAATGTCCATACACTTTAAACCAGAGACTCCATTACTGGGTTTATATTCCAGGGAAGCTATCAATAAAAAAAAATCCTCATATACACCAAAATATTTACAGCAGCACTTTTGTATAGCAAAGAATTGAAAACAAACTAGATTTCCATTGATAAGGGAATAGCTAAACAAATTTGTAATACATGAATGTAATATAACATTAATGTGCCGAAATAAATGATATATTGGTTGGTTGTTGTCTCTTGTCTTCAGAGGACCAAAATGACATCACCATTGTAAAGTGAAATTTCAGTGTGTCCAACTGTGGCTGATCAGACCAATACAAGCTCAGAATGCTCTACCACAGATTGGGCACAGATAGTCTATGTGAATATTTGGGCTGAATATCCCAAATTCGCATATCCTACATTTACTTTGTGCTGTCTCAATTCTGCTTAGATCAAAGAGCACAGTACCTTTTCTTATGTGGGCACGCCATTCTGAGCGGTCCTGTGCCAGTGTATCCCATGATGTACAGTCAAATCCAAAGTTCTTGAGAGTGTCCTTGTATCGCTTCTTCTGGCCACCATGTGATCACCTGCCCCATGAAAGTTCTCCATAAACTAGTCTTTTTGGCAAGCATACATTTGGCATTCAAACAATGTGGTCAGCCCATTGGAGTTGCACTCTCTGAAGTATAATTTGAATACTTGGCAGTTCAGCTCAAGCAAGGACTTCAGTGTCTGGTACCTTATCCTTCCAGGTGATCCTCAGAATCTTCCTAAAACAGTTCAGATGGAAATGATTCAGTTTCCTGGCATGGCACTGGTAGACTGTCCATGTTTCATGGGCATACAACAATGAGGTCAGCACAACAACTCTGTAGACCTTCAGTTTGGTAGTCAGCCTAATACTTCTCTCCCAAACCTTTCTTTGGAGCCTCCCAAATGCTAGCTAGCTCTGGCAATGCGTGCATCAACCTCATTGACAATGTGTACATTCTTGAAAAGTACACTACCAAGGTAAGTGAACTTATCCACATCTTATCATTCAAAACTTGTAATTGATGGTTCCATGTTTGGGTGATGTGGTGGTGGCTGATGGAGCACCTGTGTTTTCTTGGTGTTAATTATTAGGTCAAAATGAGCACAGGCAGCAGAGAATTGATCCATACTTTGTTGCATCTCAGCTTTAGAGGCTGCACTGAGTGCACAATCATCTGCAAACAGAAAACCATGCACCAACACTCCCTCCACTTTGGTCTTGGCTTGTAGTCTTTTCATATTGAAGAACTTACCATCAGTACAGTAGTTGACCTTGATGTCGTATTCATCCTCATTGAAAGCATTCGTCAATATGGCTGAAAACATCGTGCTAAAAAGCATGGGAGCAAGCACACAGCCCTGTTTCACTCCACTGATGACTGGGAAGGCATGAGAACTTTGTCCATTATCCAGAACCCAGGCAAACATGCCATCATGAAATTGACATACAATATTGATGAACTTCTCCAGGCAACCAAATTTTAATATAATTTTCCATAAGTCCTCAGGACTAACAACATCAAAGGCCTTGGTCAGATCTGCAGACATTGTATACATACCTCAAATGATATGTAATGAATACATAGAAGTATGGAAAATCTACATGAGCTGATACAATGAATTAAGCAGAACCAAGAAAACAATGTACACAATGAATATAACAATATAAATCAGTTGTAAATATATAACAAATGTTATATATTTGTATATATATGTAAATATGTGTAATATATGTGTAAATGTGTAAATGTGTAAAATGTGTAAATATATGTAAATATATAACAAATGTAAATATAACAAAATGGCAAAGATCAAGAATGCCTGGAATGAAGAGACATGAGAGAATATCCTGAAACCACCTCGTTGTGGAGATGGGAGGTCCACAAGCACTGAACATTGAACATGTTTCCAGACTTTTTTCAATACATTTATAACTCATGTTAGAATTTTTCTCTCTTTCTTTTTTTGTCTTTAAAAATATGATTTGTTATATGGAATAAGTCTCTGGAAGATGATAAGGGTAGGGATGCTGGGGTATCTATGATATAAAAAAGAGAAGACATAAATTTATTAAAAAGAAAAAGAAAATTATGAGGGTTTCTAAGACCAAATTGTCCTAAGATCTCTAAAGACTAAATGTAGTCCAAAGTTCTGTACAGAGTCAATGGACTTTTGACTTTTTAGGAGAGGTTCAGTATAGGTTTTCTAATTAGGTCTCAAAGTAATAAAGCTGGTTTACACTAAACAATGATTGGTAATAGATGAATATTGGTAACAATGCAAACTGATCATAATTGTTAACATTTATTTGAATTGCATCATTCCTTAATTATGTATTCATGTTTTAATTATTTAACATCTATCCATTATTGAATAGTTTACTTTTTTTAAAAAGCTCAATGACTGGAATTTCATTTATCTTTGTTTTCAACTAACCATGTTAGTGGGAAACCTGACTTTTTGGACCACATAGATATACCTGAGGAAGAACTATATTCTTACCTCCATATCGCATCTTCAGAGTAGAAACATGGTGAGTCTCAGAGGTATGGTTTCAGACAAGACTCTCACTACCATAATCATCCTGGTCCAGCTCAAGTTTCTTTGGCTTCACTCTGAACAATCTAACCCAGGGATGGGGAACCTGCAGCCTCAAGGCCACTTATGGATCTCTAGGTCCTCAAGTGTGGCCTTTTGACTGAATCTAAACTTCACAGAACAAATCCCCTTAATAAAAGGATTTGTTCTGTAAAACTTGGAGTTAGTGAAAAGGCTACAGCCAAGGGATTTTTATTAAGGGGATTTGTTCTGTGAAGTTTGGGTTCAGTCAAAGGGCCACACTTGAGGACCTGGAATAACCTATTTAAGCTAAAATCTTATTCTCTTTCTATTGCCAACAGTCAGTATAGTGATCTCCTATGGGTGTCCATTTTTCTTTGAACACAAAAATGAGGCCTATTCCATAGCAGACCAGTTGGGATATCAGCACCATGGACAGTGGCTGTGGCTGTCTCAATAAGCATCACTGCTCTCACCACTACTGCTATGTATGGGGGCAGTATTACCGAGGATATGAAAAATTAGAGGAAGTGTTATCACTAATCGATTTAGTCTGGCTCAACTGTATCTTTTGATGGTGTAGATTATTCACAAAAGATAAGGAAGATTCAAGTGAGCTTCTGGGACCTGGGAAGTAGTAAATACATTGTCTGGGTTTCCTGAGAAGCTTCCTTCATGTGGATATGTCTTTGTTTCTCTTTTGTGGTTTGCCAACTGGCAGAAAATTAGGTAGAGAATGTGTTTATGTCTATGTTCCCTCACCTCGGTATCTGGTGTCTTGCTACTGCCCCATATGGCAAAAGGTCAATATTTTAGTACAGTGTGAACCTGTGATATAAAGGACTTCCAGAGGCAAATGACTGCATTTTTGACAGTGATGCTTGTGAGGTTCTACCAAATCACCCTAAAGGCTTTCATACAGAGATTTCTGGGATTTCAGATTTGATGGAAGGAAAAATCCTTGTTTTCTATGCTTTCTAAATAAATGTCCTGGCTATGAAGTCACACAGAGTTTGTGCTTTGAAGTAACTTGTCTCAGCAAGCCTAAGCAAGATGGCTTTCATACACCCAATGAATCATGAGCAACAGAAGAGGTCCTGGAACTTAAAGACTCAGACTATCTACTTCCAATAGGGGATCTCAGCTGAGAGAAAATTTCTTAAGCTGTGCCACCAGCAACATTGCTTTATTTCTGACACGTCTCCATTCTGAGTTTTCCTCAGCGCCTAATGACAGGCAGC
This sequence comes from Bettongia penicillata ogilbyi, assembly GCA_023548195.1. Classification (NCBI taxonomy): domain Eukaryota; kingdom Metazoa; phylum Chordata; class Mammalia; order Diprotodontia; family Potoroidae; genus Bettongia; species Bettongia penicillata. The sequence continues at coordinate 915,172 of JAJHZJ010000408.1, read as the reverse complement.
TCTACTGCATGGTGGACTTAGCTTCAGTTGAATGTCTTTGGGTTTGTTTACTTCCCATCCTATGCCTATGACTCTTAGCCCCAGGGCATCTCCCGGACTGCCACAGAGATGCTGACACCATCATTTTTCCAGAGGCAGCTACCCAAAGAATAATACAGGGACCATGAGGAAGTAAATGGCCTTATATTCCCTAGCCTTATAACATCTACATGTAAAAAGAGACAATACATTTAATACTGAGTTCAATATCCTTAAGAATACTTATGTATTTGAAGTGCAGTGGATAAAGCACAAGACCTGAGTTCAAATACAACCTTAGACACTTGACACTTACTAGCTTGTGTGACCCTGAGCTAGTCACTTAACCTGATTGCCTCAAAAAAAAACCTTTTGTATTTAAAATGAGTAAGTACCAACCAAGTATTTCTTATGTATTTCATTGTGCTTATTATGTGTACTTATATGTAGCACTGTGCTAAGAGCTGGAGAAGCAAATAAATGAATCAGTCTCTCCTCTTACATTTTAAAGGCATATGTAAGACACAGAATAAATAGGGAGAGGATGAATAGAAGCTAATTTGAGATTGATGACACTAGAAATCAAAGGGATGTGAAAGGCTTCATGTAGAAAGGGGTGCTTGAGCTGAATCTTGAAGAAACTCTGAGTGAGGAAGAAATCCTCTGGGCATGCAGAATACCCAGTTTTAAGGCATAACAGCAGGAAATAGGGAGTCATATGTGAGGAAAAGAGAAAACATCACTTGGGCTGTTTCACAAAATGCATGTGGGATAGTAAGGATCCTTGAGGCTGAAAACATAAGTTGGGGCAAAGTTGTGAAAATTTTAAAAAGCTAAACAGAAGCATTTGTATTTTATCCTAGAGACCACTGGGGGCCACTGGAGTTGATTGATCAGAGGAAATTTTAAGGATTTAAGGAAAATCACTTTGGCAGCCATGTGTCAGACAGACAATGAGGGAGTCCAGTTAAAGGTCACTAAAATAATCTGCACAAGAGCCAATGAGTGACTGACCTAAAATGGTAGTTGTATGAGTTGAAAGAAGGGATTGGATATGAGAGATGTTGTGTAAAAATTGACATAGGATATAGGGTGGTAAGGTAGAGTGAGAAATGGAGGATAATGCCAAGCTTATAAACCTAGGAGACTAAAATAGTGGTGATGTCTCCAAAAGAAATGGAGAGATTGGAAAAGAGGTGGCTTTAGGGGGGAAATAATGTGCTCTGTTTTGGACATGTTGAATTTAAGATGTGTCTGGAAACACTTGGTTTGAAATGTCTGATAGGCAATTGGTGGTGCAGGATTGAAGCCCAGGGTAGAAATTGGGGCTGTGAGTCATTGGCATAGAGATAGCAATTAAACCTGTGGGCGTTGATGAGTTCATCAAGAGACAGAATGTAGAAAAAGAAGATCAGGAGTCCTAGGAGAGATGTAAATTCTTGTAAATCCTACAACCATGGGATGCTATATATGAAAAGAACTTTAAAGATCAACTAGTCTAATGTCCTCATTTTATAATCAAGTAAATTGAAGCCCAGATAGGTTAAAGGACTTACCCAAAGTCATAAAATTAATTAGCAACATAGCCAGCAGGTCTTGTAAATAGTGATGAAGAAAACTGGAAATTCAATGCAGGAGATAATTTTTGGTGCTGTAAGCCTGTCCAGCTGACTTCCCATCAGGGCAGAGAAATACTTGCTTACTCTGCCCACACATAAAGTCAATCCTAACTTCCAGCAAAGCTAGATTGAGGGATATGTGAACATTCCATCGGCTCTCCACAAATCTTGATCCAGAACATCTCTTGTTTGAATCGCATCCTCCTTTTGGGATCACATTTCACACATGCTACTTTTATTTGTTTGTGAGTTCTCCACAATATTAAAAGTAGCAACAATCCCATATGAATTATTAACACCAGAGGAACTATGGGATATAGACCAGACTCAACAAGTCACAAATCGTTATCCATAGCATCATTGAATATGGATAGTATTTTTTTTTTTTACTTTCCTTTAACCTACAGAGAGAGGTCAGATTTTTCTGGAAACCAACTACTCTCTCGGGCTTAAAAAAAGTCTCTGTACTTTTCCCTCCCCTGTTAAACTAGCCTGACAATCAAACCATAGCTATTATCCTGGGAGAGATGGGTCTTGAACCCATTAGGCAGAGGGGGTTTCATTGTGTTGCTGCACTGGAAAATTAAGAAGCCTGGCTGACTTCAGACGTAAGTACCTAAATTAGCATCATTCTGCTCATTGACATGAGCCACTGGCAAGAGGCAAAAAAGTGTGCACTTTCACCACCAGAGAATTCTTCCTTGGATAGAAAGGCAACCCAACACACAAACGGCCAGGGATCCAGGGCTGCAAATCACAGCCTCCACTTACGAGCAAAAGCATCAGAGGAATGTTTTTCAAAAGGCAAATTTTAGAAAAGGATGTTCTCAAGTTTCCACTGCCTGAGCTTAACCTTCTAATAGTTTGGTCATTCCTCAGGCATGCTGCATTCTCACACATGACTGATTTTGCTTAAAGGGTTGAGCACAGTGACCTGTTTCTCCCTCTTGCTGTCTATTCTCAGCTGGAAGGCTTTACTCAGTCTGTCATCCCAGAATGATCTCTTCTTGCCTGTTCTCCTTATTAAATGTACACCAGTATTTCAATGGTACTTAAAGTCTTCGCATTCGAGTGCATATCATGCTTTTACTAGAACACAAATGGAAAACGAAGTAAACAATTCTTAATCCCCACCTCCCTAGCCTAATATATGGCTTCTTTCTCGTTACACCCATCCACCACCCACCACCCATAACAACCCAAGAAGTTAGACCCATCATTTCTCTTAGATTTAAGCTCTTCTGTCCTCAGCTGTCACCAAGGAAAGACAAGGGATATTGTTGCTCTCCTATATACCGTATGAAGTGCAAATTCATTTGTTTGGTGTCTACTATTTTCAAATTTGTGAATGTAGATATCTTGGATGGAATTTTCCTTTGCTTAGCAAACTCTTTTTTCCAGACATTTTATTTCACTGATAGATTCTGTCCACTAATTCAGATAGACAGGTGAAGGGAAGGTTTAAAATATTTGAGAGCAAATTCTTTTTGAGAACCCCCATGAACCTATAAAAAACCATATGCTTTTATTTTATAACTTAATCAGACCATCCATTCTGATTACAACACGATCTCCATAGCCATAATCTATAAGAGCAACCTTAATGAAGAAGGGGTGTCTCAACCCACTGCCACTTGGCAGCCATCGATACACAGGTAAACCAAAGGACCCTGGGAAAAGTAATGCTCAGCAGACAGACATCTACCTTGCGTTCTGCCTGCTCCCTTTAGTCATCATACAGAGATGTGGTCTGGCAAATTCCTCTGCAAGTTCTGCTGTCTCTTCAGCAGCCACAACTTGTAGAAAATGAGAAAATGTAGTTTTCATCATCAAAGTCCTTGGACCTATCAAATGGGTCAATGGATGTAGTTAAATCAATGGAGGTGAAACTAAAGAAAAGGCATTATTGTTTGCTTTGTGACCGCACTCTAAGGATCTTAACCGAAACCTCCTGTATATGTTGCCTCCCTCTGTTAGAATGTGAATTTCATGAGAGTAAGAGTGGTTTTATATTTCTCTTTTTTCTTAGTACAGTACTTTGTACATATTAAGCATTTAATCTACACCCTGTTTTTTCTATTCAATCATTAACAAACATTTCAATATTCAAAGAGGTTTGTCTATGAAACCATGAACTTCTATTACATAGGGTTTTTTAAGTTTATGTTAAACTTAATACAATGGTAACAAAATTGCCTTCCTTTTTTTCATTTCTGAATTTCTTTTTCTTTAATATATTCATTAATTATATTCATAATTATATTCATTCTCTATATATTCATTTGACTTTATTGATACATCTTTCTTTTTGTGTCTCTATCATTTCCCATATATTATCTATCTTAAAAATAGTAACTACTATATCTATTAGATAATTATTTATCAATTTAAGCAAGCCTCCTATAACATTTTAATAGGTAGTGCTTAAAATTAAAATTGTAGAATAAAAATTGGAATCTTAGAGGTTACTGATCCATACTTCCAGTCTCTGAATCTTTTTTAAAATAATATTTTTTTCTCAATTATATGTAAAGACAAATTTTAATATGCATTTAAAAATTTTTGAGTTTCAAATTCTCTCCCTCCCCCAATAATAAATAATTTGACATAGATTATATACATGTATTTATGAAAAATATATTTCCAAATGAGTCATATTTTGAAAGAAAACACAGACCAAACAAGAAAAAAATGAAAAAAAATAAAGAAAATGAACCACAACATGCTGATCTGTCCTCAGACTCAATCAATTCTTTCTCTGGAGGTGGACAGCATTTTCCCTCATGAGTCCTTTGCAGTTGTCTTGGATCATTGTATTGCTGAGAAGAGCTAAGTCATTCATAGTCAATTATCATAAGATATTGCTGTTACTGTATATAACGTTCTTCTAGCTCTGCTCACTTCACTTTGAATCAGTTCCAGTTTTATAACTTGTATATGAATGTCATGGAATACTACTGTGCTACAAGAAATGATGAGCAGGATGACTTCAGAAAAACGTGGAAAGACTTACAGGAACATGTAAGTTCCAGTAGTAAAATAACTGCTACCCAGGCAGTTGACTTGAAAATTGGAATCTGAGAGAAGTGCTTGAAATTTTGAGAGGTTAAGGACCTACCCAAAGTCATACAGCTGGTATGTATCAAAGATGGGCTTCAACACAAGTCTTCCTGATTCTGCAGCCAGCTATCTATTCACTATGCCACATTGCCTCCCAGAGAGGCTTTCCATTGATTCCTAATGAGGTTCATCTCATTAGATTTGGCCCAATGTTCCAGCCTCCCAAGGTCTTTTTGTATCCTGACCCTACCATTTCATATGTTAGCCATCCCTTCCAGATTTGTGTCATCTGCAAATCTGACAAGTTTGATATCTATGTTTTTGGGAAAGTCATTGATAAAAGTGTTAAACAGCACAGAGTCAAGCACATATCCTATGTGGCTCCCTTCTGTTCATCACACAATTCACAATGACCACATTAATGTCAGGTACTCTTTAGTCATTCAGGTAGTCCTGAATTCAACTACCTGGATAACAATCTAACCCACATCTCTGTATCTTGTCCACAGAAAGAGTAGGAGATACTTTATCGGATGCTTTGCTGAAATCCAGGTACACCATATCTACATCATTCTCCTGTCTGATGTGGATGATGGACAACACAGGAGACTGAGAGTCATCAGACAGGTAGGGGAAATCTAGCAGAATGTATTGTCATGAAAACTCATAGAGGAAAAATTATCCAGGAAAACAGGGTGTTCAACAGTATCAAATGCAGAGATCTGTTAAGAAGGATTAGGACTGAGAAAAAATAATCTGGCAATTAAGAGACCGCTGACAATTTAGGAGAGGGTAGCTTACCAATGAGGCTGAAAGGCATATTAGAAAGGGTTATGCCAGTGGAAAGAGAGAAGTTGGAGATCAAGAGCATGGAAAACTTTCTTAGGGAGCTTGAGAAAGAGAAGGAGCTATAAGATTGAGTCATGGTGGGATCTAGTGAAGTGTTTTTCTTCATTTTATAGATGGGGGGAGATAAGTATGTTTGAAGGATATAAGGAAGGAATCTGTCAATGGTCCTTTTAATTAGATTTGCATGATTCTAGGGTCTAGACATGTATCTTTACCAACTCTTGTTAGGTGTGTTTCATTCCTATAAGAGAATTTCTTATTTCTGTATTTTAAGCCAACTCAAAATGTTGTCAAGGATCATATTTTTTTTGAGACAGTTGGGGTTAAGTGACTTGCCCAGGGTCACACAGCTGTAAGTGTCAAGTGTCTGAGGACAAATTTGAGCTCAGGTCCTCCTGACTCCAGAGCCAGTGCTTTATCCGCTAAGCCAAATAGTTGCCTTTTTTTTAGGGACCATATTCTTAACAAGCTATTTACTTCACATATCAGCCTTTTTCTTCCACATTCCATGCTTTCAAAGGCTAGCAATAATGAAAATACTCTATGTGTTTAGCTTCTTGTCCGATATTTGGTAATCTTCAACAACGCTTCTAGGTCATTTCTGGCAGTATTATTTGTACCCAGGTGAATCACCAGAATTAGGTAGTTGTCACCCACTTTAACTTTTTTTAATTAAAGTAACCCCAAATTGTACTTGCTTTTTAATTAGTTTCATAGCACTGTTACTACCAGTCAGATTGTACTCTCCCTATATTTCTATAATTGACTCTTTTTTTTTTCAGTCCAAATGGAGAATTCCTTTCTATTTGCTTCAATCCTGCACTCTGCCAAATACTGGAGATGCAAACAGAAAAGTCAGGCAGTCCCTGCTCTCAGGGACCTCACATTTTAATGGGAGTGCAACTTATAGGGGAGGTTGACATGACTCTTTGGGTACAGCAGCAGAGTAGATGGTCATGCCTGCTTCTTTAGTAATATTATTATTTATCAAGTTATAACATATTATTATTTATTAGTATTATTTCCACTGATGAAATCATACCATTTTCTGATTTTCAACCATTTGACAGTGTTAAGCACTTTGATGGCAAGAACTTTCTTTTCTGGGTCTTCAAGAAAAGCATTGCTGGCATATGCAAGAGCAACTGTCAAGTTGTTACTTCTCAGGATTGTGGCTGTGGATGCTGGTCTGGAAATACAGCAATTCCAAAGATCCTTGGTTCTTGGTTCTGACCCGTCTTCCTCAAGGCTCTCTAGGTAGCTATGAAGGCAGTGGTTATGACTCAACCTCCTCCCTCTCCCTCAGGGTGCCTTGCAGCTCTAGTTCGGCTGGCAACGTCAAGTGTCATAGTTGTACTTGTTGATAGCTGGGGAAGATGGCTGGCCCTCTCTCCTCAGGAACTGCTTCCCCAAATGAGTAGTGGAGGGGGAGTTTGGAGTATTATGTTAATAAATAGCATTCATATGTAATTTTAAGACTTTCAAAGTACTTCATATATATTGTAATAAAATATGTATTTAATAAAATATTAAATAAAATTTATAAAAACAAAAAATTGAATACAAATTTTATTTAATAATATATATTATATACAATATATAAAATTAAAGTATATATAATATATAAAATTTCATTTATTATCATTTTTCTTTGAAAAATAACCTATCATTCAAAGTTTTCACGAATTAAAACATTGTCCCCTCACTTGGCCCATATTATGAAGTTTTGACTATCAGGTATAGCTTTACATTTCTGAGGAATGTGCATATGCTAATTTGTCTTAATGATCAGTTAATGATTATGTAACAGCCAGCCTAGCTTCTCTATCTTTGATTATGTTGGTTGGTTGTTACTAAAGTGGGCTGAGTGGGCTGACCCACTTTATCTTGGCATTCCAAAGGGAGAATATCTTTGTTAGTTCTTGATCCAAAAAAAAGAAATGAAGAAGAAGGCAAATCAGTTCTTTGTAGACTGGCTAGAGTTAAGTCCTGAAATGACCCTACCAAAGATGTGAAATCTCTGTGCTCAAATTGGTGGAGACCATGGGTGCTTACTGAGCTGCTGGGGATGTCTCAGAGAGACCCAACAGGGACATGAATTGTTCATGCATTTTATCACTGTTGAAGATGGAAAGCTACAGTTATAGTTATCTAACATTTTTGCAAAAAATAATTTTTGTTAATTACTGTGCTCATTTTTGGTAACATCACCAACTAGCAAATCATTTTCACGAAGACTCATCCATGTCATTATAGTCCAAGCACCAGGTCCACCGGCAGACTTTCAACTGCTGTCTTTTCTTCTGTAATGATCCAGAATTGTGTCGTTCAGGTTTTCAGCATCTGACTCAGCTCTCTAATCCTGGTTCCCCAATTACCATGTCCCCATGACAGAAGACACCAGAACTAAGTCCTCCCACAGTCTCAACTTAAAGCACAATCAATAAGTGCCAGCATCTACCTCACCATAGCAATACAGCAATCAATAAACATTTTAAGTACTAGTACATGCCAATTACTCTGCTGAGTATTAGAGACACAAAAGAAAAGAAAGAAATGCTTTCTGCTCTCAAAGAATTTATTATCAGAGACAATGTTTGTGTCTATATAAATGTGTATGGTTGAATATTGTATGCATGTATGCATATATATGTGTGTGTGTGTATTACAACGTATGCACAAAATAAATATGCGAAAACAAAACAATTTGAATGGGGAAAGTTGCTCTCTTCACGCTCTCACAAATCAAAGCGGCAGGCTTTGTGTAGTTAAGGGTAGGCATAATTGTCTAAGACTCTCCATCTCCTATACTCATGCACAGACCTTCCAGGTTCCCATACTTGGATTGCCAGAGTTCCACACACAGATCCAGTCTCACTCATTAACAGTGACTCACAATCCCTCTCAATTTTCTGACCTTCTAGTTGTATTCCTATTCTCTGCACCATTCAATCGTATTCCATTTCTTTTCTACTCTCAGAATACTACTTTTCCATTTTCCATTTGAGCATCACCAGAGTAAAGGACTAATGCATGGTGAATTTAAACAATGACATATGAGTAATGGAGGGCTTAAGTAGGCTATGATTTCTTACCAATAATGACTCACATTCAAAGAGCTGCAATTAAAAACATCATTGAGACCACTGATAATCAGAAAGAAACTGGGATGGTTATACAGCAAGAGTAAAGGTTAATGAATGGAAAGTCCCAAGCATTGCTCTGATATCTACAAAAAGACTGAGAGAATTTAAGAGAGGGGGAAAAATAAAGATAACATGTAACAATGGAAAGAACACCAGTTTTAGAATCATAGACTGATTTCTGATGCTTATCTCTCTGACCAGGTGAGCAATTTCATTTCCAGGAATCCATTTTCTGTCTCAGTAAAATGAAGAGTCCTTTTGAAATTCCTTTTAAAATTATAATCCCCAAGGCATAGGCAAGAAGAGTCACCCAGGATTAGTAGATAAGGATAAATTGTGATCTCGATGAAATCACATGGAGGGATCAAATTAAAAATTTCTTTCATATGTAACATAGTGTATTCAAAATATCCCTTTCAAAGTTTCACTTAAAACTTTAAATATATACATTCTTTATATATTTATTTAGTTCTATGAGTTTTGAAGAGTAAATTTTTAATTTTAACAAGATGCATTGTAAACACAACAGTTTCTAGTTGACATTTCCTCAGACCAGTAAATGGTCTCAGGGGATTGATAGAGGAGGTCCACTTGCATGACAACATCAGTCATCTGATCTATGTCCATTAGAATTTTTCTTGTGAGGACACATCAAAACTGTCATGTACGCCTCAAAAAATATGGCAGCTAGATAGTGCAGTGCATAGAGAGTCAGACCTGGACTCCTCTTCCTGGCTTCAAATCGAGACTTAGACACTTACTAGCTGGGTGACTGTGAGCAAATCATTTAACCCATTTGCCTCAGTTTCCTTGTCTGTAAAATGAGCTAGAGAAGCTCAACCACCCTGGTATCTTTGTCAAGAAAAGCCCAAATGAGATCATGAAAAGTCAAACAGGATGGAAACTGCTGAAGAACAACAAATATATCAAGATCTTTCACAAGGTTTTTAATAAATGTGTAGTATTTATACTTTTGAAGTTATAAAAGCTTTAAATTGCACCATATTTTTAGGATAGCTTGTATATAAGAATATGTGTGTGCATGTGCGTGCGTGGGTGCATGCATGCGTGTATGTATGTATGAGAGAGAGAGAAAAAGAGAGAGAGAGAGATGTCATGGCCTAGTTTGTTTTATTTGAGAAGCATATTCTCTGGTCTCTGAAATGCCTGAAGAACCAGTGATCTTTGAATTTATGGCTGATATGAATACCTCATCTTATTATCCCTAATGTGACCTATAGTCTTGGACACATTAGGCATTCATATAGTCTGTTGGAGAGCAAATAAGCTCATTTTCTAATAATAATGAGGAACTATTTATGTAGCTCTTCAAGGTTTACAAAGTGTTTTACAAATATTATCTCATTTTAGCCTCACAACAACCCTAAGAGGTAGGCATTATTATTATTTCCTATAGATGGAGCAGAGGTGAAATGACTTGCCTAAGATCACAGAGCCAGTATCTGAGGCTGGATTTAAACTCAGATCTTCCTGACTCCCACTCCAGTACACTATACACCAGTCTACTTATCTGCCTCAGTGCTCACCATTGTTTGCAACTGTATCTTTCTGACTTGGGTCTTTTGGGACACTTCTGTTCAAAATCATCCAGAAGTCAATACTTGTTCTGCCTTAACTGCAGCTCTTCAGGGTCTCTTATGAAATATCAACCACTTTCTTAAAGGATATACTGGTTTTGACTCATTAGACAGCAGACAATTTTAGTCCCTACCAATTTATGTATCTTGTCGTTCATCCTTTGTTCTAGAAAAGAACCAATGACATCATGAGGGTGATGCCTTAACTTGTAGGTGAATTGGATTTAAAAGAAGTAGAGCTGTGCAAAGTCATCAGCCTCACTCTTACCTCAATAGTCATCAAAATGTGGTGTCAAGACAAAAGTCAAGATGACCGTCAATGGTCCAGATACAATGGGTAATCTTGGTCTTTCTAAATTAAGGTCTTTCCTGTGCCTCATTTTGTCTGAGACAATGCCTATTGATGACTATGGATCAGGTAAGAATTGAAACAAAAGATGCCTAATTTACCATAACATGAATATCCTTCTGGGAGGGAAAGACCCTCAGAATTTTCAAGGAGCCACAGATGGTCATAGGAACCTGAGGAACAAATAGGGCTGGAAGACATTTGGGGGAATATGTGGTGTTTTTAATTATTTCAATCTGTTCAGTCCTGCAAAAGTTCATCCTTTATATCACAACTCTTCCATTGCCACAATTTCTTCAACAGACGGCCCCATAGAATAGCAGAAAAAACACTGGCTCAGGAGTAAGAAGACCCGGATTCAAATCCCATTTTTGACACTTACTATTTGTGGGACCTTGAGCAATTCACTTAATGTCTCTAGGCCTGTTTTCTCATCAGTAATATGAGAGGGTTGGACTACATGACCCATGAGGTCCTTTCCAGCCCTCGATCTCTGATTCTATAGGAAAACAAGTCACAGAAAAACATCATCTCAGAAATATCTATCTCATAATCAATCCAAAAAGTGATCCAAAGATGTATCATAGGTATAAGTGGGTTGCCCTATGTCACCAGTGATGGATTGGACATCAGTGGTTTAAAAGATTTTATGAAGGACATGCATGACTAGAATGAGGTAGATGAGTCACAAAAGCAGAATATGAGATAATAGCAACGACTAACGTCTATACAGCACCTTAAAGTATGTACTTGATACCATTATCTAATTTGAGACAACAGATGAACAAACAGCTGTAACACCAATGCAATATTCCTAGCAACTACAATACCCATTAATATGCCAGCACAGTTCTGAATCATGAAATACAGTAGACTCTCCATATAGAAAGTAGAAGAAAAACATTTATTCAGACACTAGAAAACCAAATCCCAGCATCAGAAAACCGAATTCACCATAGCAACAAAGAAATCTATACACAATAACAATGCAGAGGACATCAGTCCAGAGCCTTCCTTCTGTTAGGCTCCCAAAAACCAGCTCCATTAAACAAATCACAAACAAGCTCTCCCAATCACATTAGTTGCTGCCTTTCCCAGCTCTAATTGCTCTCTAACTAACTTCCTCTCAGCTCTGCTCTAGCTCCACCCCTTCCTATTCCATGTGACTCAGGCTTCCATGTGACTTAAGCAAGTCATATGAGCCTACTAATGAATGGGAAAGATGCTCCCATTTAAATTACCATTACAACAGCCTGCTTGGTGAATGCCAACTTGGTGGGAGCATGACCACCAAGATATTCAAAGAACAAGAAAGAGGCTTCCAACACATTGTGTAGACAGTGTGTGGAGCATTTTAGGGAAAGTATAGACCAGAATCACTCAGAATTAAAGAGAATTGTGATTTGTATCTGTAGGGGGTAAGCTCTTCCTGATTTGCTTAAATCAGATAAGCTGGGATTGTCAGGGGACAAGGGCTGCCCAGGAATGGGGTAATCCTGTTAATACCCCTCCCCACCATGCTGGTGATATGGCATGTCCTTGAGGTTAATCAAAGCTTCAGGATTATCTACATGACAGACTATCACAGGGAACTGAAAGGATAAGCAAAGACAATTATGTATGTGTGTTAATCGCCTCTTCCAGAAAAACATAGCAAGCTATTTAGATATGATAAGGTCTTCTGTCTTTTTCTGTCCAAATAGAGAAGAGGTAAGAGAAAGTTGAGGCTTGTTCAAATGGAAAAGTTATTATGAAGCAGCTAGATCTTATAACACATACCACAGCATCTTGTAGACAATTGTTGCTTCAAAAATATTTACTAATGAAGAGGAAAAGGAAGTTAGTGCTGGGGAAAGCAGAGACCACTGTGTTTGCTGCCTGATTCAGATAACTTGTCCCTTGTAAGCTTTTGAATCAGATGTGAAGAAACATCCCAGTTGCTTCTTGTCTTATAATCTGGATAGAACAGTGACTTCAAGTACAAAAACAAACTTTGAGTCTTTCACTTGGTGGTGATGGTAATTGAGGTAACTTTGAGAGAGTTTGTGGAGCAATCCATGGAGACATTACCATTTCGATCTTATTCTATAAAAGACTGTGATTACCATGTAGATTGCATCTCCTTTCCATGCTTAACCACCAAGGGATACTTCCAGTCAAATAACTGGGACCATTCATTGCTGAAGGCCAATGGCCAACAGCCCATCATCAGCCAGGCAGTTATGTGCTCCACCCAACAAGAGGGGACACCATAGGAGAACTACCAAGCTCTCTATGGTTTTCCAAGAGTGAGCAACTTCTATCCTTTTATCCTAGCCTTTTCTGTGGATAGGACTTTCTGTCTTGTTAGTCTTGTTATACAATATGTGATGATTTATAAAAATAAACTCTTATGGCTCATAGCATCTCCACCAACCAGGAAACTATCTTATTCCTTTCATTGCTAAGTTTTGATGAAATTCAATTAAAAGCATTAAAGAATGTCATCAATCACACAAATATGGCTTACTTGTGTCTAGTTCCTTGCTCTTAACCATAGAAATCAAAGAAGTAAAAAGCAAATATATTAAAAAAACAGCCACCACGTAAGCTAAGTATCTTGTACTGAGATTTAGTACTGGACAGCATAGATCCTACCTGCTCTGTAGATAAGTCAACCAAGGAATTTAGGAACACCAAATGAATGATTAGAATTAAATCTTCTGGTAGTTCATGGCCAACATCCAAAGGAAGTTGAATAGTAAAGAAAGAAACATAGCTTGGATTCAGACCCTGGAACAGCATTAGCTACCAAGTTTCAGTTATTATTTACCATCTTTAAACTCCCAGTGCTGATGCTTCCCCACTCATTCTTCTCCTTTACATTAGTGGAAATGGGAGAAGTGGATCTTCATAGGAAATATTGCCTTGGTCTCTCATCCTGTTCAATGGTCAAGTAGAAATGCTTAGAGGTACTCAGTACCAGTTCCTTATATATCCTTCTATATCTTGCTTTTTCTTCTTAAATGCGCATACAATCTGTATCCTGTATCACTTTCCCCAGGTATGTTAAGCCTTCATTCTCCATGCTTCATCATCTTCCTCTTGAATGTTTTGTCATAAGCCTATGTGCCACAATGCCTCAGTGACAAGGTGGGGTGGGGCACAGATTAAGGAGGAATTTGTTTATGTGCAATATGAACTGCTTCTGGGCCCAAGGGCACTCATGCTCTCCCTGTACACTAATGAGGGAAATTAGTATTTTCTATTATATTAATAACAAATAATTAAATTAGAATGAAGACTTTTTCTCTGTGTTTCCTCATTCAGTGACTATCCCCTGTAAGTCATTCTCTGAAGGACATTGCTGATAAATAAGATCATTGAATCCTCAGGGAACATGCTCCTGGAACTTGGGTAGGACCCCGCCCACGTAGGAGACATTACTTCTGTTTAGAATGTAAATAGAATCTAATGTAGGTGAATTCCTGCCCCAAAGCATTAAGACCATGCCCTTGTAGTCCTCCATTGGAGTTTTTAGAGTGCCCCAGCTTACGAAGGAGAAAATCAACTAGGGCTGTCTCAGTAGAGATGGATTCTCTTTTCCAGATTACTGGAGATGGCTGAGTCTCGTGGTAAAATCACGATCTCAGCAGGAAGAGCCAAAGGCTTTCAGCCCACTTGCTCATTAACTGTTCACCAACCAAGGTTGATTTCCACCTGTCAGGGGCATCCTCTTTTCCAAAAGTATTTAAGCATTGGGGATCTTCATGGTTTTCTCTTTGGTTACCAAGGGAAACCACTGACCATAAATTTATTATCAATTAGCCTAATTAATACACTGATTATTAATTACCCAGAGACTCTGTCTCTTGGGCTTTTCATCTCACTAGGGCATCCCTCTCAGCTTTGGCCCCATACATACATGGATAGGTTCAGTCCTGTGGGAGCCTGCCCAAACTCTGTGTCTCTACACATCTACACCCTAGAGTCCCAGGGAAAAATTGCCTATGTTTGAGTGATGTCAGACATCATACCAAAAGGGGAAGGAAGATGAAAAAGTACTTGACATACAACATAAGTCAAGTGTAGTTACTGAGTTCCTACACACACACACACACACACACACACACACACACACACACAAGGAAAAAAGTGTGAAATCATCTCTTTAAAGGGAAGAAAAGAGTATTAGAAAAATAGAAAAAGAAGAACTCTGCACTGATCCATTGATTCTCAAGAGGCTATGCAACAAAATCTCTGTCGTGTTTTCCCCTTTATCAATTCAATTTTCATTTACCTGTACCTATGATTCACCAAAACTGCTCAAATGAGCATTTTCATAGTGATCTTTCCTCTGTTTTATCACTTGTTTTTGCATCATAGGTCTCTGGTGACATTTATTTAAAGTTAGCTAGTGTATGATGGGGAAGACAAATGAACAGCTGATAAGTAAAGCAAGCTGAACTAGAAAAACAATATACACATAAATAGAAAGAACAAGCCCCACCCTGCCCTGCTGCCTCCCCCTCCACTCCCCAAACACTCCAGAACATTCTGTAATTATTGTGACCAAATTTGGCCCTGAAAAAGAAATGAAAAGATGTATCTATCTCCCTTCTTTCCAGAAGTGGGGGCCTATGGAGGAGGGACATCGCACACAGTCAGACTCAGTTGATTTATTGTATTGTTTGGCTGAATTTCTTTTCTCTCCCTCTATTTCTTTTCTCATTCTTTATTACAAGGGAAGGATTATTACTGAACAGGAGAGGGGAAAGAAACAGGTTCAGAAAGTAAAGTGAAGCAAAAACAAAATATATTAATATGTCTGAATAAATAAAGTGACTTGGAATTATCTAACTCATCAAGCCTTGGTTTAGAACAAGGAGTATTTTCAACCTAAGCATTTTCTCTGTACCTGCAACATGTTGGGCAATTGAAAGCAGTGCTGCCAAAGATGGAGACTTGATATTACTGCAGCTCACAGCACTCTTCTAGGTTTATTATGTTGCTCTGTCTCCAAACAGCTGTGATGTGAAACTTCTCTGAGAGTCTCACCAAACCAATCCAATCTCCATTTTATAGAGACACTTTAATGTATGCATCCCAAGGCACTGCACATAAAACATAATTAAAACAGGCATCATTCCCAATAAGTTCTTGGAAACCAAATGTCCCTTTGTTGCCAATCTCCAGAACTAGAGAAAGAGGCCACTCAATTCGGTTCTCTATAAATAAAAGCCTTTACTAGGGCAATGGATCTTGGGAATGTTTAAAAGGTTTATTTCTAATACATGCAAAGAAGCAACAACTTCCTTTTGAATTTGAGACCAGGGAACCAGAAAACTGTGGTGCTTGTACATCTACCAAATCTTTGAGCCATTTTTTGCAGGCACAGAAAATGAAATGTGGCTGAATGAGGGCAATATGAATTGGGTCGTATGGAATAATCTCATGTATGGCAAACCCCACTGAATGGGTTGTGATAGTTCACATTTATGGTCTACTTTAAGTTTACCAAACATTTTTCTCCCAACAAAACTGCAAAGCTGATCATGCAAATTTTCATGTCTCTATTTTCCAGATGAGGAAATAGTAAATCACTAGTCACAACAACTAGGAAATCTAAAACCTTGGGTTCAATACAATTTTGCAGATGCTAATTTGTGTATTGTTTTAATTCATACATGTGTAACCCAAAGCCCAGAACAATTCTGGACTTACGAATATCTGAGCTCACCTTGGGAGGCTTCTCTTCTGTCTTTTGTTCCTACCCAGAGTTTCCTCAGGCACATCAGAATTTGATTAAATCCATCTACCACTTTGGGTTTTCCTTAAAAACATCAAATTTGAGAGTGAGTCTCCTGGGTAGAGGAGGGAAATTTCTGGGTAGTACCTACCTTGAGGGAACCTCTCTAGTAACCTGTAGCAGCAAGCACCCTGGCATATACAGGAGACCCGGCTGTATGGGTTCTTATATCTGCTTCTCTAAGAGGAAAGCAACTATTGAGGGGTCAACAATTTACTTTAATTACATTCATTAACAGAGAAAATACAAGCAGAGAAATAAAGACCAACAGACAGGGCTTCTAACTGTCTGACCATAAGCAATACATATATCACAGTTCAACAGACAGATTCAACTGTCTGACCATTGCACACATACATATTTACCACAGAGAGAAGCACCAACATCTGGGTTTTCAAAGGGGGTAGGGAGGGGACAGCTACCCAGAGTCTCATCTGGGACAGGAACCTTCTTCCAAAGAAGCCACCAAAGTAAAACCTCACCTCAGAGTACATACACACTTCTCCAAGTGGGAGGGCACTATACTCACGATCAGTGCCTCATTAGTTAATAAAAGGTATAGGCACTCCTACAAATCAAACCTCCTCAACCCTCCTCAAGCTTTCCTTAATGGGCTCCAGTTGAGGCCTATTAATGGGTGGGGAAGATCTTTCATTAGCATTACACAACCCAAAGTTCAAGACTTCGGAGATCCAGTCTTCAGAAGGTAGAAAGTTTCCTAGCCACTATCAGTCCCTTGAAGACAGAAGAGTTTTACCCCTGAAGCTGGAAGAGTGTTTGTGGCAGAACATAAGGGAAAAAAGACCTGTGCTTTTTCCTCAGCTGTAGCTGTGTGACCTTGGGCAAGTCACTTAACCCCAATTGCCTCATCCTGGGTCATCTCCAGTCACCCTGATGAATATCTGGTCACTGGATTCAGATGGCTCTGGAGGACAAATGAGGCTGGTGACCTGCACAGCCTTCCCTCACTCAAAACCAAGTCAAGTGCAGGTCATGTCATTATTTCTCTGAAGGCATGGTCTTCTTTGGCAATGAAGGATGAACACACACTCACACACACACACACACTATAAGTTATATCAGACTGCAGGTTTGATGGGAAATGGGTTGCCTCTTTAGCAAGCCCAAGTTTACTTCCTTTTCTAGAGGAGTCCAAAACATAGAAGTTGTTATAAAAATGCAAGACTTCAGAGTTGTGGGGAAAATGAAGTCCTTGGCAAAGGAGGAGAATTGTATTTATACAGTACATATATCATATATATATATATATATATATATATATATATACTGTATCTGTGATATAGCTAACATTTATATAGTATTTGAAGGTTTGCAGAACACTTAACATGAGTTATCTCATTTGAGCCTCTCAACAACTCTCTGAGGAAACCTCTACTAGTAGTGTTCCCAGTTTACACATGAGGAAACTAAGGCTAAGAAGCCAAGTGATTTCTGAAGAAGGATTTGAATTCACGTCTTTCTGATGCTAAATGCAGGGCACTATCCACTGTTGCTACCTAGTCGCCTAGTCGATTATTTATGGGCTTCATGATTCCTAAATTGTCTGTGGATAGACTAAAGGCTGTCCTATATCAAATATATGGCTTCTTAGCATAAATGCTTATCCATGATTTGGGAAGCTTATCCCCACATCTATGGAGAACTATATTCAATGTCTACTCTTTGCTTTCCAACAAGTAATTCTGTGTGTAGAGCACCATTAATCAAAGAGATGATGACCTCAGCAGATAAGGTCATTGAGGCATCCCCAAGGTGAAAAAGATCCATACATTCACTTTAAAACATCGACCAGGGCAGGGTCTTCCCATTTCCATTATTTTATTTAATAACATGGGCTTACTGTCTTAAATACCAGTAAAATTAATTTTTTCCATGTATTTTCTTATATCCTACACATTCAAAATGTTACGTACAAGGCAATTTCCACTCCTTCAAATACAGCCTTACTTTACTTTAAATCAAGAAGATTTTTTTTAAATTAGAACCTTATAATCTCCAACCCGTAAGTCCATGATTTTGGAAACTTTTTATGTTTGTATATATTCAGTGGATGCTTTGCCTAGTCTCTACAACCATGCTCTGCTCCCTGAAGATAGTGATCAAAACTATTATATTCAAATGAACACAATGTGCCTTGCATATTGATATGTGCCGTGGATGCACTCGATGAAACTATGTAGAGAGGCTGACCCAAGGAAATTGTCTAAACCACTGGAGCTTTCTCTGCTTATTGAAATCTTTGGCCCTATTTTCTAAAGAGCTGATTCAGTATTATCAGTCACAGGATGCAAAATTTGTCTCAACTAGCTTCTTAGCAAGTAATAGAAACTTTAACCCTGAGACCTGGCAGGCTTCCTGGATGATAATGAGACTTGAAAGCTCTAAGATGTTTTTAAAAGGAGGCTGCAGAATTATCTGCTAAAGACTTCCGGACTTGAAGGCAAGGACCCCTTCCTTTCTTCTTATTTTAGACATTTCTATCAGAAATAACAAAAATTGCCATCAGCTTCCCTCTGTTTTCCAGGCCACCATGCTTCAGCTGTCTGAGAGAACTCCCTCTTCAGTCATACTCATTCTGTAATAGTTCCAGGTCAATGTTATCCAGCTGTACAGATTGGGGCAGGCTGGGGGGAGGGAGGCAATGAAATAATGGCTTACATTTTTATACTGCTACAAGGTTTATAAAAATATCTCCTTCATGACAACCCAGTGAGGTGCCTAGGGGTATTACCATTCTCATTTACAGATAGAAAACTGAGACTCAGAGGTATAAAGTGAATTTACCGAAGTCACGTGACAGGTGGGAGTTGAATCTCTACCTTCTGCCTTTCAAAGCCATTCCTTTTTCCTCTGTCCCAGAATCTTTCTTAATGAGTAAGGAGAGAACCAGTGATAGAGCATGGTTTTCCCTCTCCCTGTAAGTCTGTACTGCTTGGGTAAGGTAAAGCATATTAAGAGCTTTGCTTACCCAAAGATAGGAAATCCAAAACTTCCACAAAATCTAGATTCCTTTGGGAATCATTGGATTCCCTAGCAATATTGATTTGACTCTATGCACACAGATATAGAGCAATATCTATCATCTTTCTCCTTCTTTCCACCATTACAAGGTACTAAGAGGGACAAAATTGTCCTGTCATCAGACCTTGGAATTTGTCCATTTTCCCAGATCAGTAGCACTAGACTTCCATTTCATGAATAGCTGGGGTTGTTTTTATCACTTGCTGCATATTCCCAAACTGAATACCCTGGACCTCATTGCTGCCTCATATTTATAACCAGCACTGGCTCTATAACAAATAGGTATATTTGATGTGGCTTGCCTCTTTTGGGGTCCCTCCATCACCCCCAGGACCTATTACCTCCTCCTTTATCTGGGCTCTCACAGTGACTCAGATCTACCTCACCTGGGCCCAGTCTTTCTAGGCTCTGTACCACAATAGCATAAAACCAAAGAATCTTTGAGTTGAGAGGGATTCTAGAGGTTCTTTGGTTTAATCCCTATCCACATTAGTTTCCAATCATAACATGGCATAATCTATAGTACACTGGACTTGGAATCAGGAAAACTCAAGTTCAAATTTCATTTCAGACACTATCTATGTGATCCCGGATAATCCACTATGTCTCAATTTCCTCATCCGTAGATTGAGAGTGTTCAGCTTAGTGATCTATAAGTTATCTTCTATCTCTAAATCTATGGTCCTATGATCTTATGATTATGAATATCAAGCAAAGCATGAGACAATGAGATCAATGTAAACTCAATGAAGATGGTAGTCACTGTCATTGGTAAGGTATAGTAACAGATAAAGTCAAAGAAGGATTCTCTGTGGATGGTGAATTCCTCCAGATACTCCAGTTTACAGGTGATAGGATATAATTTGTTTCAAGCCCCAAAACCTTGCAGAATTTCCTACAGGAGATCCATAATCACTTATAAAAGTTTGCCTTAACTATTTATATAGGAAAAACCAAGTAGATGCAGAATGTCTACTGTCCAGACTATGATTTCAATTGGATGAACAATACACAGAGTTAATCCGTCAGAGTATATATCTGGAATGGGCAGCATCTTTTAAACACCAACATTCTTTAGGTGATGTCGAATGACTTCTAGGCATGACCTCTACAATCTCCAAAGCATTTAAGTTAAGAACACTTACCCAAAGTTCCAAGGGTTTATATATATATAAACTAGGACTCAAGCCTGGGTCCTCTAAATCAAACCTAGCACTCTTTTTACTATATCATGCTGCCTTAGGTCAAAAGATCTGAGTTCAAGTCCTGCTTCTAATACTTTATTAGCTGTCACTTGACCTTGCTCATTGGTAACAATCGCTTGGGTTCACAGAATTTGTAGGCAAAGTTCAGTCAGTCAGTCAGTCAACAAGTTCTTGTAAACCACAAAGCACTCTGTGTATGTGCCACACAAAAGCAGTGCAACGTACAGACCACTGGGTTTACAGTCAGGAAAATTTGACTTCAGATCTGGTCTCAGACACTTACCAACTGTATAATCCTGGACCAACTACTTAAGCTCCATTTGCCTTAGGTTCCTCAGCCATACAGTAGGGATAACGACAATATCTACCTCTCAGCAATGTTGTGACATAGTCGAGTGCCTTCCCTCTGTCAACTATTTCCTATTTATCCTGTATATAACATGCCCAGTACAGATTAGTTTTCACATTGTTTCCCCATCAGATTGTGAGTTTCTTGAGGGCAGGGGCTACCTTTTGCCACTTTTTGTATCCTCAGTACTTAGCATGGTGTCTGGCAGATAGTAGGTACTCAATAAATGCTGCTTTTCCTTCTTTCCTGGGGCAGCTAAGTGGTGCAGTGGACAGAGCACCAGTGCAGGAGTCAGGAGGACCTGAGTTCAAATGTCACCTCAGACACTTGACATTCACTAGCTGTGTGTGATCTTGGGCAGGTCACTTAACCCCAATTGCCTCATCCTGGGCCATCTCCAGTCATCCTGATGAATATCTGGTCACTGGATTCAGATGACTCTGGAAGAGAAATGAGGCTGGTGGCCTGCACAGCCCTCCCTCACTCAAAACAAAGTCAAGTGCAAGTCATGTCATCACTTCTCTGATGGCATGGTCTTCTTTGGCAACAAAGGACAAACACACACACTTTTCCTTCTTTCCTAAGCAAAGAGCTATCATTACTATTATATTTTTATGATCAGATCTATGCATAAGATATGAATCTATTTTAAAACATCTATCATTTTCCTTCCTTTCCCCTCTTTAAACAGCCTCGTTTTCTTCTGTTAATCTTTACATAGTATGATTTCCAGATGCTTCCTTCACTCATCATAGATCCTTTCCTCTGAAAACAGTTTGGCTCATATAATACTCCTTTTGTTCAAAGCTTTATTCCATAGTTATACTCTGAGGAAAAGAAGCTTGTATATGAAATCACAAACTTCTATAATGTAAAGTTGGTTTTCTAAAAGTAGGTATTAAGGGGGGTGGAGCCAAGATGGTGGAGTAGAAAGACTCACGTATGCTAGCTCCGAACCCACAGCCCATATATTTCCTGCAAGAAGAATTCCCCACAAATTCTGGATCACTGCAAGGCGTGCAGAAACACAGCGGAAAAGATTTCCATTACAGAGAGCCCTGGAGAGCTGTCCCTAGGGTCCGTGGCACCCCAGAAAGCGGAACCCACCCCTAAGCTGCCCTGGCCACAGCCTCAGAGGAGCAGATCCAAGCAGGCTTCAGGGACGGAAACTCTGGTGGGCGGGAAGGTCCTTCTGCCCACAGACACTACAGGTCAGTGAGAGAGGCATCTGGGCTGGCCGAGAGGGGAGCGGGGTGTCTCCGTGACTCAGGCCACCTCGGGAGGCAGCGGCAGAGGCAGTGGTGACTGGGACTCCTCGAGCAGGCAGAAGCACCATTACTGAAGATCTCTGCATAAACCCCCTGAGGGAACTGAGCCTGGGAGGCAGCCCTGCCCCCACCCAAGCACCAGAACTTAAGCTCACATTGAAAAGCAGCCCCACCTGCCACGGAAAGCCCATTTGAATCTCAGACCCCAAGCACTAGCTGGGTGGATCTAGGTGGGGGTGCAGAGGAATCTCAGAAGTCAAATAATTGGCTGGGAAAATGCCCAGAGGAGGGAAGCAGAGTGGGACCATAGAGAGCTGCTTTGATAGGGTGCAGATGTTCCTGTCTTTCAATTCTGATGATGAGGAAATATTCTTACCATCAGGGAAAGATGTGGAGGTCAGGCCTCTATATCCCAGACATCCCAGGTGGAAGTCCCATGGGCTCAGGCCATGGAAGAGCTCAAAAAGGATTTTGAAAATTAAGTTAGACAGGTGGAGGAAAAACTGGGAAGAGAAATAAGAGATGCAAGAAAAGCATGAAAAACAGGTCAATACCTTGCTAAAGGAGACCCAAAAAAATGTTGAAGAAAATAACACCGTGAAAAATAGGCTCACTCAACTGGCAAAAGAGGTTCAAAAAGCCAATAAGGAGAAGAATGCTTTCAAAAGCAGAATGAGCCAAATGGAAAAAGAGGTTCAAAAACTCACTGAAGATAATAGTTCTCTCAAAATTAGAATGGAACAGATGGAGTCTAATGACTTTCTGAGAGGCCAAGAAATCACAAAACAAAACCAAAAGAATGAAAAAATGGAAGAGAATGTGAAATATCTCATGGGAAAAGTGACTGACCTAGAAAGTGGATCCAGGAGAGACAATTTAGAAGTCATGGGACTACCTGAAAGTCATGATCAAAAAAAGAGCCTAGACATCATCTTCCATGAAATTATCGAGGAAAACTGCCCTGATATTCTACAACCAGAGGGCAAAATAAGTATTGAAAGAATCCACCCATCACCACCTGAAAGAGATCCAAAAAGAGAAACTCCTAGGAACATTGTGGCCAAATTCCAGAATTCCCAGGTCAAGGAGAAAATCTTGCAAGCAGCTAGAAAGAAATAATTCCAGTATTGTGGAAATACAATCAGGATAACTCAAGATCTAGCAGCTTCTACATTAAGGGATTGAAGGGCATGGAATAGGATATTCCAGAAGTCAAAGGAACTAGGACTCAAACCAAAAATCACCTACCCAGCAAAATTGAGTATAATCCTTCAGGGGAAAATATGGTCTTTCAATGAAACAGAGGACTTTCAAGCATTCTTGATGAAAAGACCAGAGCTGAAAAGACAATTTGACTTTCAAACACAAGAATGAGAAGAAGCATGAAAAAGTAAACAGCAAAGAGAAGTCATAAAGGATTTACCAAAAGTGAACTTTTTACATTCCTACATGGAAAGACAATATCTGTAACTCTTAAAACTTTTCAGTATCTGTGTAGTTGGTGGGACCACACACACACACATACACACAAACATGTACACGTGTGCACACACACACACATACACACATGCACACACACACAGAGACAGAGAGCACAGAGTGAATTGAATAGGATGGGACCATATTTTAAAAGAAATTAAGGTAAATGGTGAGAGAGAAATGCAGTGGGAGGAAAGAGGGTGAAATGGAATGGGGTAAATTATCTCTCATTCAAGAGGAAGCAGGAGATTTTTTAGTGGAGGGGAAAAGAGGAGAGCTGAGAAAAAAACAAGAAGTTTACCCTCATCACATTCGACTAAAGGAAGGAATAAAATGCACACTCATTTTGGTATGAAAACCTATCTTACAATACAGGAAAGTGGGGGAGAAGGAGATAAGCAAGGGGGGGGGGGGATGATGGAAGGGAGGCAATGGGAGGAGGGAGCAATTTGAAGTCAACACTCTTGGGGAGGGACAGGATCAAAAGACAGAATAGAAACAATGGGGGGCAGAATAGGATGGAGGGAAATACAGTTAGTCTTACACAACACGACTGTTATGGAAGTCATTTGCAAACCTACACAGATATGGCCTATATTGAATTGCCTGCCTTCCCAAAGGGAATGGGTGGGGAGGGAGGGATGGGGAGAAGTTGGAACTCAAAGTTTTAGGAACAACTGTTGAGTATTGTTCTTGCTACTAGGAAATAAGAAATACAGTTAATGGGGAATAGAAAGTCATCTGGCCCTACAGGACAAAAGAGAAGATGGGGACAAGAGACGGGAGGGATGATAGAAGAGAGGGAAGATTGGTGATAGGGAAAATTAGATTGCTCGGTGTATTGGGGTGGGGGTAGGGGATAAAAGGGGAGAAAATTTGGAACCCAAAATTTTGTGAAAATGAATGTAAAAAGTTAAATAAATAATTTTTAAAAAAAAAAAAATAAAAGTAGGTATTAAATGGAACTGCCCTATTTGCTTGTGTTCCTCATTAAAGGCATTTTCCAAGTCATTTGTATGAGGAATTACCACAGCTCAGCTGTTCCATTCAGTGAACAAGATCTATTACTTCCACACTCTCAGGATTAATACGTAGGAGATTCGCAAAATGGGAAAGAAACATTTGAGTCAACCAACATTTATGAAGGGCTAGCTTTAACAGCCCACAATCCAATAGCACTTTAGGTTCTCCTTTGTGCAATGCATGGGGCTGGGCTGAGATTCTTGCTAATCTAGAAGTCAGAAGTCAGTTTTCCCCCAATTTGCTGAGGCAGCTCAGTCCAAAGATGCAGTTTAAAAAAAAGCAAAATAGCCCAAGAATACTAGGCACTTTACACACTAGAAACTGAGCAGACTCCTTGCCTTACATGACTCGGTAATACAGTACAAGGACTTATTAAATGTTGTTGTTTGGTTATTCCCCCCTCTTTGTGACCCTGTTTGGGGTTTTCTTGACAAGGCTACTGGAGTGGTTCACCATTTTCTTTTCCAGTTCATTTTACAGATGAGGAAACTGAGGCAAACAGGGTTCAGTGACTTGTCCAGGGTCACTGTCAGTATCTGAGGGTGGATGTGAATTCAGAAGGAGGAATCTTCCTGACTCCAGACCAGGTACTCTATCCCCTGTACCACACAGCTGCCCATGCAGATCTTTGATACATGTCAGCAGCAAAGGAAGTATATTGAGATACTTGGGGCTGGAAGGAAACAGTTGTGGCCATTTATGTTTGGAAAGTGCACCAGTATTTCATGCCAGGCAGGGTACTTGTTTAACTAATGCTTTTAAGGAAGAAGAAGCAATGCTATGAGGTATGAGGGGACAATGTGACACAGTGGAGAGAGTTCCAGAATTGGAGTTAGGAAATCTGGCTTCAAGTCCTCAATCTCATGCTTGTGCAAGTACCTTTCTCTGTGTGCTGCAGTTTCCTCATCTGCAAAAGGAGAAAAATAACACTTGTGCAACCTACCCCAGCCTGACACTTATTAGCCGTGTGGCCTTGGGCAAACTGTTTATCTCTGTACCTCTATTTACATAGCTGTAAAATTGTAATTATAATTGAACAACAAATGTGAATACTAAAACTAATCATGCTTACCTCCCAGAAATGTTGTGTTAAAAGTATTTTGTAATCATTAAAATTTTGTTTAAATGCAAGTCATTATAATTATTCTTCTTAAGTTGTGTGCTTATGGGAATCAAGATGGCAGAATAAGCCACAAACTGCTGCAACTGTCCCGTATAAACCTCCAAAAACCCATAAAATGGTGCCCAAAACAAATCCTGGAGCAGTAGAACCAGCAAAAAGATGGGGTGAAACAATCTTTTAGTCCAGGAAACTTGAAAGATCAGCAGGAAAGGTCTGTCTCACTCAGGGAATAGGAAAGCAGAGTCCAAGACAGGAAGAATCCCAGCAAGCCAGCAGTAAGCCCCAGTGTAGCAAATCACCAGGAGATTCTGAGCTCCAGGGGAGTGGAGCAGGCAAACTTCCCACACCAGGACCTCCCCTACTCTACCCCCATGTGCCTCTGCATAGCCAGGGGACCAGGCAGACCCCAGCTCTAAGAACTGCCATACACTTCAGCATGGTCCTGGATAAATAGACTCCAGTGGCCAGACCTCCACATGTTTCAGTGTAGCTCTGGAAAAATGCAGTAATACCTAGCCTTAGCACATGCTAGATACCCACACTAGGGTTCCAGAGCAGCACCAAGTAAGCTGCCAGACTCTTATAGCCTCCAGTAGTGCCAGTCACTCACCACCCCAACCCCTCAGTGCAGCGCCAGACATGAAGATCCCCCATGGGCTTCAGGGCAATGTCAGCGCTATACCAGCTAAACAACTCCAGTCTGCAGCCCCTGCTACAAGCAGCCTTCTACCCTAGGAGGAGAGCTCAAATTTCAAAGAAAAGATAAAGACCAAAAAAGATGAGCAAAAATCAACAACAAAAAAAGAATCTGACCAGAGGAAGTTATCATGATGATGGGAAGAGCAAGATACAAACTCAGAAGAGGATGGTTTGTGTTCATCCTTTGTTTTCAAATAAGACCATGCCATCAGAGAAGTGACAACATGACTTGCACTTGACTTTGTTTTGAGTGAGGGAGGGCTGCGCAGGTCACCAGCCTCACTTCTCCTCCAGAGTCATCTGGAGATGACCCAGGATGCAATGGGAGACCTTAGCCCCTTTAGGCCGAGGTCTTTGCAGGCACTCACTTAGGGTGAGGCAACACCCATTCATTGAATAGGCCTGTTTAAGAAGCAACCAGGTCATGGCTCCTTTAATGAGGCCAAGGAAAAGAAAGACATGAGGCTGGGAGGGAAACAGCAGCAGTTACTGTTGATAATCACTCAGAAGAGGACAACAATGTCAAAAATGCTTACGTACAAAGCCCCAAAGAAGTGGTCTCAAGCCTACAAAGAACTCATAGAAGAGGTCAAAAAGGAGCTAAGAAATCATCAAAGAGAGGTAGAAGAAAAATTGGGAGAAGAAAGGAGAGTGATGCAAGACAATTGTGGAGAAAGACTCAACAACTTGGAAAAAGGAAACAACTACTTAAAAGTAAAATTGGTCAAAGGGAAAAGGAATAGCAAACGCTATTGAGGAAAACAACTCCTTAAAAGTTAGGATTTGGCGAGTGGAAACTAATGACTCTATGAAACATCAAGAATCAATCCAACAAATTTGAAAAAATAGAAAAAATATGTAAAATACCTCATTGTAAAAACAACTGACCTGGAAAATAGATCCAAGAGAGACAATGTCAAAATCATTGGACTACCTGAAAGCCATAATCAAACGAAGGATCTGGACAGTATCTTTCAGGAAATTATCAAGGAAAACTACCCTGATGGCCTGGAACCAGAAGGCAAAATAGGCATTGAAAGAATCCAGTGATTATCTCAGGAAAGAGATTCCAAAATAAAAACTCCATGGAATATTATAGTCAAATTTCAGAACTATCAGGTCAAGGAAAAGATACTTCAAGTGGCCAGAAAGAAACAATTCAAATATCAGGAAGATGCAATCAGGATTATACAGGACTTTAAACATTAAAGAACTGGAGATCATGGAACATGATATTCCAGAAGACAAAGGAGCTAAGATGACAACCAAGAATCACCTACCAGCAAAATTGAGTTTACTATTTCAAGGGGAATAAATGGTCATTCAATGAAATAGAAGGATTTCAAAATTTCACTTTTAAAAATTATTTATTTATTTTTAAATTAATTTGTTTCCAGTTTTCAACAATCACTTCCATAAGTCTTAAATTTTCTCCCTCTCCTTCCCTGAGACAGCATGCAATCTTACATGGGTTCTACACATGCATTTTTATTAAATACATTTTCACATTAGTCATGTTTCATAGAAGAATTAAAATTAGTGGGAGAAACCATGAGAAAAAAACAAGACAAAATATAACGCAAGAGAAAATAGACTGCTTCATTCTGCATTCCAATTCCATAGTTCTTTCTCTGGATGTGGATGGAATTTTGCCTCTAGAGTCCTTTGGGAATATTTTACATCCTTGCATTGCTGTGAAGGGTTAAGTCTATCAGAAACAGTCCTCTCATACTGTGGCTCGTATTGTGTATAATGTTCTCCTAGTTCTGTTCATTTCACTCAGCATCAGTTCATATAAGTCTTTCCAGGGTTTATGAAGTCCTCCTGTTCATCTTTTCTTATAGCACAATTGTGATTTCAAGCATTCATAAGGAGAAGACCAGAACTGGACCAAAAATTTAATCTCCTATATCAAGACCCAAGAGAAGTCTAAAAAGGGAAAAAGGAAAACACAAGGGAATCAGTGGAGTTGAACTGTTTACATTTCAACACAGGAATATGATACTTGTAATTCTTAAAAATTGTACCACTAGTAGTACAGCTAGAAGGGAATATACATAGAGGGTACAGATATAAAGTGAATTTGAGGGAATGACATAAAAACAATAATTAAGGGATGAGGAAGAGGAGTACATTGAGTGCAGAAGGAAAGGAGAGATAGAATGGGATAAATCATTACATATGAAAAAGCTCAAAAACACCTATTACCATCGAGGGAAAGATGGTATGGCAGGCGATGGGCATTACTTGAACCTTATTCTCATCAATATTGGCTCTAAGAGAGAAAAATATACACCAGAACCTATCTTACCCAACAGGAAAGTAAGAGGGGAGGAAATTAAGTAAAAGAATGGGGAAACTGACAGAACAGTGGGCAGAGTGGGGGACAAAAGCAAAACACTGTCAAGGAGGGAAAGGATGAAAGGAGAGAGTGGACAAACAGAAAGAAAAATAGGATGGAAGAAAATACACAGTTAGTAATCATAACTGTGGATGTGAGTGGGATGAACTCTCCCATAAAATGGTAGCAGATAGCACAGTGAATCAAAAACCAGAATTCTACAATATGCTGTTTACAAGAAACACACAAAGCAGAGATACACATAGAGTAAAGGAAAGGGACTGGAGCAGAATTTATTCTATGTCAGCTGAAGTAAAAATAAACAAAAAAGCAGGAATATCAATCCTGATCTCAGACTAAGCAAAAGCAAAAATAGACCTAATTAAAAGAGATAAGGAAGGAAACTACAATCTTGCTAAAAAGTACCTTAGACAATGAAGTAATATCAATCATAAAATAAATAGTCTACCTGTCAGATCTATGGAGAAAGGAAAAATTCATGACCAAACAAGAGATAGAGAGCATTACAAAATATAAAATAGATAATTTTATTATATTAAATTAAAAAGATTTTATACAAAAAAACCCAATACATCCAAGGTTAGATGGAGGGCAGTAAGCTGGGAAACAATCTTTGTAGCAATTGTCTCTGAGAAAGGTCTCTTTTCTCAAATATATAGAGAACTGAACCAAATTTATAAGAATACAAACTATTCCCCAGCTGATAAAAAGTCAAAGGATATGAACAGGCAGCTTTCAGATGAAGAAATCAAAGCTATCTATAGGCATATGAAGAAGCTTTTGATTAGCAAAATGCAAATTAAAATAACTCTGAGGTGCCACCTCACACCAATCAGTTTGACCAGTACACTAATGCACTGTTGGTGGAGTTGTGAACTGATCTAACCATTCAGGCGAGCAATTTAGAACGTGTATCCTTTGATCCATCAATATCATTACTAGTTCAGTACTTCAAAGACACCATAAAAAAGGAAGAAAACACCAACACGGGAAAATATTTATAGCAGCCCTTTTTGTAGTGGCAAAGAATTAGAACCTGAGGGGATGCCCATCAGTTGGGAAATTGGGAAATGGCTGAACAAGCTGTGATATATGAATGTAATGGAATACTATTCTGCAATAAGAAATGATGAACAAGCAGACTTCAGAAAAACCTGGAAAGACTTGTATAAATTGATGCTGAATGAAATGAGCAGAACCAGGGATACATTCTACACCACATCAGCAACACTGTGTGATGATAAGCTAGCTATGCATGACTCAGTTCTCGGCAACACAATAATCCGAGGTAAGCACCAAGGACAGCGCTTTCTAGCCTAAGAACTGATAGACTCTGAATGCAGACTAAGCATACTTTTTTCACTTACTTTCATCTTTTTCAATTTTTTTTCCTGTTTGATCTAGTTCTTCTTTCACAACTGTGACTAATGTGGAAATATGTTTTACATGATAGCACATGATTAACCTGTATCCAATTGCTCACCATTTTAGGAAGGAGGAGGGGATGAAGGGAGGGAGAAAAAATTGAAACTCAAAATCTTGTAAAAATGAATGCTAAAAATTGTCTTGACATGCAATTAGGAAAAAATAAAATATGATTTAAAAAATTATTCTTTTTTTTCAATAAGGATTGTAGAGTCAGTTTAATTGAAATATGTGACAGGAACTAAATTGGAGATAGGAAATGCAAGTATTATTCCATTTTATATATGAGAACTGATTCAGAGAACTTAAGTGATTTGCCTAAGGTGACAGCAAGTTACTCTTGTAGCCACCACTCAAAACAAAACCAGGTTGTCTGATTTCAGGTCCATAATTCTTTCCAGTATATATGTATACATGTCTACATATACACATAAAAATAATTATTCTTGATGTGAGAAGACTAACACCTTCTATTATTTCAGACACAGAGTGATTGGATGCAAAGAAAGAAAGGAAAGAATTCAGGATTTTGTTGTGGCAAGATAGTACTACTGTTCTGTTTTAGGGTATCCAGGTATTTTCCTTCTTATGTGTCCCACTGATAACATTACCAGGTCTGAGGATGGGGAGGTGATACTGAAAAATAGCATTTATGTATCTTTCCCACAAGGACGTCTTCTACATCTGTGCTGTTATTATTAAAATAATTCAGTCAGGACAGTTATCATCATTAGGGAATTGGTCTATGATGATTCAATGCCAGGGGTGGGGAACCTGCTGCCTCAGGGCCACATATGGCCCTCTAGTTCCTCAAGTGGGGCCGTTTGACTGAATCCAAACTTCACAGAGCAAATTGCCTTAATAAAAGAATTTGTTCTGTAAAATTTGGAGTCAGTTAAAAGATCATACACAAGGACCTAGAAGGCCACATGTGGCCAAGAGGCTTCATGCTCCCCACCTGCTAAAACCCTTCAAAGATCGTTCCTTCTCTTCAGAGAATGCTACTTGAGACACTATGTACCATGTGTCTCTTAAGCTTCAATTCTTTTGAAATATAAAACTATAATGTATTAAAATTAATAAGATAATCATGAGAAAAATTTATATGTAAAGATTGGGTATCATGACTGTCTTATGAAGGAAATTTGGTTTGATAATTTGTAATCCTGGATTGATAAATATAAACATGGAACACATGTTCGATGTAACTGTCACCTGTCATTGATCAGATTATATTGAAGACACAAATTCATGAGAATCAAAGTCCTTCCCACACCCACTACAACATTTTCTGCCATAGCTGCATGCAGCCCAGTCGAGACATTTTGAATAGAAACAACTTGAGTCCTTTCTTGCCAGCTCTTTGAAAGTTTATGATCTGAAAAAGATTTAATACAGACATGTTAATCTTTACCTACTTTTTAGATGTGAGTGGTTTTGACTATCAATTGAATCTATAGGAGGTCCATAATTGAGTTTTTGTGTTTTCTCTTTACAATCTCCAAGGTAGTCTTCCACTACTGGAATAGCTACTGTATCTCTTCTTCCGTGTATCCCTGGCAACAAAACTACAGTTAGCTACATTACAGAATCCCAGCTAATATAAATGTGTCAGAACCATACTCAGGATATGCATCAATAAGTCATACCTTACAGCCGTATTTGGATATGCCATAAGCTGGAAACTGCACTAAAGAGGCCAAAGTGATAGGTCTGAGTTTCCCATGGTTCACTTAACTTCACTCCATCTTCATACAATTTCTTCCAAATTCCCACTTAAAACTAAAAGCTGTCTCTGTCAGAGCTTTTGGAGTGACTTCTTCATTTTACTGCAGTAAGGAAAACTTCCTGAGCCCTTCTCCCATCTGGACTAACCAAATCATTTAACCAAGTTTATCTTTGCATGAAGCCCTTAGCATAAAAAACAATCAATCTAAAAGAAGAGGAATAAACTTCTAAGCTAATAAACAGCATAAAAAAGGTTACAAAAAGTAAGTGTAATATTCAAGTACCTTAGTGATAATATCCACTTGCATATTAATGTATTATATAATATAATATATAAATAATAGTGAATAGTATTACTAATATTTTTTAATGCACTAATAATATCCACTTGCATATTAATTTGTAATCAATTTGCTTTCCTTTCAAGAGGGTAGGATTTGGACTTTTAGCTCCCTCCACTTTCCATCTGGAGCTCTCCTTGGTTTCAACTCCAGGGAACTAAATGGTTCTCCCAGGAGAAGCTGATCCCTTCACATCTCAGCCCATTCTATTTGACTCAGTTTTGAATATCCATCACCTTCCCGTATCCTCAGACTCCACTGGCTTTCCAGTTTCACTTTATGTCTTTCCCCTAACAGATTGTAAACTCTTTGAGGTCACCAACTGTCTTTCTTTTTTATATCCCAGCAGTCAGCATGGTGTCTGACACCCAGGAGATGCTTAATAAATATGTATTGAATTGAATTTATCCATCCATTCAAAACATTTGTTAAGCACCAACTATGTGTCAGGAGCTGTATTAAGCATTGAGGACACAAAGGCAAAAGTGCAATAGGCCCTGCTTCAAAGGGGCTCACACTCTAATTAGGGAGATAAAGTGTAGAAATAGAAGTCAAAGATAGGAAATAAGTCCTAGAACTTTGGCTTCCCTGTTGGTATGTGGAATTCCCAGTTGAGAAAATTCCCTCTATCAATGTAGGTCAGCATCTTCTGTGCAACTTATAGTGTTAGTTTCTTTTCGTTTTCTTTTATTTTTTTTAAGCAATTAGGGTTAAGTAACTTGCCCAGGGTCACACAGCTGGTAAGTGTCTGAGGCTGAATTTGAACTCAGGTCCCCATGACTCCAGGTCCTGAGGGAATAAATGACAAGCCTAGGGTCACACAGACAGGATGCATTGGAGGCAATACTTGAACCCAGGCCTTTCAAGTCCAGCTTTTTATCCACTACATCGTGCTGCCTCTTCCAGGTAAGTACACACAGAATACAAACAAAATGAAGCCAGCTTAGTCACTACTGAAGAGAGGGTAATGGCAGCTGGTCAGGAAAGACTGCGCAGAAGGTGGTACTTGAGATGAACCTTGAAGTAAACCAAGGATTCCAAGAAAGAGAACATTCCAGACATGAAGATCCTTAAGACAAAGGTACAGAGGTGGGAGATGATGTAGCAAGTAGGGGAGCTAGACTGTGATGAGCATGGCAAAGAGTCATATACAAGAAAATTGAAAAGATACAAAGGGCTAGGTTAGGAAGAGTCTTCATTTTCAAATGATTCTCATATTTCTTTTTTATAATTCCTTTTATTTTTAATTTATGAATAAAGTATTTCCATAACATAGTATGATAAAAAATATGATTGTGCATGAAACTGCTGGAATGCAGTGATGAAATCTATCATGTACAACTTGCCATTCTTTTAAACTATATAATAAAATTATCATGTAAATTTCTTTTTTTTCTTTTTTCTTCCCTCTCTCCACCCCATTGCCCTAGAGATGGTTATCATTAGACACAAACAGAAAATTCCACAGAAACTTCCACA
Organism: Bettongia penicillata ogilbyi; assembly: GCA_023548195.1. Classification (NCBI taxonomy): domain Eukaryota; kingdom Metazoa; phylum Chordata; class Mammalia; order Diprotodontia; family Potoroidae; genus Bettongia; species Bettongia penicillata. The sequence continues at coordinate 881,222 of JAJHZJ010000408.1, read as the reverse complement.
TTTATCAGTTTTTCTCTGTATTACAGATAGCATCTTCATCTGCCCTTTAAAACTATCGCATTTCTTTTAGAGGGGGAAGACAAGGCCATTGGGATTAAGTAACTTGCTGAAGGTCACATAGCTAGCAAGTGTCAAGAGTCTGAGGTCAAATTTGAACTCAGGTCATCCTGACTCAAGGGCACATGCTGTATTCACTGCATTACTAGCTGTCCCATCACATTTCTTTAAAACAGGATTCCTAACAATGCTGCTATTTGCAACACTTTGTTAATATCTATCTATTTGAAAGTAGTCAACCTCCAGGGCATTAAAAGTTATTCTATGATGCAGACTTTTTACTTACCTAATTCGGAAGGCTTTTTCTAAAGTGGATTCTAATTCATTAGTTTTTATGCAAAACTAGTATTTGAATATGTGCTCAGCAACCACTTTATTTTCTCACTCAAAATATATCACAATAATACATGTGTCACAGTACAGGGACATGGCCCTCCAGACATTATTTCATTGTATTTTATCATATCTTGCCCTGCATCTTTCTCCCCTTGGATCACTATTGTGATAAGTGAAGAGGTGTTTATGGGTATCTGTACTGGTTCTGGTTTGAGGCTCTAAAGTCCACACAGAACATATACCAGTATCATGCCTTACACAGAGGTGGTTAATAAATGATTGTCAAATAAATAAGAGATGACTGGTCAAGGCAGTCTAGACCTGCTATATGTATTGAACTCTATTCAAAAAGGAAGCAGTCATCCCACACATGACAAACTTTCCCATGAAACTGTTTCCCTTCCTTGTCAGGTTTCCATGAAGCTTTCTCCCCTTTCCATCAACTGAGTGCTTGGTAAGGGTAGGACAAAGCCTAGTTGAAATAAGTGCAGCTACTCACCAGGAACAAAGTTATGTTGATATTGCTTTCCATGCATGCATGCAAACGTGGGGTGGGGCCATCTCTAGTCATCTTGACCTATATTTGGCCACAGGACCCAGATGGCAGAAGAAATAGTGAGTCTGGTGACTTTGCATAGCCCTCCCTTACTTAAATCCAGTTTACTTGCAAGTCATGGCATCACCTTCCTGATGTCAGGGTCCTCTAGGGAATGAAGGACAACAAATGTGGGACTTAGAGTCTGTGGGACGTTTGGTAGGAAGAATCCTTAGAGATGATAAACTCTGATACCATAGCTAATGGCTACTCCTCAGTCCTCACCCTTCTTGACCTCTCTACAACATTTGACACTGTTGGCCATACCCTTCAATCGGTCAGTCAACAAGCATTTATTAAGCACTTACTAGTACCAGCACTGGTAAAATTCCAGTAATACAAATAGAAATACAAAAATAGTCCCTACCCTCCAGGAGATTGTAATCTAATGGGGATAGCTAATACAAGATGTGAGGTAAGGTAAAGTCCTGCAGAGAAGAGACAACAAAGCAGACTAGAGAGGGAAGAGACATTTCTGGTGTAGGTCTCCTCCTTAAATTGGAGGTTCTAGGAGGAATCAGCTAATCAGAAGCAGAGTCTTAGGGGCTATAAGTATTTCCAATGTGACAAGCAGTCCAGAGGTGGAGAGAGCTTCCAGGATGAAGAGGTTTCAATGGTATGATAAAGGCGATCCTGTGGAAATGAGTGCAAATGCAGCCTGGGGAGGGGAACTTCCAGATATTCTCTCTCCTGGTTTTTCACCTGTCTGACTGCTCCTTCCAGGGCCTCTTCACTGTATGTGACCTTTAGAAAGTTCAAGAGACATAGTTTTAGGGTAATTTAATCATTTTATTAATAAGGCTAACATGTTATTAATAAAAAGAAGTCACTGGCACTCTCGAATGCCAAAGACAATCATGGTGGCAGGGTTATGGCTTATATGCCCATGGAAGAGAGGTGTTCTTGAGGATGGCAATAAACTCTGATTGGTTGACAATTAATGAGAGAATGAATATGACAATGAAGGGCCAGACCTATTTTAATGAACTTTGATTATGTCATTTCTTCTAAGTTACTCAGGCATTGGCAATTTCTTCCTGGCTGTCCCCAGCCAAACGTAAGTAGAAAGTTGAGTGGGGTCTGACCAAGATTGAAGAGATTTATTATCAGTAATGTACATCAAGAGGCTGACCTTGCAATGAGAACTATAGAAAAAGGGGGGACTCGATCTCCCCCAACTTATTGTTATTACTTAGATATTTAAAATAGAAAATTACATCGATTGTCATCATATCACATAATCATATAAGTATGTTATATGGGATGAATTATTAACTAAAATTAAATGTTATTTATAATAATCTCTTTCACTGTATCATTATTCATGTCAAACTCACTGTGAGTGTATTCCAAGGCTCTATTCTGAGCCTCTTTTCTCTCTATACTCTGTCATTTGATGAATTCATGAACTTCTATGAATGTAATCATCATATTTATACAATGACTCCTAGACTTATATGCCCAGCCTTAGTCTCTCACCCACAGTGCCACTTTCCTATTAGCCATTTCAAATCGGATGTCCATAGGCTTCTAACATTAGTGTATACGAAATGGAACTCCCTACCTTTCCCCTGCAAACATACCTCCTTTCTGAATTTCCTTATTGTTGAGGACATCACTAATCTTCCAAGTCATCCAGGTTCACCCCCTCATCTTCACTCATGCTACATATCCAATCAATTGCCAGGTGTTGCAATCTCCAACCCTATTGTAGGCCGCTCCTAACGTAGGCCAACGTAATAGTTCAGCTTTGGGATTGTAATATGAGACACGCAGGTGATCTAACAGTTATCAAATGGAGATTTACTTAGCCTTGATGTGGAAAGGATATGTAGCAAGGATACAGCATCGATTCAGTTTGTGGTCATATTTGTGTCCCGGGCAGAAGCCTCAGAGAAGAACTCCTGACTCCTTCTATATTGACTTTTATACCTGGGCCACTCTGAAGCTATGTCAATGCTGTAAGCCTTGGTCTCCAGGGCCAATTAAGCCTTCAAATAAACTTCAAGACCTTTTGAGGAAAAGCTAGAAAGCACAAAGGAGAGCCCCAGAAAAAGTTAACCCAGATGATACGGAAAGGCCATATAGGAGATACTGCTTGTAGCAGAGTCCCTTGCTCCCTGCTCACATAACTCTGAACATAGGCCTCTCATCCAGACTATTGTAGTAGATTCTGAATTGGCCCCCCTACCTCCAGTCTCTCCCAACTCAAACACGTCCTGGCACGGCCAAACTGACTTTCTGAAAGTGCAGGCCTAACACTATCGCTCACCTACTCAATAAACCTCAGTGGCTTCCCCAGCCATAGTAAAGCAAGACATTGAATGTTAACTGGCAACAACCTGGATAATCAGGAGAAAAGAGGTTTTTGACCCAAAGTACGCAGCTAATTTTTTTAGTTCTTCTCTTTGCTTGAACATTATTGATTTGGTCCAATTGATTTTGAACCTGGGTGATAAAAACTAGAGTGCATGACATTGACGGTGAAATAGAAAGTTGGTGATGACTTGGTAAGTTTGATTAGTGTAGAACTGAAGCAAATGATTAAGAAGAAAAGTTGAACTCCTTCCTTTTAGAGATGTGGTTTTGTTTTTATCTGAATTATTTAGATAATTGTAGATAAGAGTAGACTGGTTCAGTTAGTTGATCTCATTTTGCTCTTCTAGTAGAAGAATGAATTTATTCATGAAGCATGAAGATCAGGTGAGAAAATAGGAACTTGCAACTTGAAAAGAATTCTGGATAATTCCATGCCATGCAGGGCTACACTGAGCTACGGAGCAGAAAGTCTTCAGGAACCCATTTTCAAGAAATGAATGTCTTAAGCCTGAGATCCAGTGCTAGGCATTCCTTCTCTGGGGAGTAAACTCAATGGTTTCTTAGATCGGTGCACCCACTAGTGTCACCATGCCCTGTCTCCCCCACACAGAATACATCCAACTAGAGTCACGGGTGGCTTGGAAGGATGGCAGGAATCTTGTCTGAGCTGCCAAGCGACTCTGTTTGAGGCTGGGCTTTGCCAGCTTTGTAGCCAAAGCACAATGAAACTTGACAATATGACATTAACCATTAACAGATAATTTTGGAGCAGTGAATAGCCGTGATTTTTCTATCAGCAGGAGCAGCTGGTCGTCTTGGGTTATTCTCATGTGCCCCAAGTATGGTGATAATAAAATGTGCCCCAAATATTTAGAGCAGCACTGTGTGTCTCAGCCAAGAACTGGAAACCAAGCAGAAGCCGACTGAAGGGATATGATGGGATCCTACTGTGCTATTGATCCAGAGCTGGACGGAGCCATGCAGGCGTGCAGCCGGGAGAACTCACATCCCTGAGCTCTGGCTTGGCCACAGGGGTTTTTGTTGTTTGTCCCTCATTCTTGAGGAGGACCTGGTACTACTAGCTGAATGACCCTGGACAAGTCACTTAACCCTGTTTGCCTCAGTTTCCTCCTCTGTAAAATGAGCTGTAAAAGGAAATGGCAGTTCTAGTCCTTTTGCCAAGAAAACTCGCCATGGAAGTGGAACTGGAGATAATCGAAAACAACTGCACAACAACAATGCCAAGCTATTAAAGGTGAAGATGATGGACATGGAGAAGCACGCATGACTTGTATGAACTGATGCAAGATGAAGAGAGAGGGGAGGAGCCAAGATGGAGGAGTAGAAAGACTCACGTATGCTAGCTCCAAACCCACAGTCCATATATTTCCTGCAAAAAGAACTCCCCACAAATTCCGGAGCACTGCAAGTCACGCAGAAACACAGTGGAAAAGATTTCCATGCCAGAGAGCTCTGGGGAGCCGTCCCCAGGGGTCCATCGCACTCCGGACAGCAGAGCCCACCCCTGAGCTGCCCTGGCCAGGCGGCCCCAGAGGAGCAGATCTGAGCAGGCTTCAAGGATGGAATCTCCAGTGGCTGGGAAGGTCCTTCCACCCACAGGCGCTAAAGGTCAGTGAGAGAGACTTCTGGGCTGGCTGAGAGGGGAGCAGAGTGTCTCAGTGACTCAGGCCCCCTCGGGAGGCAGCGGCAGAGGAAGCAGCAGAGGCCCGGAACTCCCAGAGCAGCAGGCGGAAGTTCAGGGCCATTACCAAAGATCTCTGTCTGAGGGAACTGAGCCTGGGAGGCAGCCCTGCCCCACCTGAGCACCAGAACTTAAAGTCACATTGAATAGCAGCCACGCCTGCCATGGAAAGCCCATTTGAATCTCAGACCCGAAGCACTAGCTGGGGAGATCTAGGCGGGGTTGGACAGGAATCTCAGAAGTCAAGTAACTGGCTGGGAAAATGCCCAGAAAAGGGAAGAAAAATAAGACTATAGAAAGCTATTTTGATGGGGTACAGATGTTCCCACCTTTCAATTCTGATGATGAGGAAGTATTCTTACCATCAGGGAAAGACATGGAGGGTGGGGCCTCTGTATCCCAGACATCCCAGGTGGATGTCCTGTGGGCTCAGGCCATGGAAGAGCTCAAAAAGGATTTTGAAAATCAAGTTAGACAGGTGGAGGAAAAACTGGGAAGAGAAATGAGAGAGATGCAAGAAAAGCATGAAAAACAGGTCAATACCTTGGTAAAGGAAACCCAAAAAAATGCTGAAGAAAATAACACCTTGAAAAATAGGCTCACTCAATTGGCAAAAGAGGTTCAGAAAGCCAATGAGGAGAAGAATGCTTTCAAAAGCAGAATAAGCCAAATGGAAAAAGAGGTTCAAAGCTCACTGGAGTAAATAGTTCTCTCAAAAGTAGAATGGAACAGATGGAATCTAATGACTTTCTGAGAAACCAAGAAATCACAAAACAAAACCAAAAGAACGAAAAAATGGAAGAGAATGTGAAATATCTCATGGAAAAAACAACTGACCTGGAAAAGAGATACAGGAGAGACAATTTAAAAATTATGGGACTACCTGAAAGCCATGATCAAAAAAAGAGCCTAGACATCATCTTCCATGAAATTATCGAGTAAAACTGCCCTGATATTCTAGAAACAGAGGGCAAAATAAGTATAGAAGGAATCCATTGATCACTGCCTGAAAGAGATCCAAAAAGAGAAACTCCTAGGAACATTGTGGCCAAATTCCAGAGTTCTCAGGTCAAGGAGAAAATCTTGCAAGCAGCTAGAAAGAAACAAATCCAGTATTGTGGAAACACAATCAGGATAACTCAAGATCTAGCAGCTTCTACATTAAGGGATCGAAGGGCATGGAATAGGATATTCCAGAAGTCAAAGGAACTAGGACTCAAACCAAGAATCACCTACCCAGCAAAAGTGAGTATAATACTTCAGGGGAAAATATGGTCTTTCAATGAAACAGAGGACTTTCAGGCATTCTTGATGAAAAGACCAGAGCGGAAAAGAAAATTTGACTTTCAAACACAAGAATGAGAAGAAGTCAAGTAAACAGCAAAGAGAAGTCACAAGGGACTTACCAAAAGTGAACTGTTTACATTCCTACATGGAAAGACAATATTTGTAACTCTTAAAACTTTTCAGTATCTGGGTAGTTGGTGGGACCACACACACACATACACACACACACACGTACACATGTGCACGCACACACACATACACACACACACGTACACATGTGCACGCACATACAAAGACAGAGAGCACAGAGTGAATTGAATAGGATGGGACCATATCTTAAAAGAAATTAAGGTAAATGGTGAGAGATAAATGTAGTGGGAGGAAAGAGGGGGAAATGGAATGGGGTAAATTATATCTCATTCAAGAGGCAAGCAGGAGACATTTTAGTGGAGGAAAAAAGAGGAGAGCTGAAAAAAAATACAAGAAGTTTACCCTCATCACATTCAACTAAAGGAAGGAATAAAATGCACACTCATTTTGGTATGAAAACCTATATTACAATACAGGAAAGTGGGGGAGAAGGAGAAAAGCAAGGTGGGGGGGATGATGGAAGGGAGGGCAATGGGAGGAGGGAGCAATTTGAAGTCAACACTCTTGGGGAGGAACAGGATCAAAAGACAGAATAGAAACAATGGGGGGCAGGATAGGATGGAAGGTAATTCAGTTAGTCTTACACAACACGACTATTACGGAAGTCATTTACAAAACTACACAGATAAGGCCTATATTGAACTGCCTGCCTTCCCAAAGGGAATGGGTGGGGAGGGAGGGATGGGGAGAAGTTGGAACACAAAGTTTTAGGAACAACTGTTTAATATTGTTGTTGCTACTAGGAAATAAGAAATACAGGTAATGGGGAATAGAAAGTCATCTGGCCCTACAGGACAAAAGAGAAGATGGGGACAAGAGAAGGGAGGGATGATAGAAGAGAGGGCAGATTAGTGATAGGGAAAATTAGAATGCCCAGTGTATTGGGGTGGGGGGAGGGGATAAAAGGGGTGAAAATTTGGAACCCAAAATTTTGTGAAAATGAATGTAAAAAGTTAAATAAATAAATTTATATTAAAAAAAATGAAGAGCTGGAAAAATGAAATACCTTCCGACTGCAACAATGTAACTGGAAAGCAATAGAAGTATCCTGACTGAGTGCTGTAAAATCACAGCGGTCAAACCTGGCCTGAAAGTACGATGTGAAAATGCTCTGCCTTCCCTTCTTTGAAGAGACAGGGAACTATTGGTGTGAAACATCACGTATATGTCAGACTTGGGTGATGTGCTTGTTAGTTTTTCTGTTTTAAAAACTCTTTTATTATGAATGCTTGCTTTGGGGAGGGGAGGAAGGATAAATGGGAACTGTAGGTGACAGAAAAAACAAAAGATATTAATTTTTCAAAGTTGTTAGACAAACAAAAAGCTTAGGTTGTTTCTTTCTAAGACTGTCATTTTGAAGTTGGAGTGCATTTTTTTAATTAAAAAGGAGCAGATTGACCCTCAAAGTCAGATTCACATAAAATACAACCAGCGGACTCAGATTTCATGTTCTTGTCTTTTCACGTATTCATACCAATTTTCTCTGAAATCAGGTTTATGTCATACACTTGAATGCCTTTTTCCTAGCTATACTAGCTAAGTCAATTGGTAGCAAAAAATCATAAGCAAAAATACTAATTTTGTGTAGGAAAGCAGAATTGATGGTCTAGAGCTTGAGTACTGATTTCTCAGAACAGACTCTCATTTCTATGTGAATCGCTTCACCTACATTTCCTCTCCCCTGCAGTGTCTTTGACAAGCTTCTCTTCTACAGAAACAGAAATGAAATGGACTACATCAGCAGTTTCTAGACAGAGGTAGAACAATTCTTAGACAGAGGTAGGACAATAGGAGTGGCTATGTATTGTGATTGGGAAGAACATGCAGAGGGGCACAATGAAATACTGAGAAATTATGCCATTGGTAGCATGTCCAACATTCTCTGGTAGATTTATCTTTTTGAGATCTCTCCAAGTAAATGTAAAAGATAGTTTCCTTGGTTAGTGTTTTATTTTGCAGTTTCACAACTTCTACATTTAGAAAAATTATAAGGATCACAGCTGGCAGATTGGAAGGACTTCTCTAGGTGGCAGATAGTGCTTTTGGAAGTGATGGGGAACTCCTCACCCTCAAGAAGTTTAAATTAACAATATATATTTCAGGAGCACAGGACATGTGCACATGGGCAGAGTCGATCGTGTTTGGATTGACATCAGTGGGAGAAATGACCGTTTCTTTCTGTCTTAATATCTAATTATTGTAGTAGGACCCAGCTTTTTTTTCCCCTTTTCTACTTCCTCATCCAGGAATCAACCAGTGTGGGAAATCTTTCTAAAGCACGAACCCAGCCTTTATTTTCTCATTAATTTTTAGCCAGTCATAGTTGATTACCACCCCTCAGGAACACCTACTCTTTTAAGGGCACAAAAACCATGAGTCTGCACCATGATTGTCTTTGGTCTAAAAGAGATGGCCAAATGACCATCCTTTCATGAAAATACTGGCATTATTAATAAAATGATTAAATTAACCAGAAATTATGTCTCTAAAACCTTTTTAAACACCACATCAGAAAGACATGGGGTCAAATTTAGCTTCAGTCACTTGGGATTGGACCCTAGCTAGGTCACTTAATTTCTGAGTATCTTAGGAAATTCCTAGACCTATTCTGCATTGGAAGTCATAGGACCTAAGTTAAAATCCTAGATCTGCCCTTACCTAAATTGTGTGACTTTGGGCAAGTCACAATCTCTTTGGACTTCAGTATTTATAGAATGAGTTTAGTGAACCCTATGACCATAGTTTCCTTCTAGGTCTAAATCTATCTACTATAATACAGGAAACAGATGGGTTGCAATCTTCACTGAAAAAGGAGTCCCCATGGTGGGAGTTGCCTATAACAATAAAAATCCCTGATTCTTCATTTGCCATATACGAAGAACTGCCCTGGGTACTTTATTTATAGGAAAAATGTGAAGAATCAGTGACAAGCTTATAGCCTTACCCAGAAGAGTTGTAACTAGGGATTACTTATGAGGAGGACGCGAAAAAAAGGAAAAAGGTAACTGATAAAGGCATCATTACTCCTCTGTTAGTGACATGGAAAAAGAATTACCATTCATGCCCAGAGAAAAAGTAAGGAAACTGTTTACCAAAGACAGAGTCAAGCTACAGTGAGAGCAAATATTTTTACCCAGGATGCCTCTTCTACAGCAACCTAGAAAATGCACCAGACCAAATTTTGATTGGGAAAACCAAGAAAAAGTCCCAATGAATACTTTTTTTTCAGCCCAGGGCAGCCTAGGAAGGTAGGGAGGTCTGTGGGCACTGAGATGGGGGCAGACCAAGAGCATGGGTCAGTGGCAGTGACAGCAGGGTGGTAGATAAAAAACATATCATATAATGATCCAAGACAGTTCATCCTGAAAGGTGCTGTTCATCTCCAGAGAACTGGTGGAACCTGACTGCAGATCAAAGATGCCTTTTTTTTACTTTCTTTGTCTTTGTCATTTTTTGGTTCATGTTTCCTTTTATGGCATGACTTATATGGAAATGTATTTTGCATTACTCTACACTTATAACTTATGTCAAATTATTTGCCTTCTAAATGGGGGTAGGAAGGGGAGAGAGGGAATGAAAGAATTTGGAACTCAAAATTTGAAAAAAGAATGTTAAAATTATTTTTGTATATAATTAAGGGAAATAAACATTAAGTTTTTTTAAAAGAAGTAATAAAAAACAGAGGGTAAAAAAACAAGGGTTTTTTTAATCACACAATTTTCCAATAAACTGTTTTAAAAAACACTTCATACAAATAAGGCCATCTAAATAATTGGAGAAATATGAATTGTTTGTGGGTAGGCTGAGCTAATATAATAAAAATGACAACACTACCTAAATTAGTTTATTTATTCAGTGCCATATCAATCAAATTACCATAGATTTAGCTTATAGAGGTAGAACAAAACATAATATGATTCATCTGCGAGGACAAAAGTTTAAGAATATCAAGGGAACCCATAAAAGAAAACAGAAAAGAAAGGAGCCTCAAATCTCAAACCATACTACTAATACTGTACATACTACGTACTGTAATCATCAACAGCTTGGTACTGAAAAAGAAACAGAGTGGCTGAGCAATGGAACAGATTAAGTGTGGAATATACAGAAGTAAATGAGCGCAGCAACCTACTGTGTGATAAATCCAAAGATCTCAGCTTATCGGGACAAGCACTTACTCTTTGACAAAAACTTCTAGGAAAACTGGAAAGTGGTTTGGGCCCAAACTAGGCATAGACCAAAATTTCACACCATAAATACTGAGATAAATTCAAACTGATACCTGATTTAAACATATAGAGAGATATCATAAGCCAGTTAGTAGAACATGAAAGAAATTACCTGTCAGATCTATGGACAGGGGAAGAGTTCATGACCAAATAAGAAATAGAGAGATTCACCGAAGGTAAAATGTATCATTTTGGTTATATAAAGTTAAAAATATTTTGGACAAACAAAACTAATGTAGCTAAAATTCGAAGAAAAATAGGAAACGGAAAAAACCTAAGTTTCTCTGGTAAAGGTCTCATTTCTAAAATATGTGGTAAATTGAGTCAAATTTATAAGAATAAGAGTTATTTCCCAATTGACAAATGATCAAAGGACCATAGACAGTTTTCAGAGGAAGAAATCAAAGCCATCAATAGACATGTGAAAAAAAACCTCTAAATCACTGAGAGATGCAAATTGAAACTGCTCTGAGTTACCATCACTCTCATCCAATTGGCTAAGATGACAGAAAAAGAAAATGACAAATATTGGAGGGGACATGGGAAAATAAGATCACTAGCACAGTATTGGTGGAGCTATGAACTAGTCTAACCATTCTGAAAAGCACTTTGTTACTACGTCCAAAAGAACTACTAAACTCTACATACCCTTTGACCCAGATCCCTTCCCTTAAGGATCTCACATTCTAAAGGAGGGGACAATATACAAACACCCATATACGTACAAGAAATAGCTTATAGATACAACGAGATTACTCAGAGCGCACAAAGGTCATTTTCCAAATCCCACCGTCATGATGATGGCTTGTTATTTTGTGCTCCTTTTTCTGGACCTAGGATTTAATCTTTGTGGAATTCTCGGAATGGAAGACTGTCCATTCATACATATTGGCCACTCATCTATAACTTTAACTCTGCCGGTCCTCTGATTGCTGCCTCACACTCCCTCGTATTACTTTGGCTCTTTTTTTAAATTTTTAATAGCAAAGGGCTTATTCGTCCCATGGATGAACAGCAGTAAAGGAATCCGAGGAATCAGAATCTGCTTCTGTTCACACCACCAGTCAGGTTTACTTCATTTCTCTTTGTTGTGGGTCTCGCTCTGGCAGAATGAGACGGTCGTGCCTCTTTCCACTGCACAGAGTATTCACAGACTTCCTTAGGTGCAGAAAAGGCCTAAGACAATACAAACACAGCTTCTGTTTTTACTACCCTATCAGCACCAAATCAACTCCCTCTCTCGCTTTGGACTCTTTTCAGTTCTGAGATTCCATCTAGACTCAGAATCTTAGCTGCCACCTTGGATAAATAGCCGTCCTTGATTTCCTTATTTATCAATGTTCCCTCTCTCCTCCAATTATAGCATGTTTAATATATATAATAGCATATTAAATTATTATGTTATATGATAATATAAATGGTAACATTATTAAATACAATAAAGAATTATACAAATACTGTTATAATATTATTATATAATTTTGTGGGAAGTAAGAAATGTCCACATTCCTAGGTGATAAGGGTTATGATCTAGCAAGGACAGGTTAGAGGTCAGAAACTAATGTGCAGGCCCAAGGAGCTATGTGAGGAAGGCCTATCAGGGAGGAGAACATGGAGTCACATGACCAGGGGATGGTGTTACAGGAGATCCAAAGTTCAGAAAACAGTTTAAGAAGGCCCATCCTTCTGCTTGTGTTGTAGTCTTCCTGAAACCTTGCTGGGGAGGCTACCCGTCCATTCAGGGGGAATGGATGTAAAGATTAATAAAGGCTTTCCTGATTTCACAACAGGTATTGTTCTTTATTTAAGGTGAGCATGTTTCTCACTGTTCGGGGCTTGCTAAATGGGCTCACTTCTAACAATATATATTTTTATATGTTTACTATATTGCCACCCAGCATCCCCTAGAATACAAGCTCATTGGGGACAGGGATTATTTTTCATTTTGTCTTTGAAGACATCTTCAGGACCCAGCACCTAGAACACAGTAGGTATTTAATTATATTTGTCCTTCATTGCTGAAGAAGACCATGTCTTCAGAGAAATGATGACATGACTTGCACTTGACTTTGCTTTGAGTGAGGGAGGGCTGTGCAGGTCACCAGCCTCACTTCTCCTCCAGAGCCATCTGGGTCCAGTGATCTGATATTCATCAGGATGACTGGAGATGACCCAGGATGCACTGGGAGCCCTTGGGCCCTTTAGGCCAAGGTCTTCACAAATACTCACTTAGGGTGAGGCAATGCCCATTCATTGAATAGGGAAGGTAGGTATTTAATAATTGCCTATTGAATGAAGAAGAATATAAAAATTGATGACTGCTTCCCAAATACATGGAAAATATTCTTCTACTAAAAATAAACAAAATAGCAAATAGTCTTTTTAAATTTTCCACTATTTGAGGCAAAGAAAAGAAAGGAAAGTTTTTAAGTTATGTTCTCCAAAATTCCTGATTTCCAGAAGGCATCCCTAGAGGTTCTTTGAAATATTTATGCCAAAGCAAATATATTTGATTGGTACCTCTTATTATCATCTCCAGTTTGGCTCCAAAATTACTATGCACCCAGGGAGGTGAGGTTCCCAAGCATGAAAAATGTAACCCAGAAAGGTGCCACAGCCTCAAAGAATTTGAGCCCCTGTGACCCAGATGGCTCTTTCAGGCCGCAATGCTGAAATGAATAGTCTTTCCATTCAGCTCTAGAGGTACTGCCAGTTCCTGTTTCACAACAGGTGAAAGCATGATGACAAATCTGAAACAGCACCTCAACCGAGAGCACTTTAATCAACAAGGATGAAGACGGTTCCCTTGGCTCTCTTCCCAAAAGTTGCAGCCGGCTTTGCATCCAGTTGGTAAACTGAACATTAGGCAGGATTCCAGATCCATTTCTGAGTCTAAAAGAGATTAGAGAAGCCAATGAGCCTCTTTGGTTTTCTTGTCGGCCCCTCCCAACTTCCACCCTCTACACTGCCACAAGGGCTCCTGCGACCCTCACTCCATTCCTCAAATCACGTTGTTTATGAACTTGGATTCCATGGTATTTTTGTAGCTTTTTTCTTTCTAGACCTCTGATTTCATGAATGTAGGGAGGAAGCTCTACCTATACAGGGCAACAATTGTTTAGAAACTTGTCTAATTAGAGGACATTAGGTGGCACAGTGGATAGAGTCTCGAAGACAGGAAGACTTATATTCCTGAGTTCAAATCTAGCAGTGTGATCCTGGAGAAGTCACTTTACCCTGCTTGTTTCCATTTCCTCTTCTATAAAAAATGAACTGTAGAAGGAAATGGCAAACCACTCCAGTAACTTTACAAAGAAAACCCCAGTGGGATCCCAAAGTGTCAGACAGGAAAAACCAACAATAAAAAGTCTTAGAGAGCTGCCAAAGGGCACTGGGAGGGTTTGCACAGCTTATCGATTAAGAAGCAGGACTTGTACTCAGGTCATCCTAATATGCAGAACTGTATTCCAACCACTATAGGATGCTACTGCTAATCTAAAAATGATAGAATAGAAAAATTAAAGTTGTATTTCTTCAATATATTTTTATCGTAAGAGAAGAAAATCATTCATTCAGTGACGAATAAAATATAAAACAATGCCAGCAAATATTTCATTGTCTTCATTGTTTAACTTTAAAATATCTATATAAGATAAATAGTGTTAGAAATTCATAGTCCATAGAACTTCAGCTAGAAGCGAGTACCTCTTTCATGAGGATATAACCTTTTCTCTGGACATCATTTTCGAGAGTGAAAATAGAGCAGATGTCAGAGCCATACTCCAATGCGAGCCAGTCTAAGGCCATTTTTTTATCAGCGACTACCAATTTAGCAATGGAATATACAAATAATTCCCATCAGACTATACATTCCTTGGCAAACAGGGACTGTCTCTTATCCTTCTTTGTATCCCCATTGCTTAGCACAGTGCCTGGCAGATACTAGATGGTAATTAAATGGTTATTGATTAAGGAACTGCGCTCACACTCTCCCAAGAGCACACATGTTACCCTGGCTCAATCATGAATGGATGCGTCCTAAAGGAGACTCCCAAATTCACAGATAAAATAAAAAAAGGTGTGAGATTGAAAGATACTGTCCCCCTCCCCAAAGATTTCCTATTTAATTACATGATCATTTTCAAGTTTGTTGATGGTGAAAGCAGTTTGCCATGCAGGGTTTTTAACTCTGACACTACAATAAGCAAAGAGATAGCAGATCACCAATATCAGAACACCTCTAACACTGATTCTTATTGGCTAGGATAATGATGAAAATGACAGTTATTTATACAGAACTTCCAGATTTTCAAAGCACTTTAACTAGACTGTCTCATTCGATCCTGGTAACAATCCTATGAGATGATGTTATTCGTATCCCTGTTTTACAGAAGAAACAAGTGTGGAAAGGTTAAGTAACTTGTCCAGGGTCACAGAACTAATATGTATATGGTGGTGTTTGAACTCGGGTCTATTTCAGATTCCCAGTTATCTCCCACTTGTTCACTCACATCCAACTGTTAGTGACCTTTGTACCACAGCACACCAATTCTGTCCATACAGTGTTCTTGGCAAAGATACTGGAGTGTTTCACTATTTCTTTCTCTAGTATATTAAAGTCAAATAGTAGTTAAGTGACTTGCCCAGGGTCACACAACTTGTACGTGTCTGAGAACAGATTTGAATTTAGGTCCTCCTAACTCCAAGCCCAGCATTCTACCCACTGTGCCATCTAACCTCCAGTTATCATTCACCAGCTACCAACAATGAGCTGATAAGAATTTTTTAATTTATTTATTTAACTTTTAAACATTCATTTCCACAAAATTTTAAGTTCCAAATTTTCTCCTCATTTTTCCCCTCCCCCTACTCCAAAAAGCACTGAGCATTCTAATTATCCCTACCATGAATCTGCCCTCCCTTCTAACATCCTTCCCTTCACTTATTCCCATCTTCTCTTTTGTCATGTAGGGCCAGATAAATTTCTGTACCCCATTACCTGTATTTCTCATTTTCTAGTTGTATGTAAGAACAATACTCAACAGTTGTTCCTAAAACTTTGAGTTCCAACTTCTCTTCCTCCCTCCCCCCCCCCACCCATCCCCACTGGGAAGGCAAGCAGTTCAATATAGGCCGCATCTGTGTAGTTTTTCAAATAACTTCCACAATAGTCATGTTGTGTAAGACTAACTATATTTCCCTCCATCCTATCCTGCCCCCCATTTCTTCTATTCTCTCTTTTGACCTTCTCCCTCCTCAAGAGTGTTGACTTCTAATTGCTCCTTCCTCCCATTGCCCTCCATTCCATCCTCCTCCCCACCCTGCTTATACCCCCACTTTCTCCCCCTCTTTCCTATATTGTAAGGTAGGTTTTCATACCAAAATGAGTGTGTATTTTATTCCTTCCTTGAGTAGAATGTGATGAGAGTAAGCTTCATGTTTTCTCTCTCACCTCCCCCGTTTTCCCTTCCACTGAAAAGTCTTTTATTTGTCTCATTAATGAGAGATAATTTGCCCCATTCTATTTCTCCCTTTCTCCTCCCAATATATTCCTCTCTCACCCCATAATTTCATTTTTTAGATATGACCCCATCCTATTCAACTCAACCTGTGCTGTGTGTGTGTGTGTGTGTGTGTGTGTGTGTGTGTAATCCCACCAACTACCCAGATGCTGAAAAAAAGTTTCAAGGGTTACAAATATTGTCTTTCCATGTAGGAATGTAAATACTTCAACTTTAGTAAGTCCCTTACAATTTTTCTTTACTGTTTACCTTTTCATGCTTCTCTTGATTCTTCTGTTTGAAAGTCAAATTTTCTTTTTCAGCTCTGATCTTTTCATCAAGAATGCTTGAAAGTCCTCCATTTAATTGAAAGACCATTTTTCCCCCTGAAGTATTATACTCAATTTTGCTAGGTAGGTGATTCTTGGTTTCAGTTCTAGTTCCTTTGACTTCTGGAATATCATATTCCATGCCCTTTGATCCCTTAATGTAGAAGCTTCTAGATCTTGTGATTGTATGTCCACAATACTCAAATTGTTTCTTTCTAGCTGCTTGCAATATATTCTCCTTGACCTGGGAACTCTGGAATTTGGCCACAATGTTCAGAAGGTGATCAGTGGATTCCTTCAATATTTATTTTAACTCCTGGTTCTAGAATATCAGGGCAGTTTTCCTTGATAATTTCATGAAAGATGATGTCTAGGCTCTTTTTTGGATCATGGCTTTCAGGTAGTCCCATAATTTTTAAATTGTCTCTCCTGGATCTGTTTTCCAGGTCAGTTGTTTTTCCAACGAGATATTTCACATTGGTTTCCATTTTTTCATTCTTTTGGTTTTGTTTTGTGACTTCTGGGTTTCTCATAAAGTCATTAGCCTCCATCTGTTCCATTCTAATTTTGAGAGAACTATTTTCTTCAGTGAGCTTTTGAGCCTCCTTTTCCATTTGGCTAATTCTGCTTTTGAAAGCATTCTTCTCCTCATTGACTTCTTGAACCTCTTTTGCCATTTGAGTTAGTCTATTTTTAAAGGTGTTATTTTCTTCAGCATTTTTTGGGGGTCTCCTTTAGCAAGGTGTTGACTCACTTTTCATGATTCTCTTGCCTCTCTCTCATTTCTCTTCCCAATTTTTCCTCCACCTATCTTACTTGATTTTCAAAATCCTTTTTGAGCTCTTCTATGGCCTGAGACCATTGAATATTTATTTAACATGTTTTGGATGCAGAAACCTTGACTTTTATGTCTTTCCTTGGTGGTAAGCATTGTTTTTCCTCATCCAAAAGGATGGGAGAAGATATCTGTTCACCAAGAAATTAACTTTCTATAGTCTTATTTTTTCCCCCCTTTTTGGGACATTTTCCCAACCAGTTACTTGACTTTTAGGTCCTTTGTCAAGAGTAGAGTATATTCTGGGGGTCTGTAAGATTTCAGTACCTCCAAGGTGGCACAAAAAGCATGTATACTGGTCTGGGAGCAGGGAGAAATTTTTGTGCCTAGAATCTGAGTAATAGAGTTTCCTCATCACAATCACCTCACCTCTAGTTCCGCCAAGCCAGCACAGGAGTGGGGATGTGGGGAGGGGTGTTTGCGGGGGAGGAGGCTGAGATTCAGATAAGCTGCAGGGGCAGGGTCGCTATTCAGTATGAGAAAAAGATCAGCTGCTCAAATCCCTCAGAAATATTAGGTGAAGGCAGGGCCTCTACACAGGGCTGAGATAAGAATCAGGTGTTCAGCTGCTCAGTGCCCCCAGGGGTTTTACAATCCAACAAGAGATGCAGACTGCTGTAGGGGCTGCTGTGGAAGTTGCTGCCGCCCACCTGATGTGGCCTCTGCAGTCACTTGAGGCTAGAGCTATGAGAAGGCCCTTCTTGGCCAGCTGAAAAGCCCTGTCACTGACCTTTGGTGCCTGTGGGTTGAGGGATCTGGGAACCACTGCTACTGCAACTGGGGATTCTGCCCCTGAGACCTGCTCTCATCCTCCTCCCAGAGCCATGCCACATGGCCAAAGCTGGGCTAGGCCCTGCTCTGTGTCTGGTGCAACAGATGTTTCCCTTTGGCCTTTCAGGTTGCCCTGGGCTGGAAATCTCCTCCACTCTGTTGTTCTGTGGCTTCTGTTGCTCTAGAATTTGTTGAGAGTCTTTCTTTACAGGTATTTTATGGACTGTGGGGGAAGAGCCAGTATATGTGTGTCTTTCTATTCTGCTATCTTGACTCTGCCCCCCCCCCCCGATAAAAATTTTTATGTCCCAGCTCCATTGCCAAAGCTGATACTCTCTTTGCGCTTAGCACTTCAGTCTTGGTGTTTTCTGGGTCCCCATTTCAGTTCTGCTGACTATGCTTGCTTCCTTGGTGGGAGCAATTTTTGGCAAATGATGTAAATTTACTGATTTTCTGTTAAACATCCTTGTGCTGGGCAGAAGGGTGGTCATCTAACATTATGACATGTTTCTTTCACTTTGAGTTTCTAACAAAGCTATTGTTTTGATAAATGGGTAAAGAATATTCTGATGAATACTATAAAGCCAAAAATCTTGGTATTTGAAGTCCAACTATAAAATAATATTACTAATTAAAAACAAATATCCAAGAACTCATGTTCCCAAATGAGTTTTATCTTTCAAAGGAATAAACTTAGGAAATTGTTCCCTTGTCCCAGGGTTAATGCCATCACTCAAAGATAATGCAGTGAATAGAGACCTAAGTTTAAACCATCTTCACCTACTTACCAACTATATGCCCTTGGTCAAGTAACATAAATTCTGCCTCAGTATCCTCAAATACAAAATGGAAATAATAACAGCAACTATGTCCCATAGTTGACATGAGGATCTAATGAGATAATAATATTTGTAAAGTGGTCACCTTCGTGGGTGTTATAGCAAGCAGTGGCTATTATTATCACTAAAACTTCTCTTCGAGAAAAGCTTCCAAAAACAGTTTATGAGTCACGTAAGAAAATAGATCTTAATTTTTTCATAATCACACCTCACTTTGGTATTTGCCAAACCTTGTCACCTATCTTATTACATAACTTGTGATTGATTGGCTTGATTGAATCTCAAAATGAATATGCACCTTTAGCAAATGAAGATTTATTTCCATTGAGCACATTCAAAAGAATATGTCCTCGACCCAAGAACAAGCATGTGCCTCAAGGACACCAAAAACAGTACAGTATATATAAAAGTAAAGTATATACCGTAATATTCATAGACACACTTTTTGTTACAGAAAAATGCCTTGAAACAAAGTGAGAGCTCAGCAATTGAAGAATTGCTGAACAAACTTATATAAATATAATGGAATATTATTGCACCATAAGAAGTTAAAGCTACACAAGTTCAGAGAACCAGGGAATGACATTTGAACTGATATAGAATTAAGAAAGCATAACCAGAAGAAGAATATATGCAATGGTCACAATAATTTAGGTGCAAACCACATTGAAAGACATGAAGAAACCATGAAGCGCAGCTTAATACTTTCAGTAAAGAAACTCAAAGGGGTGGGTGGGGATAAAAGTGGAGACTCTGGATGCCAAATGCTGTGTGCCCTGACAGATGACGCCATTTTCCTTAACTATTTTTCTTGGTATATTTGAGAATTCTACTGGACTGGCAGGAAGGTGGAGGATGGAGTTTTAGAAATTACTAGGGTGTTTTTTTTTAAGACATCAATTGAACATTTGAAAAGAAGAATCCATCATGAGGTCTATAGGCAAGTCTCAAAGAACTCTGTGAATGTTTTGGACAATGGCAATATTATAACAATAAATTGATAGTCTTCTGAATGATCTATTTTCACGAGACAACTGTAATTTGGGTGTGTGTTCTGGTATCGTTGTTATTTTTTTAAGGAAGCCTGATTCATTTGTATGATCTTCCTCTCCTTGCCCCACCTACATCCTTGTAGAAGGAAAATGAACTGCCTTGACATTCAGCTGTCAAAGTGGGAGGAGACTTCCTAAGGCCTCTCTTCCATATGTGCCCTTTTTGCTCCCCATGATGCATTTGGCTACAATCCAATTCTTTTGATGACAATCTGTTTGGCAGATATATGCGACTGATGCCATCTTCTCAACACTGTCAGTTTCATTATTTGAAAAGGATCCAAGTCTTTAATTTGACCCTTATGCAAATTCAGTAATTTTCATTTTGGCCTTCATAATTATTGGTTTCTGCCTCCATCTGATAGCAGTTGGTGAATAATCATGTGACATTTATCCTATTTGACCCCATCTTTCTGAGCTTCATATAGAATTTGAAAAGGCACGTAGTGGATAAGGTTGAATTCAAAGATCCTAAGCTGAAGAATTCTTTAGCAATCATGTATAGTTTAACTTCTTCTTTTTCAGGTGATAAAACTGGGACCAAAAACAAAATGTGAGTTGATTTATGCCACTGGAATAATGGGTTAACTATTTTCTTACTCTAAGAAGTACAAAACTCTTAGATACACAACACAAATATCTACTAGTGATGCCTTTCACTACTATTCAGTTGAAAATTGCATGAAATCCCTCCCTGGTACATAATAGGGTTAAGGTTGATCGATTGCTCTGTAGCCAAAAGGGGTTCTACATGGAATTCCAGTGTGAATATTCGATAAAGATAGTGAGTGCAATGATCAGTGAGGGTCTAGCTCTCACCCTGATAAGGAATTTCTTCATCAAATGGTACAATGATGGTCTTTAGTACTAGAAGCATCTAGTACAGGAGATTTCTGCATATATTTTATTTATTGTGATTACTGCCTTTGCCAGATTTCCCTCATAATTCCTCTACTTCTGTTTTTGATAAATTTTCAAGTAGTAAGAGTTACCAGCATTAGGGATTTCTTTGAGCCTTTTATTATTTCCGGGTAAGACAAGACAGGATAGGGAACAGGAGAGCTAGCACCCACTCCAGCCTTGGTTCTTCCCAGCTTGCTCTTGCCTCCGTCCTTCTCTCTGTCTTCTTTCTCCTTCCCCTAGGATGGTAGTACAGGACTATTCATCTCCCAATGCATTTCCAACTCTACGGGTAAGTTTGGAACAATGACTAAGGGCTAGCTATAATATCTTTCCCAACTTGCATAAACCCCAAAATGAAAATTCAAAAGAGAAGAAATCAAAAATATAAGCAAAAATGTATTATAGCTAGCCTTTTACATAGTGTTTGAAGGTTTACAAAGCACTTCACAAATATGACTTCATTTTATATTCACAACAACTCTGGAAGGGAGGTATTCTTATTATTAGCCTCATTTTGGAGATTAAATAATTGAAAAAGAGGTTAAGTGACTAACCCAAGGTCATACAGCTAGGATCCACTCAGGTCTTCCTGACTCCAGGTTCAGTGATACACTATACCACCTAGATGTTTCAATTATCTGTCATCTCCCTTTCTGTTCCTTTTATATATCTAATCTTTACAGCCTTGCTTAAAGTTGATTTTTCACCCAAAATTGCAATTTTTAAGTGCTAAAGTTGTCAAAGAAATGTTTAATCATCACTGTATACTCTGTCCAGTTACTCTAACCTTTTCAACGATTAGAGCCCTGGTATTGTCAATCTCATGTTCATCCTTATTGCCGGGCACCCAATAATGGGATGGCACTTGGAGAGAATTGGCTCCCAAAGAGCTACTACCTCTGTTCACCTTTTCTCCCCTTCTGTTAGTGGCAGTTACTCACCTATTTAGTCTAGAGATATGTGGTCAGTATAACTTTATTCAGTTAGAAGCTTAACTTGAGCTTCCACCCACCAGGAAAATTGTACCCTCTTCCTCGTTCGGAAGTCAATCACACAAGCATGACTTAATTATACATCTTTTTTTCTTCTTTTTTTATTATTATGTTATTTTTTTCAGTGTTCTACAATCACTTCCATATAACTTAGATTTTTCCCCTCCCTCCTCCTCTTTTCCCCCTCCCTCTCTACTCCCTCCCTGAGATAGTATACAATTTTATATAGGTTCTACACATACTTTGCTATTAAATACATTTTCACCTTAGTCATGTTACATACAAGAATTAAAATGAATGGGAGAAATCATAAAACAAACCAAAACATAATACAAAAGAAAATAATCTGCTACATTCTGCGATCATATTCCAAAGTTCTTTCTCTGGATGTGGAAGGTATTTTGCCTTAAGAGACCATTGGAAATTTTTTAAGTCCTTGCATTGCAATGAAGTTCTAAGTCTACCAGAAAAAAATCCTAACACACTGTGGTTTTTGCTGTGTATATAGTTCTCCTGGTTCTGCTCCTTTTGCTTAATATCAGTTCATATAAGTCTTTCCAGGCCTCTCTGAAGTCTTCTTGTTCATCATTTCTTACAGCACAATAGTATTCCATTACATTCATGTACCACAATTTATTCAGCCATTCCCCAATTGATGGGCATTTCCTTGATTTCCAGTTTTTGGCCACCACAAAGAGTGCTGCTATAAATATTTTTGGACATGTGGGACCTTTTCCCATTTTTATGATCTCTTGGGGTGTACATCTCTTTTGATCAAAGAAGTAAAGTAAATATGATAAACTATATATAGACTTTTCTTTTAGTGTATGTACTAACTCCCAGACACAGTTTAGATAATTAGATTCATCTGATCCCCACAAACCAATATCAAATGTTGGATTTAGCAAATTCCCCTGTGCTTTCCCACTACTAATACAAGTGTCCCACATCGTTTTTCTCATGTACAGATTCCTAGAGGGTCATAGACAACAGATTGTCCCTGTTTCATAATTCAGCATGTCCTCATTCATAGACATGCCACACATACACTCTCTCTCTCTCTCTCTCTCTCTCTCTCTCTCTCTCTCTCTCTCTCTCTCTCTCTCTCTCTCTCTCTCTCTCTCCTTTTTTGGAGCTTACATTTCTGGTTCAATAAGGATTTTAAAAAAAAATTCCAAGGGGAAATAGCACTTTCAGACCTCAAACTATATTATAAAGCAGCAGTCATCAAAACCACTTTGTGTTGGTTAAAAATTGAAAGGTAGATCAATGAGACAAAGTAGACAAAGGAGAATCATAAATAATAGAACAACTCATTGTTCAAAAAAATCTGAAAATATAAATCACTTAGGAAATAATTTCCTATTTGACAAGAAGTATTGGGAAAACTAGAAAGCAATATGACAAACTATGGGGGTTCAGTGGGAAAAAAAACCATTATTCTGGGATTCAAAAAGCTTGTCATTTATAATATAATCCTGCCACTAGATTAAGAAAATAAGGAAGAAAAAGGTGAAGAGGAATTAAAGATGGAAGTAAGACATAGAAGAACCTCTAAGGTGTGAGAATGGCACTGTTGCATTGTTAGAATTCCCAAGGAGAAATTTCCTTTATGTCAACATAGATTTGTTGACCAAGAAACAGCTGGGGAAAAGAGTGTGTGTCTATCTGTGCTTCCTCAGGTATTTAGTGTCTTGCAGTACCACTTGGTACCATTTCTGTGGGGTAAGAAGTCTGTATTGTGGTAAGAACTAAGTTTATGATGTAAAGGACTTTGAGAGACACCTTTGGGCACATTTCTATATATCGCTGGTTCTGAAACAACAGCCAAAATCCTGAGGACATGTTCTGAGACTCCAGACATAGCAAGGAAAAAGACAGTAAAAGCAAGAAATTATATACAACCACTTTTATCTTCCTGGGAGCATCATTTCAAATCAAAAGTCAACAATAATTTAGCTAAAAAATTACTTCATCAGCAGGAGGATAAAATAGAGGGAAATTAATGGGAGTGATGGCTATTTTTGAAGTTTTAGCATTTGTTTTCCTTTTTCTTTTTCCGTTATGGTACATCAAGTAAACATGAAGAAAAATGAACTGATTTACAAAAGAATTAGGTAGAAAATCAATAATATATAATATTAAGACTATATAAGAATATGATGTAAGAATATGATAAATCAAACAGAAAGTGTGAAACAGGAAAGTTAAATAGGAAAAAATATAAACAAAGGAAATGCAGATATTTTATCGGGAAGAAATGTGAAAAGAATTGATTATAAAAGCTAGCTGAAGTAATCCAAATGACCTGGACATTTCAGTCTTCTGTGACCCATAAATATACTTTCAACAGGTTGTACCTGCTTCATAATTCAGCATGTCCTCATTCATGGACACACACACACACACGCACACACACACACACACACATTCCTGGAATTGCTCCTTTTTTGTGCTTATATTTCTTGTTCAGTAAGGATTTTTTAAAAATATTCCAAGAGAAAATAGCACTCCCAGACCTCAAAATCACTTTGTGTTGGTTAAAAATAGAAAAAATAGATCAATGAAATGAACTAAACAAAGAGAATCAGAAATAATAGAACAACCTACTGTTCACGAAATTTGAAAACACATATCATGTAGGAAAGAATTTCCTATATGATAAGAACTATTAGGAAAACTAGAATGTGATCTGGCAGACATTAAGCTTAAACTATCATCTCCCATTCTATTTCACATTAAATTCAAAATAAATGCATGACTTGAATATTAAATATCACACCATAAAAAATTAGGAAAGGAAATCATATGTCTTTCATATCTATGGGTAAGAGAGGAATTTTTAATCAAACTTGGGAGGTAATTACAAAAGTAAACTGAATGATTTTGATTATTTAGATTTGCAAGACTTTTGCAATAATACAATTAATGAATTTAGGATTATTGTGGAGAATTCTTTGACTCTCAAATACCACTGCTAGGCTTATGTGCTAAGGAAGTCAATGAATTTTTTAAGGCTCCATATCCACCAAGATAGGTGGATTTTTACATATCTTTTTTTTTGGTAGTTGCAAAAAACTAGAAATTAAGAGGATGCCAATGAATTGGGAAATGGCTAAATAAATTTATTGCATCCTTTTAAGAAACAAGAGGCTATAAGAAACAATGAATATGATGAAATGCAAACAAGTGTAGAAAAGCTTGTATGAACTAATACAACATGAGGTAAATAAAACCAAGAAAACAATACAAACAACAACTATAGCAATGTAAAAGGAAAAATAATAACCAAAATACTAAAATTGAATGTCACATAGTTACAAAGAATAAGCTAGCCCCAAAGATATGAGAAGGCACTTCTCACTCCTTTTTAGAAGAGGCAGAGGATACATGAGCGTCAAATGCTGCACATATTGTCAGATTTTTTTTCAAAGCATTGACTGGTTTTGTGGATTTGTTTCTTCTTCCTTTTTTTCTAAAACAACAAGCTTTGCTATAAGAATTCACTGGTAGGGTTAAAGGTTTGAAATATCAGTAATATAGAAAGACCCTCATCACAAGGTAGAGGATACTTATTATTCCTTTAATGAGATGAACTATAATTCTATAATTTGATCTAGAATGTTTACAAAAGCATTGAATGGATGTCACCATTCTCCTCAGTTGATTACTCATTTAGCAAACCCCTCTGAGCATAGTCTTCCTCATGAAAACTTGTCTTGCCAGTACTCGCCTTCACTCTACCAAGGCCTCTCTTCTCTAGTAGAGAAATGGAAAAGGTCTCATCAATTTATTCTTCATTCCTGTCATCAGCATCAAATGCACCAATGATGTCCATGTAGTGTTTTAAACTTCTTTAAAGTCTTTTATATATCTTATGATAACACCTAAATGCCTGGCCCTTTCCAGGGATATTTGTGTTCCAATGGTGAGTTCTACCCCAAAACACAAAGTTTTAATCTGAGGGAGTTATTTCAGGCATCACAGTGGGTCAAGGAGAGAAATACTTTTGGTTGAAGGGGTCTTCTCAGCACATTTGGGATAGTATCGTGCAGGTGATTGCTTAACATGCATAAGAACATCAAGTGAACCTATTGGTTCATTTAAAAAATTATCAAAGGTTATGAATAAGATTTTATTTGGAAAGGAGCAAGATTAGAGTTTGAAAGAGCCTTAGAATACATATTATTTTCCTGGCTTTTCTTGTCTTGCTTTGTATCCGTAATGTTCAATTTAATTTTTTCCATGTTTCTTTATGTTCAATATAGTTCTAATTTCTTAAAACGTAATAATATTATATTACATTCTTATAATGGAATTTGTTTAGCCAGACTTTTTCCTTTATTTTATTTCATACCCTTTGGTATTAAGAATTGAAAAACTCATCCCATCAGGTCATGAGGAACAGACATTCTGGAGTTGGAAAGAAACAATGAGCAAAACTCTCTCGCTTTATTTTGTTTTATTTCATGCTTTCATGATTTTTCACTAATCGTTTCTTTAGTGTTATGGATACTTCTTGGTTTTTACATCACAGTTATTTTAAATTTGATCTCTCCCTCACTTCCCCCATAAGTTTTCCTTTTGAAAAAAAGAACTGATTAAGCAAAAGTAAATTCACTGACTGCATCTGACAGCACATGGCTCCCGCACCCCCACTGAATGGAGGGGAAGGTATTCATCTTTTTCTGGGGCAAGATTGGTTGTCATAACACGGTGTTCAACTTCTTTCATTTACTTATCCTTTCATTTTTACTGTTTTGTTTTCATTTAAATTCTATTATTTATTTGTCATTGGTTCTATCTACTTGATTCTGCATCAACCCATGCAAATCTTTCCCCATTTCCCCTAGGGAAATGTATCTAGGGATATGCTGGTAAACAATTAACAATCAGATCCCCAAAAGCACAACACACTTTTAAGCTTAATCTGCATTATTAACATTTCTTCATCACTTAAGTCTAGGCAATAAACAAAAAAAATTGAGATTTGATTTCTGAAGTGTAAATTGTTTAAAATTAGGGATGCTATTTTAACAATCAACACTCCCGAAATGGTATGAGATGTCTCCAGCACTCTCCTGCATATCTATCGTGTCTTATGTTGCAATACTGTTATATTATATTAATATGCCATCATTTCCAAGTACTCTCATTTTAATGATAGAAACACTAAGGCCAAGATATGGGAAGTAACTGGTCCAAGGTCATACAGGTGGTACCAGTAAGTGACATTTCAGATTCTAATGCATACGGTCTGATACAAAATCAGGGACCTTTCTCAAAAAAGCCATTTGTCATCATGAAATATTTACTTCATGGCAGGATATACTATACATTACATTATAATATAGTAATCTTAGGGTAAAAGGAGAGAAATGATGCTACTTAGCAAGAAAAAGCAGACTTCAAAGGTTGATATTTTTCTGCTTTGATGTTTGAATTACGTTTTGATTCAAATGGCAAATTGTTCGATCTCCTTTTTCTCCATTACAACTAAAATGGAAACTGTATTGGGTGAGCTAGGAAATGTTCCTGGGTCCAAAGAGTTAGAAGCATCACCCAGAGAGGAATCACTTAGAAAGAAATTGATGTAGCATATGAAATCCCATGCAAAGTCCATCTGGGCAATACCATTTATTATAGTCTAGTGGTGCTCAATATTCTATGTCTATCCTCTGAGAAATCAATGGTAATTTCCCTTACACAGTCAAACAAAGAAAGCCATTTGCTTTCCTTTTTAATAGCTTTATGTCTGAGTAACTGCCCATGTGGTATGATAAACTACAGAGTCTTATGATGACAACAAAGCAAAGCAAAGATAGCTATTATAGAGAGTCAAGGCCCACATGCCTGACTTAAAAGGTAGTGAAAACAAAGACCTCTTGAGCTTTACATCAGCTTAATCATTAACCTGTCAGTCTTGTTTTCTCCCCATGAAATAGCATTTTAACTAGGGAAAGTCTTATTTAACCTTTCCCCTTAATTCTGTGCTATTGATTAGGATAAATATAGACTCTACAGTTATCAAGAATGGCTGTAGCCCATAATAAAAAAAAGTCTCCATAAATAAATAAGTCAAGAGAGGCTAATGCTTTTTTCCTGAAGGGTTTTGGTGGTATCTGCTGAGCCTACAAATTTTGCTTCTATCTTGGATGACCACCAACTAATGACAAAAAAAAATGTAGGGCATTCTAACCAAAGCATCTTGTGATAATGATACAGCACAGCCCAACCCACTCCAAGTGTTCATATAAATGTAATCAGAGCTAATAAAAACTTTTAAAAACACCTCTAAATTTAAATAAAGAAACCAATCTGAAATCTCATGAGCAAAGGTTCATTTTAGCTTTAGACAGGGTCTAGAGAAACCCCTTCCATGCAATTCTAAGTCACCATGTCTAGACTTCAAAACAGCAGTCATTATTGAGCATCCTGTGCTCATTCTTTTGCTTTTAAAGTGATATCCTACCAAGGCTTAAAGCTGGGTCTTCACCAAGATGCAAGTGCAGGAGGGGAAATTGCATCTTAACCTAAAAAACTAAGATCTTAGCAACTGGTTCTATCATTTTCTGACAAACAGAGGAAAAGAAATGGAAACTGTCTAAAAAGCAGAGACATCACCTTGCCATCAAAGGTCTGCATAGTCAAAGCTATGTCTTGTTTTTCTTTTTCCAGTAGCAATGTATCACTATGAGAGTTGGACTATAATGAAAGCTGAGCATTGCAGAATTGACACTTTTGAATTGTGGTACTGGGGAAGACTTCTGAGAGTCCCTTAATCAGTCAATGCTTAGATTAATTCAGGCTATTCACTGGAAGGTCAAATACTGAATCTGAAGCTTAGATACTTCGGTCACATAATGAGACAACAGGACTCATTAGAAAAGACCCTGAGTTGGGAAAGACTGAAGGAAAAGGAAAAAAGGAAAAGAGGAAGCAGAGGATGAGATAGTGTCATGGAAACAATGAACATGAATTTGCAGAGATTTTGAGAGATAGTGGAGGATAGAAGGGCTTGGAATGTCAAAGAGTCAGACACAACTGCTCAGCTGAACAACAGAAGTCTTTTTTTTAAGATTATAAGACATGA
Organism: Bettongia penicillata ogilbyi; assembly: GCA_023548195.1. NCBI lineage: Eukaryota > Metazoa > Chordata > Mammalia > Diprotodontia > Potoroidae > Bettongia > Bettongia penicillata. The sequence goes on along the minus strand of JAJHZJ010000408.1, from coordinate 852,232 downwards.
CAAGGGATTGTCTAGAAAAAGCCAAGATGGAGTCATCTGTCATATTACTACAATAATTCTTTATCTACCTCTCATAGGAGCAGTATCATATAGAATAGTCACAACCAGAACTAGCCCCACACAAAATTATGGAACCTAGTAAGTTGCCAACCTCTTTTCTTACCATCAGTGCCCTTATCCCAAGGGCCAAAGTCACCAGCTAAAAAGCCAAAGTTCTTATATTTGCTGATTGAAACATACATTGACATTGGTGGTGTTACTGCTTTGTAATGCTGTATTGTGAAGGAGCCATATAAGGAAGTGATTGTTACCAGGAGGTCCTCAAGTATGCAAATAGACCTATAATCTCATCATATCTGACTGCTTGTTCTACCCATCCACACCTGACTCTTGTCTATGCCCTCCCATAAGTTTGCCACAAGAAGTCCACCAGATATTCCAGAGCCTTATTTACTTTCTCTTCGATGTAAGATGGGAATATTCACCAAGCATCTGGCACAGTGTCTGGCATGTAGTAGACTCCAGTTACGTGTTCATTCCCTTCCTTCCTTCCTTTTTTCTTCTTGAGATTGTAAGCCCACCAGGATATCTCATGGGCTAGCCATTGGATACCTCTTGCTTTTGCCACATGATTGATCGATCTTCAATTAGACCCCTTTTTGAGGTCCTCTTTTGTTATCTATTGCAACTTGCTTGCACATACCATATGCCTCTCCAATACCCTCTATGTGACTGCTTGATTATGTTGCTGGTTAAGCATGAGAGAGAAGCTATCTGGAGATTTGGGGTGAAAAAATAGGAAGAGAAAAAAGTCTACTCAGTTTTGAAGTCAAATTTTCCCACCATCTTTCAGATTATATTCCTTTTACAATCCAATGCATTTGACATTCACTCGAATAGAACGCAAATTCTTGTTATGGTGAATTTGTTATTCTAGTACTAGCATCCAAATAAGCTGAATGTTTAAAATCTAAAGATTTAAACAGAAAGAAAATCAACATTAAAACTTCACAAAATTAGGAGCATCAATAAATGCATCAGACTGTACATAAATGAGGCTAAAACTAGGCATTATTTGCAATAAAGCACAAAGAATGAATTTCTCCCATGATCAAATGCACCATCTCATTCAAGGTTCAATTATGGTCACATTTACACAAACAAGACCAAATCATATCTGATAATAAGAAACACAAACCATAGGATCATAGATTTAGAGCTGGAAGTCATCTTAAAAGTCATCTAGTACAATCCCTTGATTTTACAGATAAAAGAAACCAAGGCTCAGAGACATTAATTGATTTAGCCTGGCTCTCACAAACAGATTCATCTGATATACTGTGACTAGTTTACATGAAGGTTCTTTGTGACAGGAAACTGGACAGGACAGGTCCATGGCTCTCATGCCTTTAGAACAACTTTACACGTGGCAATGTAGTTGACGTTTTCAGTACAGTTCAGGTCAATTGTCATTGTGCAGAACCAATCTCTCGCAACACCTACAGGTACCATTCAAAGTACTTCAGCTGGCCACTGTGCTTCCAAACTGCTAGTTGAACAGCCATCCAAAAGAAGAATTGGGAGGACACATGCCACCACGATGTGGGTCCTCAAGATGATGCTTTGTATGGAATATGTGTAGATATAGCTCATGTCTATCTAATAGCATAGCTACATAGCTTTTATTAAAGGGTTTTCTGAAGTCAAAATAATTTGAATCTACATGGAGCTTTATTCGAAGAATGATTTTACAAATTTCAAAGAGTTCTAACTGTGAAGGCTTTAAAACCTGAATTGTGCATGTGTATTTTGTCACTTACGATGAAAAGGACTTTGAGGAAACTAAAGACCAGAATTCCATTGAATTAAGATTTTGCTGTAAGGGTTTAAGCTTTATAAAGAAACATTTGTGCATTCTAAGTATTTTTAACAGATCCAGTTGTAGGAATGGAAACTCTGCACTGTAGAACTCCTTACTGAATTCTTGTTCAATTGTATTTGTCCTGTTAAAGGAGTTGTATGTTAGAAAAACTGGGTGATCCTAGAATGACATTTCCGCTCATGTTTCTCCTAAATAATAAAATCATAAACTAAAACCATTAAGAGGGAACAATTTTCTTGATAGCTGTTTTAATTTCTCCAGTTGCTTTTTGTTAAAAATAAATAAAATATTATTTCTATCTCTACTCCAGTGTCTAGTAATATGGTAAATTCATATATTTGTTTTGCCTTTTTATATAAGATCATATTTTTAAAACACTAATTTTATCTGTATCACCTCACATACTATCCTTTCCCATGTGGTCCCCTCCAGAAAAGCTATCCCAGTCAATATGAAGTCAATAAGTATTTATTAAACATCTACTACCTGCCAGACACTGTGCTAAGTAAGCTCTGAGAATATAAAGTCCCTAATCTCAAGAAACTCACAGTCTATAGAGGAGACAACATGAAAGCAACTATGTACAAATAAGATTGTGTGTGTATGTGTGTAAGATAAATTGAAGATAATCAACTATGGAGTCCAAAATTATTCAATCTGCAAGAAAAACCATTGAGGCAGAGTTCAGAGTCATTAACCATTTATTAAAGGTTCCAGATCCCTTCGATGAATGGAACCTCAGCTCTTCCTCATTACCTTAGATGCCCCCGCCCCAGTCCCCAGGGGCTTGCTTTTATAGGGTTTGATACTCAGACACTCAGAAGAGGCAAAGTAAAATGCAGAGTCTCATTGGTTGATATACCTTGCTTTTGACCCCCTAAGAAAGCCAAAAATGAAGTAATCATCATGGGTGGTCATAGGATGGGCAAGGTAGAGGTTATCTCCACAGACTGGGTGAGCAGAAAATGATTCCCTGCACATGCTGGGCAAGGGAAAGTGGTCTAGAGGTACAAAAATAAGTCAGAGGACTTTCCATATCATGTCAAGACGTCCTGCCCAGCCTCGGTTTGGTCATCAGCATTCTTGCGGTTAGGCAAATAACCTTCATAACTAGTAAATAAGTGGTGAATAGTGAATTCCTAGGTTTTTAAATTTGAGGCTCACTATTATCCCTATATGGTAGATAATTATCTATCTAATTACCTTTATATGTGTAATAGTAATTTAAAATAGAAAGATCTTTCTTGTTAATTAGTAGGCTCATATGATCTGCTTGGATCCCCTGGAAGCCTGGGTCACATGTGTTGGAAGGAGCTTGCTGAAGAGGCAGAACAGGAAGGGTAGGGTAGAACCAGGAGGAAGGGAGTGAAAGGGGTCAGGTCAGAGGGGAAAGAACACAGGCCAACTGACACATTGTGACAGTTAATAGTGAGAAGGCCCTGGCTGGGGGAGAGGAGAGTTGAGAATGGCTTTGCCCCCTGCTGTGATGATGTTTATTAACTTTTTGGTCACCATGATGGATTTTGCTTTTTGGTTCTGGGATTTGACTTTCTGGTGCTTAAACAAATGTTTTTCTTCTGCCTTCTATATGGAGTCTTTTGTATTTTGTGATTAAGAACTATACTGGCATATTCATAGTCACCACCAGTGCTGTGAATATGGTCTTGGTGATACATTTGGCATCACGAACAGGATCGCAAAGTAAAAAATTGCTATTTGGAGGCCAAAATGATTTAGAGGAAGATATTAATATCCCAGGATGGGAGAATTTACCATATTTCTCACTAGCAAGGGAGTGGGCTAAAAGCATTTGACGTTGTGAAAACTGGGAAGAGGGGGCTGAACCAAGATGGTGGAGTAGAAAAACACACATACTTGAGCTGTTCCTTTACAGTCCATAAAATACCTGTAAAGAAAGACTCTGAACAAATTCTAGATGAGCAGAAGCCACAGAATGGCGGCATGGAGGAGATTTTCAGGTCAGGGTGATCTGAGAGGCTGATGGGAAAGGTCTATTGTATGGGGATGTGGAGCAGAGTCCAGCCCAGACTTGGCAGCACAGCACCAGAGGAGGTCAGGAGCAGGCCTCTGGGCCAGAATTCCCCAGGAGCAGCAACAGTTTGCAGATACCTCAACCCACAAGTGCCAAAGGCAGCTTCAAAGGTCAGTGAGAGAGCTTATATACCTCAGTGACAAGGGAGCAGGGTTCTCCCCTAGCCCCGGCTCCAGACAATGGCTCTGGCAGCTGCAGTAGCAGCAGCAGCAGTGGACAGAGACTACGGTGGCCAGGCAGACAGCAGCTGGCTTCCATTGTTGGAGAAAGCCCCTGGAGAAATAGAGCAGTGGATATTAATCTCATACTGAGTGGCAACCCTCCCCCTCCCCACTCCCCTGCCTAAAGCCCCTGGGGGAATTGAGCAGCTGATCTTAATCTTAGCCACAGCCAGGCCAGGGAGTAAACTCCTCTCCCTTGATTGTACCACCTTGGAGGAACTGAGAACTTACAGGCTCTCAGAGTATACCCTACTCTTGACAAAGGACCCAAAAGTCAAGTAGCTGGTTGGGAAAATGCCCAAAAAAAGGGAAAACAATAAGACTATACAAGGTTACTTTCTTGGGGAACAGGTGTTCTCTCCCATCCTTCCAGATGAGGAAGAACAGTGTTTACCATCAGGGGATGACATAAAATGCAAAGCTTCTGCATCCAAAACCTCCAATATAAATATGCCATGGTCTCAGGCCATGAAAGAGCTCAAAAAGGACTTTGAAAATCACATAAGAGAGATGGAGGAAAAATTGGGAAGAGAAATGAGAGGGATGCAAGAAAATCATGAAAAGCAAGTTAATAGCTTGCTAAAGGAGACTCAAAAATGCTGAAGAAAATAATACTTTCAAAAATAGGCTAACTCAACTGGCAAAAGAGGTCTAAAAAGCCAATGAAGAGAAGAATGCTTTAAAAAGCAGAATTAGCCAAATGGAAAGGGAAGTTCAAAAGCTCACTGAAGAAAATAGTTTCTTAAAAATTAGAATGGATCAAATGGAGGCTAATGACTTTATAAGAAACCAAGAAATTGCAAAACAAAACCAAAAGAATGAAAAAATGGAAGATAATGTGAAACATCTCATTGGAAAAAACAACTGACCTGGAAAATAGATCCAGGAGAAACAATTTTAAAATTATGGGACTACCTGAAAGCCATGATCAAAAAAAGACCTTAGAAATCATCTTTCAGGAAATTATCAAGAAAAACTGCCTTGATATGCTAGAACCAGAGGGCAAAATGAATATTGAAAGAATCCACAGATCACCTCCTGAAAGAAATCCAAAAAGAGAAACTCCTAGGAATATTGTAGCCAAACTCCAGAGTTCCCAGGTCAAGGAGAAATTATTTCAAGCAGCTAGAAGGAAGCAATTTGAATATTGTGGAAATACAATTAGGATAACACAAGATCTAGCAAATTCTACATTAAGGGATCAAAGGCCCTGCAATATGCTATTCCAGAAATCAAAGATACTAGGATTAAAACAAAAAATCACCTACCCAGAAAAACTGAGTATAATACTTCAGGGGAAAAAATGGTCATTCAGTGAAATAGAGGACTTTTAAGCATACTTGATGAAAAGACCAGAACTGAAAAGAAAATCTGACTTTTAAACACAAGAATGAGAAGAAGCATGAAAAGGTAAACAGGAAAGAGAAATCACAAGGGACTTACTAAAGTTGAACTAATACATTCCTACATGGAAAGACAACATTTGTAACTCTTGAAACTTTTCTCAGTATCTGGGGTGTTGGACGTATTATACACACACACATACCCACACACATACATATACATATATACATGTATACATACATATATATATACATACATATGGAGAGACAGAGGAGAGAGAGAGAGAGAGAGAGAGAGAGAGAGAGAGAGAGAGAGAGAGAGAGAGAGAGAGAGATGAGAGAGACAGCACAGGGTGAGTTGACTAGGAAGGGTTCATATCTAAAAAAATAAAGTTAAGGGGTGAGAGAGGAAGAGATTGGGAGGAGAAAGGGAGAAGTGGAATGGGGCACATTTTCTTTCATAGAAGAGGCAAGGAAAAGCTTTTCCATTGGAGCAGACAAGGGGGGAGGGGAGAGGGGAAAAATGAAGCTCACTCTCATCACATTTGGCTCAAGGAAGAAACAACATGCACACTCAATTTGGTATGAAAACCTATCTTACACTACAGGAAAGTAGGGGAGAAGGGGACAAGCAGGGTGTGGAAGATGATGGAAGGGAGGGCAAATGAGAGGAGGAATCAATTAGAAATAAACACTCTTGGGGAGGGACAAGCTCAAAAGAGAGAATAGAAGAAATGGGAGGCAGGATAGGATGGAGGGAAATATAGTTAGTCTTACACAACATGACTATTATGGAAGTCATGCAAAACTATATATATAGCCTATATTGAATTGATTACCTTCTCAGTGGGGATGGATGAGGAGGGAGGAAGGGAGAGAAGTTGGAAATCAAAGTTTTAGGAATAAATGTTGAGAATTATTTTTGAGTATCACTGGAAAATAAGAAATAAAGGTAAAGGGGTATAGAAATTTATCTTGCCCTACAAGACAAGTGAGAAGATGGGGTTAAGGGAAGGGTGTTAGAAGTGTAGGCACATTGATGGAAGGGTTTATCAGAATGCAAGGCATGTTGGGGTGAGGGGAGGGGAGAGATGGAGAGAAAATTTGGAACTGAAAATTTCGTGGAAATGAATGTTGAAAACTTAAATAAAATTTTTAAAAAATATATCAATGCATGGGTTACAAGAGGGGGAACCTGAAGATTTGGAAAGGTGTTTGCAAGGAATACTAATAAGATCAGAGCAGGAGTTGGCAGCAGTAAGTAGGAGAAGATGGATTTTACTAAGGGCTTACTGTATTATGTGTAGAAACAGAGATGAGCTGTTTAAGGAAAAAATTCAGATGGAAAAAGAGTACAAGAGCAGTCTGGGGGGGGCGCGTCTCAGGTGGGAGGAAAGGCTCTTCATCTAGCTTCGAAGAAGCTGAAGGCTAACAAAAGAAATGCACATCTGACCTTTGTACAGACCCAGACTTGTTGCCATAGTGACAAAGAAAGTGAAATAATTTTAGAGGAAGAAGTTTCTCAGTCAGAAGCACAGCCAATAGTGAGGTGGAAACAGGAGAATCAAGGAGGTAACTCAGTGTTTAAGGAAATAATTGAGAATTTTACTCAACAGGAGGTCAAAGAAATTTTGAGTAAATTCATCCAAAGTATGGGAGAATCATTAATATCTTGGATGGTGAGAATCAGTGATGACAGAACTGGAGGAATAGCTATTGATTCTGTCGACTGCCTGAAATTTATAGGTATTAGCCAGAATCCTTTTGTACATCAAACTTTTAGAGATTATAATATGCAAGGAGGTAACAACGCAACTAATCTGCTAACTTTGGCTGCAGAAGGCTGCTGTATCTTACTGACTCTGTGACCTAGCAGAGACAGGCCCTGGTATTCACTTAGGGGCTGTATAAGAAAGTTAAAGGAGGAGGTAATAAAGACTACCTTAGTGACTAGAAATGCAGATGCATACTATGATACTCCCTTTGCAGTTTACCATGGGAATATAATAGTGAAGACAGTTCCTCCTACTTACAAGCACTTGATTTTGACTGTAATTATTGGGGTAACAGGGCACCTTCTTTCAGAGGTGCTGGGCAAGATCTCACAGTTAGGTGACTTAGGAGACTGGAAAAAGGCAACATTGCTAGAGAGAGAAGAATAAGTACCCAGCAGATTCAAAATCAGAAAAAAATGGCAAGGCGAGAATTGTTTACTGCTCTATTGAGATCAGGGGTAGATTTTAGAAGCATAGATGGTATTTCAACTAATGAACTATACAGACTGTACCCAGAAAAGGGACTTGATACTAGACGAAATAGAGAAGTAAGAACTGCCCCTACAGATCCTGCTGTATCCAAGGAAGAATAGGAAGTTGGCCGAACCTCAGCTCAGATTAGGATTAGCAGCTCGAGGAATACATGTATTGAAGTGATAGACTCTAATTATCAAGGGGAAATTATTGTAACATTCCAAAATATAGGTGATGGATCCATAAAGTTTTGTAAAAATGATAGAATAGTTAAAATGATAATTATTCCTTGTGAAACAAGACCACTTGCTAAAATTTACCTTCCTTCTGAAACTACCAGAGGAACTGAAGGATTGGGTTCTACTGATAGAATGAAATCGGGAGCTAAAGTATGTGTAAAACAGAAGCCAGATGATGTTCCAAAGGCTGCAGAAATTATCGCACATGGGAAAGATAATACCATAACTGTTGTTTATTCAGGAGAGGACGATTATCAGATTGTATCCTTAACTCATGTATTGTACTGCGATAGCAGGTTTATGGACTCCAGAACCACAACTGACCCTGTATCTACTCTGCTTCTGGTTGTTGTTTCCTTGTTTTGTTTGGTTCTTTTTGTCCTTTTATCTGTTAAACTTGTTTGCTAGATTTGTTTCCTGTAGGCTTAGTACCCTCCACCTGCAAATGCCTGATCACGTAAGCCAGATGTCACCTCCTATCCATGACAGTGATGTGTCATCTCTGGACCTGAAGGTGACCAAACTCCAGATGCCAGCTAAAGAACTGATCTCTCAAATGGGACCTCTTGGAGCAGGGACAGTCTACATCCAATCTCAGCAGAAAGTAGTTGTGGAAGAAGAGACCTTCGCCCCATACCCCAAGATTTTGGGCCCCATTTGTTGAGGGGGAAAAATGGGGTGTTTGTAACACCAGTTGCCCCACTGATCTATGTAATGAATATGAAAGATCTTGGGGCTGAATGTAATAGTAATTTAAAATGGAAAGATCTTTCTCATTAATTAATAGGACCATATGATCTGCTTGAATCCCCTGGAAGCCTGGGTCACATGTGTTGGGGGGAGCTTGCAGAAGAGGCAGAACAGGAAGGGTGGAGCAGAACTGGGAGGAAGTGAGTGAATGGGGTCAGGTCAGAGGGGATAGAACACAGGCCAGCTGACGCATTGTGACAGTTGATGGTGAGAAGGCCCTGGCTGGTGAAGGGGAAGTTTGAGAATGGCTTTGCCCTCTGCTGTGATCATATTAACTTCTTGGTCACCAGGATGGATTACAGATTTTTGCTTTCTGGTTCTGGGATTTGGCTTTCTGGTGTTTGAATAAATGGTTTTCTTCTACCTTCTATATGGAGAGTCTTTTATATTTTGTGATTGAGACCTACAATGGCATATGCATAGTTACCACCAGTGCTGTGAATGTTGCCTTAGTCATAAAACATGAGGTGCATTAAAATATTATTCTTATATTAATATTAACTGACTAAACTGCCTAAATGTATGTTACTGGATGAGTATATCACTAATAACCGCTAACAATTATTGACACTATGGAATTACACTGAACTAACTGATGCCAATTGGAGCAAAATAGGGGTCTAATTAAAATCATCTTTGTTACATGGAGGGAAGGCACTAGTATTAAGAGGAATTGGGAAAGACTTCTTATAGAAGATAAGAATTTAGTTGAAACTTGAAGGAAGCCAAGAAGGGAAGGAAATGGAGATAAGAGAATTCCCAGCACTGGAGTCAGCCAACAAAAAATGCATGAAGTCAGTAGATAGAGTGCCTTATGTAAGGGAAGGACATTGAGGAGAAGCGTGTCATCCAGAATACCTGGCAGGATGGTCAAGAAGACTGAAAAGGGAGAAGAGGCTCAGATTACAAGAGCTTCCAAGTACTCAGGGGATCTGCATTAACTAAAAACCATAGCTCACAAACTAGCAATGTGGTTTTTTACCAGTTCTCCAAAAGACAATCAATTCAGAGCAAAAGCAATTAATAAAAAATATAAACAGAAAAGAAGCAGTAATATACATGTCTTTCATAAACCTGAGACATAAATACAAATTATAAGTGAAAAGGATCAACATACATAGAAAAGGTAGGCAAATAAAGAACACACATGAAGGGGCACAAATGGAACACATGTGGCAAGAATTGCATGTGGAAGGGCAGACATGAATGTTTGGTGATGGAATTTTGACTTGGGAAAATAAGTAATATTCAAGTTTCATTGTAAATGTGACCCATATGTAAACATTTTTTAAACAAATAGGAAATCAGACTTCTGAATCTGATAGTTCATAACAGTATACTCTTCCATGCCCCTCCCCTTTCTCACACCAGGCAAATACTATCATAAATTTAAAACTGAAAGAAACTTTTGGAATTAGCTCATCTAATTCCTGCATTTAACTCAATAACACATTAAATAATTTGTTAATCACTCAATAAATGTTTGTTTTAATTTGATTGAATTTAATTTTTATACTTAAAGTCATAACATTGGATAGTAAATACAAATTTTACTTGCAAAAAAAAGTCTTGTAATTTAAGACAATATGTAGCATTACTGCAGGGATGACGAACATGAATGTCAGATAAATAAACTTGCAAATACATATAGTAGCTAATATTCCAATCTCTGCATCCAAATATTATGCAAGTGTTTTTCTTAGAAACATGTTTCTACAGGAAAGGATGGATAGGGTGAATAAAATAAAGGGCACGGGGTAGTTTAAAATCGGACAGAGTCTACACTTGTTACAGAATCGTGTGTGTGTGCATGTGATAAAACAGTCACAACTAACATTTATATTGTGCTTTCAGGTTGACAAAATTCTTTACTAGTACAGAAAGGATTTTCCACATAGCCCTGGAATAAGTGACAAGGAATAATAATGGTGGCAGTAATAGTAATATTTAATGGGTCAGATTATTCAAAGCCTAAGTAATTTCCATTTCTTTGGGTCATTGTTTCATAGAGCCGAAAGGGGTGTCAGAGGTCATCTTATCCAATCCCCTCATTTTGTTGACGAAATTAAGTCAGAGAGAGTAGGTGATTTGACTATATATCTGCCCATATAATCTACATGTTTGGCTACATATTTGCACGTAACAATAGAGCATCAGAGGTAAGATTTGAACTTAGGACCCCTGACTCCAGAGGCAATGTTTTAAAGGTGAATTTAAAAAGCAAAATCAAAACAAGTCTCAAGGCAACAGAACTGATCTCACGTTGAGAAGTCCTATGGAAATCAATGATGCTGTGAAATATGGCTCTGTGCTCTCAGGGTTCATCAACTCGGAAATCTGGGACGGACATAAGGTCCTAACAGAGGAAATTAAATTGGATCATTTTTAAATGATATATTAATTGGAAGAGAGAAGAAAGCTCTTGAAATTACCTGGTTTGCTATATTTTCCATTCAGCAAAAACATGAGAAACAGCAAAACAATGCCTGTTCCCACAAGTGACTTCTGGGCACAGGGTCAATTTATTTAATCATTAAAAAAAACCCTACTGGCATGTTCTCAGGGAGAATAGAATTTATAAGGTTATGGACAAATTTGCTAGTATGATTAATTTCCTGTTATTAGCAAGATATTTTCTCTTCTAAAAACCATATTTTTTGTTGTCTCTTTATCTATATAATTAGATATATAATGCTATGCCACAGACTGCTCAAGGGTTCAGACACAGGCTTTTCAAATTTCTGAATGAGATTTACAAGATGATCCAAAGTCAACATGCTGCTCTTTAGACCTTGAACCTGTCAGAGTTTCAAGCACCAATTAAACCAATGAAGCCTCCCACTTGTCATCTGACATTGTCATGATAGGCTTGCGACTGATTTGCCTGTGGAAATGGATCTAAGCATATCAATTAAAAATTGAAAAAGAGAGAGTCTATTTGGAGAACTTGAAACTCAGAGAAAGGGAACTGTGAGAGTTCTGTTTGGAATAAGAAGGAAGACCAAGAACAACAAATGTACTTGTAAATATTTAACAACTGGCTTTCCAAAAAAGCAAAAAAACAAAAACGTACACAGAACACACTTTGAAGTTTTACCTGCATTATTACCATTTTCCCCAACACCTTCTTCAATCTCTAACAATCAATATAATGACAAATCAAGCTCTGACCTATAGAATTTATCAATTTCTGAGGAATAAAGGCTCATACTGAACATTTTACAATTGCCTCTCCTGAGTTGGTTTGATTTCATTCTCCAGCATATCCCTGCCAAGGACTAACGAGTTCACAATATAAAAGTTGAAATTAATTACTATTATAGCACAAACAACCCTGGCTTCTACCACCTGAAGCCAAGTATGTGAGATATCACCATTTCTTCCTCCCAGGGTTCACTGGTACACTTAAGGTTTTTGGGGGGGTGTAGGGGGGGGAGGGGAGGGTATAAGTTGTCTGTCATTGTCTCCAGCCCTCATGGATAGTGTTCCCTCAAGGGTAGGGGTGATGTATTCCATGTACCCCAGTTTCATTTTTCGCTAATAGTCTGACCAGCTTTTACCTAGAAATATTTACTTCAGAAACAATAATCACAAATACACAAACTTACTCTCCCCAACACATGGGCAGCATAATCATCTTGCCCCCTTCCACCTCAGTCGCTGGGGAAGGAAAGGAAATTAAGTTCATAGCTTCACTCAGTTCCTAAAGTGCATAATCCCAGACCTAAATCCCAAACCCCCACTTGCGTTCAAATCTCAAGTACCCCAGCTTCTCAGGGTTTCCATGCCAGGTTGGCTATTTGCATCACCACCCCCAAACCTGACCCGATGGTCATTGTGATTCAAATTCCTGGGTTGCATGGGATCCCCTCTGATACCTACAACTGAGGAATGCAAACAATACAGACAAGAAACAAGCACAAACACCTTCCCCTATCCCAAGCCCATTTCTCAGAGCTGAAGTTAAAGAGAAGGAACAGGGGAAGGAAAGTCCTTCCCCTCTCACTGGTTCATTTCGTGGTGCTCATGCTGTAGGTGAACTGTGATCTTCATCCTTTGGACATAACAGATAAAATTCTCTAAAAAGAGTGTATCATCTCCATCTCCTGGTTTTCCTTGATTCTCTTAAGACTCAGACCAAATTTCATCTTCTAGAGGGGACCTTTGTTGTTTTCTCTAAATGCTAGTGCCTTTCCTCTGAGATTACTTCCACTTACCCTGTATTTTCAGTCATTTTCAGTCACATCTGAGTCTTCATGACCCCATTTGGGTTTTCTTGGCAAAGATATGGAGTGCTTTGCCATTTCTTTCTCCAGCTCATTTTACATATGAGGAAACTGAGGCTGAGTTAACTAATCCACCTAGGGTCACATCAGCCTGCATTTGAGGCTGCATTTGAACTCAGGAAGATGAGTCTTATTGACTCCAGGTCCAACCCTCTATCCACTGTGTCACCTAGCTTTCCTAATCTTGTATATTTTTGTATATAATTGTTTGCATGATGTCTTCCATATTAGATTGTGAGATCCATGAGGATAGGGACTTTCTTTGTATCCCAGTACTTAGCATAGTGCCTTACATATGGTAAGTACTTAATTAATGCTTATTGTCTTGACTTGGCTTGGAGTATCTCCTCATGTCCACATACCAGAATCCTAACTTTCCCTCAAAGCCCAGCACCTTGAACAGCGGCTTGTAAATAGAAGGCATTCAATAAAGTTTGATGAGGTTGAATTGAAATTTAATTAGATCATTGGATTTTTGGTTATGGGGAGGCTTCTTTGTACCTCAGTAATATACTAATCATCAATTCAAGAGAGGAAAAAAGAAATCTGCCCTAAATGAATTAGGCTCCTTCAGGAGCCAAGGGAGTTAAGGAATAGACACTGTTTTTAACCCTTAGGTTCTGAAGCGTAAAATAACTGATATCAGATCAGTCCCTTAGCCAACAGGGGAAAGGGAGACAGAGTATAAGACACTAGTTGTCCAAAGAGGATTAACAATTACTTACAGATGCAACCATATTGCTGAATTGGGTCCCAGTTCTCTCTGATTCCCTTTTTGAATGTATACCCTATCTAGCCCAGTTACTTGCTGGTTCTTTGAAAATACAGCAAAACTATGTCTTACTATATTATGTGAATAATTTCATCATAAAATACATGTGGCAGAACAAGAGGATATGGGTTCTGGCTGCATGTGCCTTGTGCTGTCCCTGTCCCCAACACCACCACCAGTCTTATGCTATGTGGTCTTAAATGGCAACCAGCCAGAGGCAAAAGGTGAAGGAGTGGGGAAAGGAACAGTAATGAGGGAGAACTCTTGTTCTTCATTTCTCCAAGACCAAATGGGGCACCGGAGTGGGGAAGTAAAAGGAATGGCAGTAACTTCTAAACTCTACAATTCCTCCATGGACTTTTCTGATTAATTAATAGCTCTCCCAAGGCCTGTTTTTCCCTGGCACCAGATCACTAGGGGAACCCCTCTTTTCATGCGTCAGGATAATCTGTCCTCTCACAGCTCCGGAAGCAAAATGGGCAGTTCTTGAAGCACAGGAGTTAGGGCGAAAGGACCTATTTGTACAAAAATATTTATAGCAGCTCTTTTTGTGGTGGCTAAGAATTGGACATCAAAGGGATGCCCTTCAGTTAGGGAATGGTTAAACAAGTTGTGGTATAAGATTATAAAGAAATATTATTGTGCTATAAGAAATGACAAACGTTACTCAGAAAAATCTAGAAAGACTCACATGGACATCATGATGCATAGTGAAGTCAACAGAACCAGGAGCACATTGTACACAGTAACTGCCATATTGTTCAGTGAAGATTGGTGAATGACTTGGCAATACTATGATCTAAGACAATCTCAAAAGACAAATGATGAAGCATACTATTTGCCTCCAGAGAAATTACTAATGTCAATGGAATACAGATTGAAACATGCTATTTTTACTTTATCTTTTTTTACTTGAGTCTTCTTGTACAAAATGACTAATATGGAAATGTTTTACATAATGGCACATGTGCAATCTGATCTGATCACTTACCATGTCAGGGAGGAAGGAAGGAAGGGAGAGAGGGAGAGATAGAATTTGGAACTCCAAACTTTAAATAAAAGTCTTTTTAAAAAAATTTTTAAAGAAGCAGCACAGGATGCCCTGTGTACAAGAGGACTGAACTTGCTAACACAGTAGTTCCAAGGGTAATTATCATAGGTATAATGAAATATACCTAGAGAAGAAATGCATTTTCTGTTCTTTTCTCTACTCTCCTCACTAATCCACTCATGCATAAATGCACATGTACGTGCAAACACATGTGCATATCCCTGACTGCTAGAGCTGCTCTGAGGCTGCTCCTTTTACAACTACATCATCTCTCTAAGGCAGGAGTTCTTAACCTGAGGCCCACAGGCCCCAAGGGCATCTGAGGATAGGTTTCAGGGAATCTGTGAATTATATCACAAATCCATGAAATACTTTGATAACTGCATTTAAATATAATTGGCTTCCTTCATAATCAGAGCTATTTTATATTTTGCACTTAGAAATATTATTCAGGGGAAAAGCCCATAGAGTTTACCAAAAGGTCCCATGAAACAAAAAAGACAAAGAGATCTGCCTTTTCCACTTTTTCCATTGACCAGGCAATGAAAACTCACTGCAAAGTTAAGATTAGTTATTCATCAGTATTCAAAGTGGGGCCACACCAATACCTAACATTTATGTAGTAAAGCCCTTTACAAATATTATATCATTTGGTGCTCTCAATAACCCTTGGAGGTAGTTGCTATTATCCCCATTTTACAGAAAAGGAAAATGAGGTAGACAAGGTTAAATAAAGCATCCAGGAACATACATCCTAATTAAGTGTCTGAGGTTAGATTTTAATTCAAGTCTTTTTGACGTCAGGTCCAGTGTTCTATCCACTGTGCAAGCTAGCCCTTTAATACTAGTTGTTGTCTGTTATTGTCGCTACAATTGTTATTAACCTCTACAAGAAAGGAATTCCTTGACCATCATAAAGAATACAGAAGGATGCAGCTGGCAGTGCCAAAGATAAATTTTACTTTTTCCCAATTTGCTGAGGATCATTCATTTACCTCCAGCTTTGGTATTATACTTCTGTATGACTTAGAATTTCTAGGCTAACATAGTAAGTGCTCACTCAGTATTCATTCATTCATCAAACACTGACTGAACTGTCTACTTCCTATGAGTTTCCATGCTAGCACTAAGTCCCAGACCTCATGGAGACATAGGTCATAATGAAGGTTGATGGCCCAGGATGCAGTGGGAGAACTTGGATTGGGCTAAAGTCTTTCCTGGGTCTGTTTGCTTGAGGCAACACCCATTCAGTAGTTCAAGTCTAAGTAAGAATCGAGGAGAAAGATGGTCTACTTTACCTCCAAAAAAAGAATCAGTCAGGGAAGGGAAGACCCTCAGAGTTTCTGCACAGATTATTCTATACCTCAAGCAACTCTTTCCCCAAGGTAAGCAAGGAAAATGATGCATGTTATAAAGAGTAACTGGTAAGCCTGATTTAGATCTGTCAACAGCTGCCATGTTGTTGATCCTTGCTGTCTTTTCTAGGAGTATTATATTATACTTGATACATTCTTTAATCAGAGTAAACCATTGTTGTTCAGTTGTGTCTGACTCTTCGTGATGCCATTTGGGATTTTCTTGGCAAGGATACTGGAGAAGTTTGCAATTTCCTTCTCCAGCTCATTTTGCAGATGAGGAAACTGAGGCAAACAGGGTTAAGAATCACATGGCTTAAAAGTGTCTGAGACCAGTTTTGAATTCAGGAAAATGACTCCTCCTGACCCCAGGCCCAGTGCTCTGTCCACTGTACCACCTAGCTGCCCCTCTGAATAAATTAAAACACCAAAATGGAACCTCTAGTTCTGCGTGTGGGGTTCAGGTGTATACCCTAGTTAGCCTAATGCAGGATAATGTGACAAATTCATCTAGTCTTTGTTTCTCACCCTAAAAGACTGAAAGAATTTCAAAGTTTAGTTATTCATCAACTAATCCATCCACAAATATTTATTGATACTCTGTACCAGGCACTTATGCACTGGGAATACCAAAAACCCATATAAGGTTGTGTGCCATCTCAGGGAGAGAAAGCAAATTTAAAACTTATGGAAGTGATTGTTGAAAACTGAAAACAAATTCATTAAATTTTTAAAAAGAAGTTTATGTTTTTTTGAGGGAGACAGCATGTGCATATATAAATAAATGCACAATATAAGCTAGGGACTGAACCTGTGATTTCATCGGTGTAGAGAACAGATGAGGAATCTCTCTCCATCAATTCAGGGCAGCACCTCTCCACAATCTATGTTCGGGGGGCTCCTCAGAGTACTGAGAGGTTAAGTGACTTGCCTAGAGTCACAAGCCAGTAAGTGTCAGAGTCAATCCTTGAACTCAGATCTCCCTGGCTCTAAGGGGAAATTTCTATCCACTATGCCACACTGCTTATATATCCAAAATGTAGACAGAATAAATATGAGGTAAATGGGGGGAGGACAATAGTAATTAAGAGAATCAGGAAAGGCCTCATACAGATTGAGACACATGAGTTCTTCTTTGTAGAAAACTAGGGGTTTTTAAAAGGCACAGATGAGGTGGGCACACATTCCAGTCATGGGGGACAGACAATACAAAGGCACAGAGATGGGGTGTTACATAGAAGGGTCAGCAAGAAGACAAATTTACTGGACAATGGAGCAAGTAAAGGAAAGTCATGTATAAGAAGGCTGAAAAGATAGATTAGAACAAAATTAAAGCCAAAAGCTTTCAATGACAAAGTGGAGAGGGAGAGGGATAAGGGAGAGAGGGATAGACTTTAAAAAAAATAAATGTAAAAAATTGTTCTTACATGTAATTGAGGGGAAAATAAAATGTTTTAAATTAATTTCATTTTAATTTTAAAAAGAAGTAATAGGGAGCCACTAATATCTATTGAGAAGGAAATGGTTATGGCTAGACCAATGTGTCACTGTCTATTGTTACTCATTCGTTCATATCAAACAGTGGATCTATCCTTTTTTTGAGTCTTCCTCCTGCTCCCAACATGAGTCCCCCCCCCCAAAAAAATTGCCCTTTTCATTGTCCTTAGTTGTGAATATTTATTTCAGGTCATTCTGAGTTTTAAGTTCTCCTGGCATAATTCTTATAGGTTCTTATAGGGCCACTCTTTTACGCTCATCCTGAGTAACCTGTCTTTTCATTCATCTTTCATCTATATGCTTTTACATTTTACAATAACAAGTTCTCTGCACAGCACATCAGTCTCTTTAGACAGCAGCCCTTTTTTCTAACTCATTGGAATTGTTTGTGTCCCTAGATTTTCATTCTTGACAGCATCCCATCCCCCAGACTGACTTTCTCTGCGGAATTTTAGGTCACGGGATCCTAACCCTCCTTTCTCTGATTTCTTTAAAATAAGTTCTTCTGAAATCTAGAGCACTTATTAAACCACACCTGGCTTTTTCCTTCTTATATCTAACCCAAAATCAAAAAAGGGGTTGTCACTACTCATCGTTCACGTCATTTCAACAACTACACCCACTTCTTTGTTAGTCATTAGTAGGTTCCTGAGAGTAGTGGTTTTCACTACTTCCTCTCATTTGAAGAACGAAATCGCTACAGCAGTTTACGAATTTGTCATATTCTCTTGTTTTAGCAGAAAGAGCTCCAAAAGATGCCTGGATAGGGGAAGTCCCCTATCATTATGAAATCATGCCTTTATGCCAGATTTGTGTTCTGTTTCACAAATGAATCGACATGACTCCCTCCGACTGGTTGGTCCTTAGTATACTTCTAATACAATACTCAAATGGCCCCATCCTGTCAATGATTTGGAAGTTCTTCCCAATTGGGCAGACAGCAGACAGCTTGTCTATCCTGTGTGACTCTTGTCAATGTTTTTCACAATGAGTCCACCAGATGTGCTTGAGACCTTCTTTACTTTCTTGGAATATTATAAGAAGCTGTTTAATTGTCAGGCCTTCTTCCTGATCACATGACTAGCCCATATTTTCTTCCTTGATCACACCCTTACTCCTCCTCCTCAGAAAGCCTCATATGTGACAGCCTGCTCATAACTATCCCACATCTTTCCATGGCCCTCTGTGGGATATTCCTTCTTAATTCCTTAGCAAATTTTGTGATCCAGGTCTTGATGCTACAGAGCAGAGGATCGTGAAAAATTTGGATGCAGTGAAATGTGCAATGATCAAAATATTGGTTGGTTGTTTTCCTTTGTTCTCAAAAAGGACCAAAATGACATCACCGTGATCAAGTGAAGTTTCAGTGTGTCCAACTGTGGCTGATCAGACCAATAGGAGCTCGGAATGCTCTACCACAGGTTGGGCTACATGGTCCTTGTGAACATGTGGGGTGGATACTCTAAATCTGTGCATCCTACATTTACTTTGTGCTGTCTCAATTCTGCTTTGCTCATAGAGCACAGCACCTTCTCTGATGTGGGCACACCACGCTGAGCAGTCCTGTGCCAAGGTCTCCCATGTCACACAGTCAAATCCAAAGTTCTTGAGAGAGACCTTGAGAGTGTCCTTGTATCACTTCTTGTGACCACCACGTGATCACCTGCCCCATGTGAGTTCTCTATAAAATAGTCTTTTTGCCAAGCGTACATTTTGCTTTCGAACAATGTGGCCAGCCCATCGGAGTTGTGCTCTCCGAAGCATAGTTTGAATGCTTGGCAGTTTAGTTCGAACAAGGACCTCAGTGTGTCTCCTTTTTTTTTTTTAATGTTTCACCTTATATTTCTAAGAGACAATGTGGAAGAGTAAATGAATGGCCTGCCTTGAAGAGACAAAGTTCCAAGTTCAAGTTCTGTGTCTGGTTTGTGTGACCAAGGAAAAGTCACTTTTTTCAGTGCTCTAGGAGTCTATGTAGCTCTCTAATATTATAATTTGCAGGAAAGGTTCTGACTTGCATTAATAGAGGAAGTTTCATCACCTTAGGAGTTCTCTATGCCAGTGAAATCACAGATTCAGTCCCTGTCCCTGATATTTATGGTCAGTGTTATTAAATAGGCCTATTTTGATTGCTATAGCCTTCAAGAAATTTTGAATTATTTTGATATATGAATATGAGATACCTTGTTGTATAAAAGCCTGTAATAATATAATAGCTAATGCTTATGTAGTGCTTTCTATGCTATAAACATTGTGCTAAGCAAATTACAATTATAGTTTTTATTGATTCTCACAACAACTCTGGAAGATAGGTGCTATTATTATCCCCATTTTATCCAAAAGCAAACTGAAACAAACAGATTTTGAGTTATTTGTCCAAGGTTACTGTATCAGCAACTGTACCACAACATACACAGGAGGACCTACTGTACAGATTCTTAGATTTGCTTTTCTAAAAGGAAAGCAACTTTGAGGCATCAACAATCACTTTAATCAAGCACATATATCATTCACTTAGTTTAGGGTAAAAAGGCAGCACCCTGAACTTCAGAGAAAATACAGAGAAACAAAGATCAACCAACACACAGGGCTTCCAATTGTCTGACCATACATACACAGTTACCAGAGAGAGAAGCACCAACATCTAGGGCATCACAATGCTTGAGAACCAGTGCCTCACTAGAAATTAAGAAAAGGTGTAGGTCTCCCTTAATCAAGCTTTCCTTTGGGTAGGCCCATCTACGGGTGAGGAAGATCTTTAACTCTCATTAGAATTACAGTCACACAGCTGGTTAGTGTCTGAAGCCAGATTTGATCTCAGGTCTTCCTGGTTCCAGGTCTAGCCACTGTTCTACCAAATTAAATGTTCTTTCATAATTAATAAAGAGCACAGTGGAATCATGTATTCTTTATATTTTTTTAATTAATCATGAAATAGTAAACATATGGTATATTACTGAATATCATTGAGAAAACCTGCTTATTACCTTCTCATCTTCTAAGGATGCCTTCAGTTTATGCATACGTGACTCTCATAAAGATTTTGTATAGATGAAAGAGTAGTTTTATGCTATAGGTATTCCCTTGGTCACCATTTTCTATATTAAGGTTCAAGGTTGTTTTCCATTCCTTTGACATCTTCCTTACCTTGGTATGTCTTGCATATTACCCTCACAGTTGCGTTGTCTCGAACATAGCTCTTCCCTGAAAACACTTGGTCTGTTCTGGCTCCTTCTTCATCCCCTTTGGAACCTTTTCTACTGCCTTTATAACTAGAACTTGGACTGTGATGTTAGAATTCAAATGTAGCAGTTCCCTCGACCTTGATGGAGAAAAAAAATCCATCATAATGACTTTTACAAATATTTTCCTTTGACAGACATCTCCTTCCAGCTGCCAGGTGAGATGGCTGCTGAATATAGTGCTTTCAGTGCTTATTTAGCCTTCTTTTTGTCTCAGTTGATTTCCATCAGCTGAACTTCAGAATAAAATTGTTGTAGTCAGCATCAGTGTCAATGTCATTTCTGTTGTCCATTTTCCATTTTGGATTGTCAAATAATTTTTTCAATCGTTCAGAAATAAGCTATTGAAATCGCATACCATACTTTTTTCTATTATTTTTTAGTAATTCTGATCTTAACTCTGACAAGTTGATGATCTCACTAAAAACAAACAGCTGACTCAAGAATAACTGATATCTCAATAAGAAGTCTGTTCTTGTCTCTGAAGATATAATCTATTAAGGTTTTTATGCTATTATTTGGTGTTCAAAGTGCCTAGCACCTATGAATTTGTTCTTGAAGAAAGTTTTCAAGACACAAAAGCATTAGGCTTTTGTGTAATTCACACATTTTTGGCCTCTCTCCTTGAACCATTCTTCCTATATATTTCTCCCCATCCTCACCAATATCTTCTTTGTATTAAAATCATTGTGAATCAGAAGTTACAAGTTACAACTGATTCAATTTGCAGTCATCAGGTTCATTGTAGAATTTCTCTACTTCTTTATCCTTAGCAACTGATGTTGATGTGCATCTAAGCTGAAATTATTTTCATGGTGGTCTGTTTGTAAATACTTTTCTGCAAGTTAGTTAATAAAAATTTATTAAGTACCTACTACAGGCACTATGCTAAGCGCTGGGGCTACAAAAGGTGGCAAAAGATAGTCCCTCTCTTCAAGAAGCTCACAGTCTAATAAAATAATATTCATTCTAGTATGATAATACATGGTGACCAAATATACTGTGAAATAATGTTTCATTTGGGTATGTTACTAAACCCGCTCCTCCATCCTCCCCCTTTTTTTGTTTCCCTGAGAAATATGAAAAAATTCCAAGCAATCTTTTCATTCACTATTTCTTTTCTACTCCTTTATGTTCCTTACTTAGATGCTGCCCAGTATGCATTCCTTCTTTCCTCATTTCTGGATAACCTCATATGAGCATTCTTCATTTACAAGCCTATTATACTATTCTATTTCTCAAATCTTTTCTTTCTGAACAAGGTTTATCCATCTTTAGACAGAATCAATTAAAAGTTATATCTCAACAAGACTCAATGATACATATGAGATTGAATTTATTTCTTGGTGCTGTAGTGGTGTGAACAAATGTATTAAGACCTCCAATTAAAATTACCCATACTTTGTGTAGTTGGTATACATTATAGCATTTGAGGTCAGTGGTTTTTCTTATTGGATATAATTATCTGTTAATTACTCTTTAATATTCTTCTTCTTATGTTGTACATGGTATTCACTATAGTATCTGGGTTGGCTGATACATATATATATATATATACATATATATGTATATATATACATATATATATGAAACACATTATGTGTGTGTGCATGTATACAAAAAAAGTTTTCTCTCTGTCTCTTTTTTGTCTCTTTAAAGTCCTGCTGCTCAGATTCTCAAGTGTGCAGGAAAATATATTTTTATTAGTATTAGGTGAACTCTATCCCTGGACAAGAATTCATCATTCCTATATCTTAAAGTGGTTCAGAAATCCAAAACTGGTTTTCAGACACTGTCTTCTTAATTAACGTTACTTCTCAAAACTCTTTTTCTTCTAAAGCCCTTATCTTCAAATAACAGCAGTTCTGAAAATACCAAAAATATTATTCATTTCTATCAGTTTTGGGGTTACTTGCACAAAACATCATAATTGCCCAAAATACTTTCTAAATTCTTTCTGATGTTTTTGTTTGTCTAGAGGTGAATTACCAGAAGTGAGTGGTGAACCTCAGGATGCTATCACATTCTGGATATACACTCCAGGAGGACAACAGGCTCTCTATTGTCTCTGTCAAGTCAACATATGGCCACCTCAGTACCTCTCAAGAGGGAGGTACCAACTACCATGATCATAATTTGTCTTATGACCAATACTGAATGGCTTTTCTTCTAATAGTAGCGAGAACTTGTTCTCAAAATTGAAGGATAAGAAGCTCTTTCCTCACCAGAGAATGTAACTCTACCATCATTAGAAAGCTCTTCTTACCTATTCTAAAGTTCTGTGTTTCTTTTTGCCATTTTTCCTTGTATCACATTCATTTAGCCTCCTGATATTGGTTAAAATTCTACTCCCCATTCCCCTTTGAAGGATTCATTCCATACTTTCAAGAATCATTTCATTGTCTTTGATTACCTGAAGAGTAAAAATAATACAGTTGATTTAAAAAAAAAACAGCCTTCTGAATAACCCTTAACTCAAAAAATAATTGAATAGTGGGAATTTCAGGAAATGTGGTAGAGAAGGGGAAGAGATATTTTGAGGGAGTAAAAGCTCGGTGGCACTCTGATCTGTGCTGGGATGAGAAGAGGTATTATCAATCAGCCATACTTGCCATCTGCAGCACCTGCTCTTAGATGGTAACCAAGGTCTTTCTGACTTTCAGAGAAATAGCTGTCATCTTCCCAATGACTCTGTCCCTTTGTGAATATTATCACTTTTCTTGTTGGTTTAAGACTTGGTGTGGATTATCCAATCAGATCATAGCTTTCTTATCCCTATCTTACTCTAGGAAAATGCTTCCCCTTCATCTTGATCCCTATTGGATTCTAATTACTTTTAGTAATTAGTGAGTAGAAAAAACTACTTAGCTGAAATAGTAAAATAGAGGAATCAGTGAGGGTCAACATTGTCTCTCATTTACTCACTGAAGCCTAAACTTAATCTCCCAACTCAAGCCCTCTCATTGCACTGAGCACTTCCAGGCAGAGATGGAAGAGCATGAGCCCAGTCAGAACTCTGGAAATGCACTTGCCTTTTATTACAGAAGATATGGCTTCTCTACAAACTGGAAATTGCTTCATGTTGTCACTGAGGTTCCTGGTAGCCTCTACCTTCCATCTTGCTTGCTGCCTCAGTTTCCAATCACACCTTGGTTGTTCTGGAACCATGTTTGGGTCTGGCTCAAATCCAAAAGGGTATGTGCCCTCACTATTAACATTTAGCCCAGAGAAGTGACTGGAAGGCACCATTTTGTCTTCTCTCCTTTCTAGTCACTTTTCAAAGTCTCTACACTCCTCCAATAGTTGTTTCTGTTTGTCCTTCATTCTCAAAGAGACCCATGACATCTCAGGAAGGAGATGCCATGACTTGCAAGTGAATTGAATTTAAGTGAGGCAGGGCTGTGCAGTCAGCAGCCTCACCCTCCAGTAGCTAAGATTCTCTTCCTCTGTCCTGTACCCCCATCCAGCTGCAAAAAGATGTGTCAGCATATCAAGGGTACTGAAATGACTTTTCAGCGTCCCTCAGGACATACCACATGGGGGATTATAACTCCATCTACAATCATCTATGACCTTGTATATGGACCCTGAAAACAAACAACTGATATCACCCAAAAATAATCACAGAAAATAATGACTAATAATGACCTGTCCCTAAGAATCAAGGTATCCTTATAGCAGTATCATCTAGAAAGAACTATTGTAGAGCAAAGACCTTATGAGGAGTCACTTCTCATCTGTTTGATTCCTACAACTAAACTGTTATTGTCCCTGGAGCCTATGCTCTTTCAAGAAGAAGTTGCATTAGCTTAATTAAAAAGTCAACTCAATAAGGAGCTTGTCCTGAAAAAGCAATAAATATGCCACTACCACTTTGTTCAATTGCCCATAAATTACATTATATAGATTCAACCAGAGAAAAGCAGCTGTTTTAATTTCTCCTAAAGACATTACAGATTTGTTTGGGCTTTCTGTATTTATAGAAGAAATTTCAGTGATGCCCAGGGCACTTGTGAAAAAGATATTCTTCCTTGGACCCCAGTATAAGCATCCAGGCACCTCAGGTTATATGTTGTTCCCATCCAAGAATTTCAAAAATTGAAGGCAGACAGAGAAGCTTAAAGGTCACATAAGCCCATTAGTTATCCATGTTGTCTTAAAATGGCAGAAGTCTCCATTTTCAGTAAAAAAAAAGAAAGAAAAATAAATGTTCTATCTTTTTATTATGCAATAAAAAATCCATTCTTTTCCCCTTCTAAAATGCTTAGAATAGACATGCCAAGTCACAGTATTAAACACAAACACGTCCCAGCATCTCATGATACAATAATAAAAAAAAAAATTAAGTACTTCATGTGTTCAAAATACTGGGCTAGGAATGGTAGAGAAGATACAAATTTTCACTATGATAGGATGTCTTCCTTCAGGCCATTTACATTCTAGTAGGGAAATAAGACACCATATTTTGAACTGAACTGAAATGCATAGTATTCCATGGTAAGGACATTAGAGAATTAAAAAGCAAAGCACTGTGTTGAATATCAAGGGGGAACATCGTTACCAAACCAAGAGGATCAGTGAAGGTTTCAAAGAGTAGGCGACACTAAGATAGACTTGAAAGCAGAGTTGTTAAGTGGTGTATGGGGGTGGGGGGTGATGGACTTCTTTGGTACTCAGGTGAAGGCTATGGACCTTTCTTTGGTTGTGCCTGTTCAGTCATATCGACTCTTCATGACCCCATTTGATGTTTTCTTGGCAGAAATACTGGAGTGATTTGCCATTTCCTTCTCCAGCTCATTTTACATGAGGAAATGGACACAAACAAGTATAAGTGACTTGCTCAGGGTCACACAGCTAATAAATGTCTAAGGCCAGATTTGAACTCAGGAAGATGTCTTCCTGACTTCAACCCTGGCATACTATCCACTGCACCATGCAGATGCCCCATGGATCCTACTTAGAATATTTTTAAACACATAAAACAAAACACGTAGAATAAAAAAAAAGTTGTGATTATACTGAATTGCAATGTGATTTTAATAATTATAATATGATTAAAAATATATAACATACTGAAATGAAGTTATCCTTTCTTTTTAAAGTTCATAGATCTCAGATTAAAAACCCTGCTTTAAATGAGTGATAGAAATGCAACAAGTAAAGAGTAGGGATGAAAGATTCCAAACCCAGGGAAAAGATTGGACAAAGACCTGGAATCATGGGAGAACAGTGTGTGTTCCAAAATCGAGAAGTCTAGTTTGACTGAAGCAACGATTGTAAAGAGAGTATTAATATGAGAAAAGCCAGGGAAAGGAGGGACAGTTATGTGAGACTATGGAGGAATTCAAATGCAAAGCAAAGAAGTGTAAACTCTAATCAGTAAACAATGTAGAATAACTGAGGATTTTTGAGTGCCAGAGTGGTATGACCACTCACTATGCAAGAAAAGGATTATTCTGGGAGTAGTATGAAGGATAGTTTGGAGGAGGACAGTGGAGGCAGAAGGAAAGACTGTAGAGAGACCATTGCAGTGGTCCAGATTGTGGGGTGGGGATGGTAAGAAAAATCTATGATAGAATGACAGAAATTGGAACAGTGAGAAATAGAGAGTAGACTTGAGAGATGTTTCAGAGCTTAAATCAATAGAACTTGGAAATTGAATAGACCTGAGAAGCAGCATCAAACATAATAAGGCCATAAACAAGAGGGAACTGAATGAATGGTGATGTCCAAGTGAGAAAGTGAATGAAGTCTCTGGGAAGTAGCATATTATGGTCACTGATGCTTCTCCCCAATAACTGTAGGGAAAAGTTCAAACTCCTTAGCGTAGCATTGAAGGTCGGGAAAAATCTGGTCCCTCTAAATCCATGTCCAGCTAATCCTCTACTTTCATTTAGTTGAAATGATAGGTACGGAAAATGGGAATTAGCTGTCTGATTGGTATAGAGAAAGCCCAGCTGAAAAACTCCCTCTCTCAATGCAAATTGACACTTTATTTGCAATGTGTAGTCACAGAGGGTTGCCTAGAGCACTGAGAAGGTGTGACATTGCCCACAGTCACACAGCCAGCAAGTTTCAGAGATGGGATCTGAATGCAGGTCTTCCAGGCTCAGATCCCAGTCCTCTATTCAATCTAAGCAAATTCATTTTCTGACTTATTAAATAGGGAGTAACGTCTGTCCCTCCTCCTATATATCCCGTCCTGCAACAGGCCACCCCCACACCCACCACTTTTCCTCAGATAGCTGATCAAGGAAGTAACTAAATAAGAGAGTAGATATGACCTCAGGTCTAAAAAGATGCTGCCTCCAAGGAAAACTGCACAGATAGAATTTTCGAGTTTTCGACACTGACTCTAAGATAAGAAAGAAGCAAACTGTAAGGCCCAGAAGCATAGAATCTCAGGTCTGGAAAAGACCTCAGAGGCCATGTAGTCCAAGCTGTACCTTAATAAAAATCCCTTCTACAAAATCTCCAACAAGAGGTCATTTGGCCTTCAATTGAAGATCCTTTCCAGTGGTGGAGAGGGGGAAGGCGGAGGGAGCACACTGCTACTAAAAGCACTTAAGGTTTTAAAATTTTTCCTTAAATTAAGTCAAAATTTGCCTTTCTACAAGGTCCACCTATTACTCCTGGTCCTGTCCACTGGGTCCATGCAGAACAAGTGTAAGCCACCTTCCTACTAGATGACCCTTAAAATAACTAAAGATAGCAGTTATGGTCTCCCCAAGTCCTATCTAGACTACACCTTTCCCCATTCTTCTGGTCACCCTCCCATGGCCTCTCTAGTTTGTCAATGTCTTTTCTAAAATATAGTTTAGGATTAACATGATATTTCAGATTTGGTTTGAATGGGGCTAATACATCCCTGGTTCTGGATGTTCTTCCTCCCTGAGTCTCCTTGCATCTTAAAATGTAAGTTCTAAGTCATCATTTAAAGTTTGGAATTCATTTTTCCCACTGGAATGTTATAAATGGTAATCAGCTCACTTAGCAGTATATCACTGAAATATTCCACATTTTCAAAAAAGAAAAGTGGATGACCACAGGGCTAAAATTATTAGAGACAGGAAACTAATAGAATTGAATGACTTGAAAGGGGAAAAAAACAGACAAGATTAATTAGAAGTTAAGGCCTATGCCTAGCTTTCCTTTTTCCCAAATGGGTATATTAGTTAACACTATTTTCACACTTATCAGCCATAATTAGGAACATCTTTTGTTTCTCATCTGTAAGTAAGGGAAGAGAAGAGACATTTCCTGAAATAACTGGGCAGAAGTTGAAAAACAGAAGACTGGAGGTAGTCACCGAAGATGTGTTTGATTGTCTGAGGTGAATTTAATGGAGTATTGAACAGTCAAAGACAGAGGAGAGAGGTGTGAAATGAAGAATGTGAATTATTTATTCTCTGGAAGGACAAAGAAATATGAGGGTAGTGATGGTGGAGAACACTGGCCAGACAGTCACCCACGCTACCTTTCCAGTGGCGCCTTTGATTCAGGACAACTCATATTTTGTCTGGAAGAAAGGAAACTCGGGGAAGGAAAATAGTGGACTGTCCTAAGGAAGGTGAAATAAGTAGTAATCGACTAGTCATTTATATGTAAATATTATTTCCATTCCTAACAGCTGACATAAACGTCAGACTTCAAAGTTTACAAAGCACTGGGTGGACATGAACTGATTTGATCCTGCAGGGACTATCTCCAGTTGTCCTGATCTGTATCTCACCACAGATGGCTCCAGGGGAGAAAATGAGGCTGGTGACTTTGCACAGTCCTTCCTCACTTAAATCCAACTCTTTGCATGTCATGGCATCACTTTCCTGATGTCATGGAAGGACAACAGTGACATCAACAACTGATCCTGACAACAATCCTGCGAGATAAGTGCTTTAGTTCTTATTATCCCAATTTGACAGAAGAGAAAATTAAGGCAAAGAAAAATGAAGCAGCTTTACACAAGTCACATAATCTGAGTACCCATCCCCAAGATTACTCAACATTTTAGTCAGTCAATCCTAACAGAGATACTTCCCTCTCCTCCCCTCTCATAATGCTCTGCTACAGAAAACCAAGGACTAGCTAGGTGGGTTTGGAGTCAGGAAGATTTGAGTCCAAATCAGACCTCAGACACTAGCTGTGTGACTCTGGGCAAGTCACTCAATCTCAGTTTGCCGTAATCCACTGGAGAAGGAAATGGCAAACCATTCCAGTACCTTTGCCAAGAAAACCCCACAGATACATCCATGGGGTTACAAAATGTTGAACATGATTCAACAATAAAAACATAGAAAATCAGCTGTACAAGCCATGTTACTTTCCCATGTTTTCATCAGGTGGTATAAGCTATAAATGCTACAGGAGTTTTGAGAAAAAAATTTAATAATAGCCTGAAAATAAATCTTTCAGGCCTCATACTGGGTCAGAGCATTGATTCTGCTTCCAACCACCTGACTCACAAGGGCAATGATTTAGAGGGAGTCTACTGACATTTTCAGGTTGATTTTCAGATTTCCTTGAATCCATATATAAGCCAAGACTAGTGATTATGACTGTAGAAGTAGACACAGGACTAATGTGCCCTGAGTCTCAAATATAATAGTCGTGGTGAAACATCTCCCGTTCTTTTCCTCTCCTTTCTAATTCCCTTCTGACTTAATTTTCATGAGCATCTGTGTTGATGGGGAACGAGAGGAGCATATTTGTTGCAGGTGGATGACCATGAGGTATGGAGAGTAAATAATAAATTGAAATGACCATGTGGCCAAAGCAGTAAATAGGCAAAAGGGAATGGGCTGCAGTTTAATATGCTTAGAAATTATTTTGCCAGACTAAGCCAGATGTCGAAGGCACATGCAGGTCAATATTTCTTGTAGATCTCTCTAAAAATTTTTGCATTCCTAATCTTTGACCATGGAATGGAGAAAATACATATTTACTTATAATAGAAATTAATAGAAATGTCCAGGACATTTTAATCTTCCCTTATTCGTGCCTTTACTTCTTAATTCCTTTTTAGATTGACCTTCAAAGAATATCTGTTTCATGAGCTTCATGTTCTTTGAATTTTCTTTTAAAAAACTAGGCATATTTTTTCCACCACTCAAAGGCAAACTCTTTTTTAATTTATAAGGAAATAAAGCTGTTTTAGTGATTTTCTTAATGGGTCAGGTCAGTCAATTTAAGAAATCAATTTCTTAAGCAAGGCCAGATAAACGTGGAAAGACAGAGTTGTTTGTCCTTCATTTAATGACATCACGAATAAGTGATGACTTGCATGTTGTGGTTGCTTGTCCTTCATTTTCCAAGAGGACTCATGACACCATGGGGTGATGTCCTGACTCAAGAGTGAATTAGGTTTAAGTGAGGCAGACTTGCAACAAGTTATCAGCCTCACTCTCTCCTTTCAAGAGTCATCGAAGTTCAATGGCAAGGCAAAAGTCAGGATGAATGGAGAAGGCCCAGGATGCAGTAGGTGACCTTGGGGTCTTCCACATCTTAATGAGTCTTAAGCACTCCACAGCAGCTGCTTCAGCTCAGCTGCTGTCTTGGCCTTTGGGACAAACTGTTCTTATCCACCTATTCTGCCTTTAAAGTCTGTTGGTTACCTTGAACTTAGTTTAACTCATCTGTTGATAGGGCTTATTGAGGTATGCCTGGCACATGCTACAGCTTCTTGTAGCCGCAGATGAGTTGTGTGAGAGGTGGACACCAAAGGTAAGTGAGCAGATCTGAGAAGGGCTCAGCAAGCCCTCTCACCAGAGGTGCCAGTCCTCCCTGAACACCTCAGCTTGACTAGCAGGAAGAAGACCTGAGTTCTAGTCTTATTTTTCCTAGGAACTAGCTATGTGTAACCTTGAACAGATTACTTTCTCTCTGTGGGCCACGGATACCTATAGAGTGAGGGAGTGAACTAGATCATAGGATTATAGATTTTGAGACAGAATAGATCTTAGAAGGGTTCTAGTTCAACCTCCCATTTTACAAACGACATTAGTGGAGTACAGAGAGGTCAAATCAATTGCCAAAATTGGTAAGTACATTAGAAAAACCAAAGTAGATGGAAATTAATTAAGCAATGACTAAATTATGGGACAAGCACATAATGAAATATAGCTGTGCCATAAGAAATAATGACTGAAGACAGTAGAGAAGCATGGGAAGTCTTATATGGTCTGAAGCAAGCAGAATCAGAAAAACTATATACACAATGGCTATGACAATGTGAAAGGAAAGAGCAAAAGAAGGACATAAATGCTCTATAATGACTATGATCAGTCTTGGCCCAGAGAAGAGAGGAGAAAATGTATCTTCTGCTCCTCCTTACAAACGAAAATGATTATGGGTATAGATTACTGAATATCATCAGACTTGACTGGGTGTTGGTTGGTTTTTTTTTTTTTTAATTTAAGCTTTCAACATTTATTTCCACAAAATTTTGAGTTGCAAATTTTCTCCCCATTTCTCCCCTCCCCCCACCCCTATCACCAATCTGTCCTCCCTTCTAACATCCCTCCCTTCCCTTATCCCCATCTTCTCTTTTGTCCTGTAGGGCAAGATAACTTTCTATACCCCATTACCTGCATTTCTTATTTCCTAGTTGCAAGAAAAATACTGAACAGTTGTTCCTAAAACTTTGAGTTTCAACTTGTCTTCATCCTTCCCTCCCCACCCCTTACCTTTGGGAAGGCAAGCAGTTCAATATAGGCCATATCTGTATAGTTTTGCAAATGACTTCCATAATAGTCGTGTTATGTAAGACTGACTATATTTCCTTCCATCCTATCCTGCCCCCCACTGCTTCTATTCTCTCTTTTCATCCTGTCCCTCCCCAAAAGTGTGGACTACTAAATGCTCTCTCCTCCCATTGCTCTCCCTTCCATAATCCCCCCCACCCTGCTTATCTGCTTCTCCCCCACTCTCCTGTATTGTAAGATAGGTTTTCATACCAAAGTGTGTGCATTTAATTCCTTCCTTTAGTCTAATGTGATGAGAGTAACTTCATGTTTTTTCTCTCACCTCCCCTCTTTTTCCCTCCACTGAAAAGTCTTTTGCTTGCCTCTTTTGTGAGAAATAATTTGCCCCATTCCATTTCTCCCTTTCTCCTCCCAATATATTTCTCTCTCACTGCTTATTTTCATTTTTTTAAGATATGATCCCATCCTATTCAGTTCACCCTGAGCTCTCTGTGTGTGTGTGAGTGTGTGTGTGTATGTGTGTAATCTCACCAACTACCCAGATACTGAAAAAAGTTTCAAGAGTTACAAATATTGTCTTTCCATGTAGGAATGTAAACAGTTCACATTTGGTAAGTCCCTTATGACTTTTCTTTGCTGTTTTCATGCTTCTTCTCATTCTTGTGTTTGAAAGTCAAATTTTCTTTTCAGTTCTGGTCTTTTCATCAAGAATGCTTCAAAGTCCTCTATTTCACTGAAAGACCATATTTTCTCCTGAAGTATTATACTCAGTTTTGCTGGGTAGGTTTTAGTCCTGGTTTCTTTGACTTCTGGAATATCATATTCTATGCCCTTCTATCCCTTAATGTAGAAGCTGCTATATATTGTGTTATCCTGATTGTATTTCCACAATACTGGAATTGTTTCTTTCTAGCTGCTTGCAATATTTTCTCTTTGACCCAGAAACTCTGGAATTTGGCCACAATGTTCCTAGGAGTTTCTCTTTTTGGATTTCTTTCAGGAGGGGATCTGTGGATTCTTTCAATATTTATTTTACCCTCTGGTTCTAGACTATCAGGGCAGTTTTCCTTGATAATTTCATGAAAGATGATGTCCAGGCTCTTTTTTTGATCATGGCTTTCAGTTAGTCCCATAATTTTTAAATTGTCTCTCCTAGATCTATTTTCCAGGTCAGTTGTTTTTCCAATGAGATGTTTCACATTATCTTCCATTTTTTCATTCTTTTGGTTTTGTTTGGTGATTTCTTGGTTTCTCAGAAAGTCATTAGCCTCCATCTGTTCCATTCTAATTTTGAGAGAACTATTTTCTTCAGTGAGCTTTTGAGCCTCCTTTTCCATTTGGCTAATTCTGCTTTTGAAAGCATTCTTCTCCTCATTGGCTTTTTGAACCTCTTTTGCCAATTGAGTTAGGCTATTTTTCAAGGTGTTATTTTCTTCAGCATTTTTTGGGTCTCCTTTAGCAAGTTGTTGACCTACTTTTCATGATTTTCTTGCATCTCTTTCATTTCTCTTCCCAGTTTTTCCTCCACTTCTCTTACTTGATTTTCAAAATCCTTTTTGAGCTCTTCCATGGCCTGAGCCCATTGAATATTTATTTTGGATGTTTAGAATACAGAAGCCTTGACTTTTATGTCTTTCCCTGATGGTGAGCATTGTTCTTCCTCATCTGAAAGGATGGGAGAAGATATCTGTTTACCAAGAAAGTAACCTTCAGTAGTCTTATTTATTTCCCTTTTTTGGGCATTTTCCCAACCAGTTACTTGACTTTTGGGTCCTTTGTCAAGAGTAGGGTATACTCTGGGAATCTGTAATATCTTAGTTCCTCCAAGGTGGCACAATCCAGTGTGTACACTGATCTGGGAGCAGAGAGAGATTTTTGTGCCCAGAATCTTAGCAGTTACTTCTCCATAGCCACATGGCCTCCAGTTCTGCCAAGCCAGCACTGGGGGGCTGATTTTCAGTTAAGCTATAGGGGCAGGGCCACCATTTAGTGTGAGATAAATATCAGTTCCCTCAGGGTCTCTACACAGAGCTGAAGTAATATTCAGCTCCTCAGTGCCCCCAAGGGTTTTTACGCTCCAACAATGGATGCCAGTGGCCATACAGGTTGCTGTGGGAACTGCTGCCGCCTGGCAGATGTGGCCTCTCAGGCCGCAGCCTAAGGCCAGAGCCATGGGAAGGCCCTTCTCCCTTCCAGGTCAGCTGAAGAAACCCTGTCACGGACCTTTGGTGCCTGTGGGCTGAGGGAACTGCAGATCGCTGCTGCTGGACTGGGGATTCACTGCTACTGCGACTGGAGATTCTGCCCGTGAGGTGTCCTCCTCCCAGAGCCACACCTCACCATGAGACCAAGGCTGGGCTGGGCTCTGCTCCATGTCAGGGTCAAGAGACGTTTCCCGTGGGCCTTTCAGGTCACCCTGGGCTGGAAATCTCCTCCTCTGTTGTTCTCCACTTCTGCTGCTCCAAAATTTGTTGAGAGTCCCTCTCTACAGGTATTTTATGGCTGTGTGGGAAGACCCTGCGTATGTGTGTCTTTCTACTCCCTGTTGGCTGGTTTTACTGAACTATTTTTTCCTTTTTCATTTTTTTGTTGTTATTATAAGAGATGGCTCAGTGACTAGGAGGTGATACTGATATTAAAAGATATCAAAAAAAATTTTTAATATTAGGCCTTATTACCAAGAGGCATTTTCCTTCCCTCCAGAAGCTTCTTCAGGATGAGGAGGGGATAAAGATTTTTTTGTTTTAATTCTTAAGTCTCAAGTCTACCTGTTACTTCTAATTCTTGCCTGTCCCTCTCTCTATGTAGTTTCTGCAGACTTCCTTATACACCCACAGTGTCTCAGCTGAAACAGGAACATGCATTCTGGCTCTACAATTAGCCAGTCACCCAAACTCTGAGTATACATACATTCAACTCCCCCAGCTAGACAATGACATTAAAATACACCTACAATGCATACTTCTGACATTTCCAAATATAAGGACAAAGGATAAATGCTGCCTGTTGGAAGCAGAACCACGACCCGGTGCCCCCAAATTTGTGGGCAATTCGATATCATCTATGAACCATGCCTAGTTCTTATTGAAAAATGTGGTAGGTAAAGGCAGAATCATGTATGTAGAAAGCGTAGCAGGGCTCTGAAACCCTGGATACCAGTACTGTTGCATCACCTTGAGTCACTTGACTTCTGAGTCCTAGTTTTTCTCTCTGTAATACCACTTCTATACTTGCCTCACAGGATAGTCCTGAAAATAAAGTAGGGTAACAAATTAAAATCAATTTTTAAAAATATAAAATGCTGTTCAAATGAGAGGATTTATGTAACTAGAACCTCCTGCTACTTGACTGTTTTATGTATATAACTTGGAAAGTTGTGCCACTAGGAGTCAAGTTGGCCCTGCATGGGCAGAGGAAAAGCAACGATATTTATTAATAGTTAGCTGTACTACAATGCTGTCTCAGCATAGAAAGATAAAATAAGAAAAACGCAATGTTTAACAAGGCAGAATGTAAGCTTCTTGAGGTTAGGGGCCATTTGGGTTTTGCCTTGTACCTAAAGGGAGTACTTTTCATGGAATAGGTATTTAGTAAATGTTTGCAGACTAGGAACTTAAGAGTTCAACATGAACAAGGTTATAGATCCAATTGGACATTCTCCAAGGCAAGGGGGACAATTAGATAATGAAGGATTGATATTCATTGATAAATCCACTTAGGCAGTCACTCCTCCCCCCAAAAACCCAGAGGAGAAATAGAAAATGAAGCTCCAGTTGTAAATATTACTATCAATTCTCCTAGCTCCCATGGGACAGACAAATGAGAAATAATCGGGCCCCTCCTCTGTATACAAAGACAACTGCTAATTTCAAAGAAACCATTGCTAAATCCCCTGAAACTGGAGTTCTGTGCTGCATCCAGGCATGGGGTCTGGGTTGAGTTTAGTCCTAAGGAATCTGGCCTTTAATGAGGAAGGGCTTACATGGGTCAAACTGTTAAATGCCTCCCTGGGATGATTTTACTTTAGCTCAGATTACAGTTTGAGTTTCAAAAAGAAAGAAAATGAAGGATAAAAAGTATTCAGTATACAATAACAATCAGGTATGGAACACGTAATTTATTCTTATACATGAAATGCAAAAAAAACAAAACACCCCACAATTTAAATTAATAGAAAAACTCAAATAGGATTTAATAATTTAATTTTTAACTATTGTTATAATCTTCTGAGAGGCAAATACTTAAATCTCAGAACACAAAACCATTTGTGGTACTGCTAATTAGACATTTTGCTTTTCACTTTGACTTTATGTCATCCAAACTACTTGTAATACCTGGGCAGGTTTGAGCCAGTCTTCTTAGGTGGACATCTTCTCCAAAAGGGCTAAAGTAGTCCCTGGAGAATCCTCTCCTATTGCCATTCAGATCCAACCTAAGAGGACCTCTGAATCATTTGAACCCACGTCTTGTGAGAGGTACTCATTTGGCTAAGTTCAGGAAAGAAAAATCACAAAAGAAGCAGCCCAAACCAGGGGCAGATTTGTTTAGACAGCATATATGTTTTAAATATCATTTATTCCTGGCTAGGAGTAGAGGGTAGAATTGGGCAAGTTCCTCTCCCCACCTCCCATCTCTGGAGCATCACAAAACAGTCCTGACAAAGATTTGCATCCCAGAAATGAAGAGAAGTCTGATAGATGGTTAATCCCTTTTAGGATCCAATGAGTTCCAAAGCCAATAAGAGAATCATTCATCACCTCAAAGTGTGTGCCTGAGTCACACCCTGAGTCATACAAGGCTAGACATAGGCCCCAAAACTCAGAACCAAGAAGGACAACTGAACATGATCCATTCAAAGCCCCTGTAGGCTACTCCTACTAATCAATTCTTCAGCGTCAACAAAGATTAACTAAGCTCCCCTGGCAGCGATCAGGAGCATCACACAGCTAATATGTCCCGAGGTTAACCATTTCAGCAGACGCCAAAGTATCCCTACTAACAAGAAGAAGAAGAAGAAGAAGTCAGAGAGTCAAGAGCTGTCCTGTGCTGGGTAATAAATGACTCAAGGTTGAAAAGTAATTGGAGTCCCTGCCAGCCATCCTTGGACCAGAGTTCCTCAGTACATTTTTAGGAGACTTGTTTCTTTTCAATGAGTAAAGCTTAACAATTGTGTTTCCATTAACTACCCATCAGACTGAAGGAAAATAAATGCACCAATGCTGTCGTTTACAAAATCTTGGAAGAAGAGAATTCCTTTCTTCTTGTTCCAGTGTCATTAAGAAATCAATCCTATGAGTTCATTTAAAGGGAATCATAAGACCTTCTAGCAACAATTGTTTTTTATTTTCACATTCACCACTCTCAAGCCTACAACAGGAATCAGTAACTCATCTAACGTCACAAAAATTAAGAGAATTTTGTTGAATTTGTGAGTGCACTTCTCTTGGATCCCAGTTCTGACCCTTATTCACTATATGACCGTGAGCAAGTCACATCATCTCTAGGAGTTCCAATTTCTTTCCTTGTGAAATGAAGATAGTACTGCTCTCACTAGCTACCCCAGAGAGAAACCTGCTTCGTGGGCTGCAAAAGTGACTCACTATTTTCTCCTATTACTTCCAAATACTGCTTGGTCAGGTGATCTTCTTAGAGCTTTGTTGGGGGTAGTTGTGGGGAGAACTGGGCTGTGCTGCTCTCTCTTCCACCATCTTGACTGGTGTGTTCCAGAGGGTTGTTAGGAGCAAACTACTTTGCAAGCCTTTGTTGTTGGTGTGGTTGTGTCAGACTTTCTGTGACCCCATTTGGGGTTTTCTTGGCAGAGAGACTAGAGCGGTTTGCCATTTTCTTCTCCAGTTCATTTTACAGATGAAGAACTGTGGCCAATGGAGTGAAGTGACTTGCTCAAGGTCACATAGCTATTAAGTGTCTGAGCCCAGATGTGAACTCAGGTCTTCTTGGCTCCAGGCCTGGCACTCTATCCACTCTACTACCTAGATGCCTTTGCAAGCCTTAACATATGTATGATATTAAGATATTTCAATTCTTATATGAAAAACTATGAGTCACCATTGTCCACTCAAAGGAAAACAATTCCTTCCAGATATCACAAGTCACAATAACCCATGGCCATTAGCATTCACTGTGCTGAAAGTATGCTGGAGTTGATGGTCAGGAGCACGGTGCCTCTGTCTGGATCCTACCAAATTGAAGCCCAATCAGGGATGGGGATCCTGGACCTCGAGGCTACATGTGACCCTCTAGGGTGGCATTTTGACTGAATCCAAACTTCACAAAACAAATCTTCTTAATGAAAGGATTTATTCTATAAAACTTGGATTCAGTCAAAAGTCTGCACCCAAGAATCTAGAAAGTGGCAGGTGACCTTGAAGTTGAAGGTTCCCCACCCCTACACTTTAATCCTTAAACAGACAGATTAAGCCATAAACCTTCCTCTCAAGAGTCCAGACCAAAACTAGTCTCCCTGGGCAAGTCACTTAACTTCTGTCTGCCTCAGTTTCCTCAAATGTAAAAAAGGAGTAATAATAGCACCCACCTCCCAGGGTTGTTTTGAATATCAAATGGGATAATATTTGTAAAGTATTCAGCATGGTGCCTGGCATATAGGAGATACTTAAATGCTAGTTCCTTTCCCTTTCTCCTTGCCTATGGAGTCCCAGGCAGAACTGCTGTCCCCTTTCTTGTATGATCAACATCCATATAATATGGAATTCACCCTCAGTATCTTTTATCTATACATTTCTACCAGAGATCGCTTGTTCTTCAAAGACAGCAGCTCTCTCTTCTTTGTCATTGTGTTCCCCATGTCTAGTACAGTGCCTCAAATACTTAATAAAGGCTTATTGAGTGAATGAATTAATGAATGATCATAGAGGGGGGTCAGCAATGAGGAGGTTGTTATTCCACAACTCTTTATTTTGTTTACCAAAATAGCATATCGTAGTACCAATTCTGTATAATACACATTAGCTTCTAATAGGTATCATCAATTTAGAACTAGAAGAGACTCAGACCCAACCCCTCAATTTAATGATGAGGTAACTGAAGCTTAGGGAGGCTATGATTTGCCAGTGTCACCCAAGTCATCAAGCTGTAGAGCTGGAACTTAAAGGAAGGTCATCTGGCTCTATGGGCAGTAAGGTGACACAGTGGATAAAGGGCCAGGTAAGAGTCAGGGAGTCATCTTCCTGAGTTAAAATCTGACCTCAGACACTTATTAGTTGTGTGACCCTGGCCGAGTCACTTAACCCTGCTTAACTCAGTTTCCTTATCTGTAAATTGAGCTGGAGAGAGAAATGGCAAACTATTCCAATATCTTTGCCAAGAATGCTCCCAGAAAGGCATCATTAAGAGTTGTTCATGACTGAAAAACAACTATACAACAATATCTGACTCTGTATTTAGTCCTCTTTCTGTTACATTCATATCTATCCCATCTATTATCCCTTGCTGATTCCCCTTTGCCCCCTAAAGACTTAGCCTGCCCCTAACATGTACTACACTACCTCACCTTCTCCTTTCCACCAAACCTGCCCTTCCACCAGTTTCTACACCTTATTCCTTTCCTATAATCTGCTTGTTATTTTAAGTGAGGGCAAATGCCTTCAAAACTGTAAGTTAACTTTTTGGAGTCAAAGCCCTGCGGGAGGGAGAAAGCACCCAGTAATAACCCTGTACTGAGGACAAGTTACCCACACAATATGTTCTTTTCCATGGCTTTGACAAACAGTATGCTGAAGGAAAATTACACAGTTTCTAAAAGAGCAAAAGGAAAACAGATTATTATAGCTGTGGGGAAAGCATTTCACCCAAGAAAGCTGGGGAGCCAATAAAAAATATCTATGATAAATATTACTGTTTGCATGAGGACAGTATCGAAGGCTAAGGATACAGCATCAAGCAAGGTCAGACAATTGGCCATCAAGGAGCAGGGAAAGGAAAACAAACCATGGATTTACTGCACAGTGAGCAAGAATCTCCAAAGGAGCTGTTGGAAAGGATGCCATTTTGAGGACTGAAGCAAGATTTCAGCCAAAGGAGTAACCAGAAGAGTCACAGAATGTTAAGAGCTAGAAGGCTCTTAGAAATATTGTCCAATACCTTCATCTTACAGAGGAGAAAAAAAATGGCCAAAAGTGAAGCAACTGACAAAAAATTTACATAATGAGAAAGATTTCTCCAAAGACTTATTAGCCCTGAGAGCTCCTAGAACTCATGTGCTATCCCAGAGCTCAATGACTTCCACAACCTGTTATCTGTTTTGAGAGGGGCCAAACCCCAGGAGCAGGGGGTCTGCCATCGAACACACATGGAGGATTTCTTAGTTCCTAGGACTTTAAAGATCCAAGGAGCTAAAAAGGGCCCAAAACCTAGTCTAAGATACCATGGGAGTCAATAATGAAAGTGATTGTTCATTTTTAAGCCATTCATTTATTTAATCAAGAAGCCACATAGTGTAGTGGGTAGAATATCAGCTTTAAGACCTAGGTTCAAGATCATGCTGGCTGTGTGACTCTGGACAGGTAATTGGATCTTAAAGTCATCTAGGAAACTCTTTGTTTCCTCTTAGAAAGTGCAGACTTTCATTGGTAAAGAGAGTTTTCTTACTTCTAATATCCCTGTACCAAGGAAATCAAAGCTGCAATCCACATTCCTTTTTAACATATGCTTCGTTGCATACTCTTGTCACTGCCATATTTAGAGATGTAGTGCTCATGGCTTCTGCAATATAAAGCCACCATTTTTATGCATGTTTCTGGAATAAAATCAGTATAAAGATATGTTAAAATGCACCCTACATATTGATCCCCTTTCCACCAAGCAGAAACTTCTTGAGAATTCAGCCATTTCTAATCCCTTCATGACTGAGAAACTGTATATGAAAGAAGGAAGGAAACAAGCCCCTACTAAATTCATCATCTACCAACATACCAGGCATTGTGCTAAGTACTTTACAAATATCTCATTTGTTCTTCACAACAATTCCCTTTTACAGTTGAAGGAACTGAGTTATGTAGAAGTTAAGTGACTTGTCCAGGGCCACATAGCTATTAAGTATCTGAGGCTAAACTCAAACATGGATCTTCCTGACTCCAGATCTAGCATTCTATCCACTAGACCACTTAGCTGCCAATAATAAAGATAGAATCTTTTCATGCCACCTAATCAAACATTTGCTAAATTGCCAGGGTTGCATAATTTCCATTAGAGAAAGGAGCTGAAAGAAACTAGGAACAGATTGTTTACTGGGAGAAAATGGGATAATTAAATTGATGGCTTTAGAGGTATCATAAGGGAAGAAATGAGGTTACTTTAAAATATGAAGGCACAAATCTGAAATGGAGCCCAGGTGTGGGGGTGGGGGAGAAAGGAAAAGCTCTGTGTCACAAAATTTCACAGTTGGACTGGACCTTGGAGGCCATCTGGTCTAACCTGGGCCTGAATAAGAATTGCTTCTACAATTTACCCCAAAACTGGTCATTCGGCTTTTGTGTGGAGATCTTCAACAGGGGAAAGAACTTACTATCCACACCGGGAGCTCATTCTCCTTCGAGACAGTTCAAAGAGGGAGGAAAATTTTTTTCCTTACTACAAATTTAAACGTGGTCTTTTTTTTGCAACTTTTGCCTCCTGATCTTGGTTCTGACTTTCATGTCCTTTTCCCTGTAAAAAAAAAAAGAACTCAGCAAGCAAAGGGGCACCCCAAGCTAGGACAAGCCAGAGGATAAATTGCTCTTGTATTTTCAAATAGATATCTGATCTCAGTGATTTGAGAGTCCCATCAAGTGATGTACATAGAGCCCACTCCTACCTTCCCATTCTGTGTAGCTCTTGTTCAGGTCCTCCCAAAAGTTCACCACAGGAATTAACCACTGTGCTGGAGGCCTTCCTCTCTTTTGCCCAACATGAAGAGGGCTCCATTCGAGTTTTCTAGCTATCCCTCTGTCATCCCTTGCTCTTGCCGCACAACTAACCCATCTTCTCTCCTTGTCATCCTTGATGACAAGCTTTACTAATGCCCTGCTTCGGAACTCCTCATTGTCTATCTGATGTGGTCTGGCCATCACCGCAATGAGCCTTTTCATTCCCTTCTGTGTGATATTTACCTTTAGTTCTTCAAAGGCTGTTTGTTCCAGGTCTGACTGCCATGTCTGAAAACATGTGTCCCTTTCTAACAACATTCATCACCTCTCTGGCAAAAGGTGAATGATACGTTTTATCTTCTTTCTTTTGGACTCATGGCTTATCGTTGTTTCATTCCAAAACCTTTCAAAGGCATTTTTCTCTATCAAGTGGTTATCATCATATAAATGGTTCTCCTGGTCCTGCTCTCTTCATACTACATCAGTTCTCCCCGCATCAGTGAGATGTCCTCTCACTTTCTTCATTAATTCATATGCTACAATGTTTTTTAGTCGTTCCACAATAGGATGATACTCTCTTAACTTCTCCTTTTTGGCTATTACAAAAAGAGGGGCTATAAATATTTTTATACATGTAGATCATTTCCCTCTTTCCTTTACTTCTTTGAGGCATAGTAGGAGTGTAACTGGGTTGAAGTGAATGCACTGTGTAGGAATTTCTTGGGCACGGTTCCAAATTGCTGTCCAGAATGACTGGACCAGTCCACAGCTCTACCAACAGTACACCAATGTAACTGTTTTCCTGTAACCCCTCCAGGATTTGCCATTTTCCTCTTTTGTTAAGTGTACCAGTATGATGGATGTGAGATAGAGCTTTAAGGTCACTCTAATTTGAATTTCTCTAATTATTAGTGATTTATAGTACTTTTTCACATGAGTGCTGATATCTTAGATTTCTTTCCTTGAGAACTACCCATTCATATTCTTTGACCATTTATCTGTTTTTCTCTATACCTATTTATTTAGTCTTATAAATTTTAATCAGTTCCTAGTATAATTTGGATATGAGCCTTTTGTCAGAGAAACTTGCTGCAAAGATTTTTCCCCTCAGTTACCCATTCCCCAGTTACTTGCAGCAGGGGCTGGGGAATCAGAACAGAAAACCAGGAAAGGCATCCTGCAGAAGGTGGTATTTGAGCCTAGTTTTGAAGGAAACAATGGACACTAGGTGGAAGAGGTAAGGAGGAAGGGCATTCTAAATGGGGGCGGGGCAGACTACTGAAGACAGAGGTACTCCTTCTACGCACAACTCCATTACCTATAGGACTACGTCAAATTAGAAGTATGGCCCAAGTTTTAATCTTGGAAGTACAGAGCACACATACTGAAATCTCTTGTCCTACTCCAAACTATGGTGTCAAGGGCACACTTTCCACCAAACTGGCTGCAAGTTATGAAATTTAGCATTCTGATAGATATCTCTCAAAGACAGCTCTCTACAGTTGAAGAAAAAGAATTGGTCATTGCAAAGGTATTATTTTCATTCCATGTGCCATTTGTTGTTAGCCAAGTTTCTAGTCTACAAATTATATAACAGAATTTTTCTTCACTAGACTAAAATCTTGAATGCAACATGACAAGCATTCAACTGATAATATTTTTTCAATAACTCAAGTGATAAATATTTTCTATAAAGTTGAAAAAGAATGAGAGATTTCTAAATCTGTGTCCTCGGATACATAAATCACAAAGAAGTTAAACCTCATCTTACTTTAATTTATAATTTTGATGCAAATTCTAAACAGTGTCATGGACCCCTTTGACAGTCTAGTGAAACCAATGTATCTATTTTCAAAAGAATGTTTTTAAATAAATGAAATAAAATACATAGTATTTTTGTTGCTTGTCATTCATTTCCAAAGAGGATCAATGACCTTGTGGGGTGATGCCTTGACAGTGTGTGAAGTGGATTTAAGTGAGGCAGAGTTGCCCCATCATCAAGACTCACTCCCTCTTCCAGAGTTATTGAAGAGCAATGGCCCAGGATGCAGTGGGTAACTTTGGTGGCTTTGATACCTGACCAAATTCTAAGCACTGCACAAAATCTGCTTCAGTTATCTTTATGGCAGTTGGAATAAATTATTCTCGTCTGCCCGTTCCACTGTGGGGTATTCTTCACATGCCCTAACTCACCAATGGGTTTGAGGCCCATCAATTACCCTCAATATGGTTTAACCTGTCGGCCAAAATGATTTACCAGAATGTGGCCACTATGCATGTTACAGTTTCTTGGAGCCACAGGTGAGAGTTGGATGATAGGTAGACACAAAAGGTGGATGAACAGCCCTGAAAAGGGCTTAGCAAACTCTCCCACCAGAGGGGCTATACTTCTTGAACACCTCCTTCACCCCAGTTAGGTGGCAGAGTAGATAGAACGTAGGATCTAGAGTCAAGAGGACGTCTTCCTGAGTTGAAATCTAGTCTCAGACACTTACTAGCTCTGTGACCCTGGGCAAGTCACTTCACTCTGTTTGCCTCAGTTTCCTCATCTATAAAATGAGTTGAAGGAAATGGAAAACCACTCCAGCATCTCTGCCAAGAAAACACCACAACATAATATTACAAAAGCAACCAAAGCTTAGTGAATATAAGACTCCACATTTTTCCCATTCACGTGCACAGACCGAAAGTTAACTCCTGTTTCAGGGGAAATCTCTCAGCTGAGTCACATCGTCACCACCCCAGTTTGTACATCCATAAAATGAAAGGGCTAGTTAGATGATTTCTAAGACTCCATGACTCTAGGATTCAAGCATTAAATTTCCATGATTTAAGGACTTTCTGTATTTAATCACGATGTTAATGAGGGGATCTAATTAAATGATGTGGGGAAAGTTAAATAGGAGGCAATAAGAATAGATTTTGACGTGAGCTACTGATCTCATCTTATCCTATAATGGGAGCCTCAAAAACCTTAATGCTAAGAAACCAGCAATATTGGATATTGGGTGGTAGCAGACAACCTTTTAACCTCATCAAGTCAAGTTCTACAAGAGTGTAGTAATGTCAGGTTGCACAAAA
This sequence comes from Bettongia penicillata ogilbyi, assembly GCA_023548195.1. Classification (NCBI taxonomy): domain Eukaryota; kingdom Metazoa; phylum Chordata; class Mammalia; order Diprotodontia; family Potoroidae; genus Bettongia; species Bettongia penicillata. Next base: position 807,633 of record JAJHZJ010000408.1, on the reverse strand, counting down.
CACTCCATCTCCCTACTTGTCTATAGCCTAAGTCATTCTCCTGCATGACAAAAACCTGGAAGCACTTGGCTGGTTAAAGACCTTCACCCAGAAAACTTTTAGACCATTTTTCTACTACTAAACAGCACAAGTATCTTCTTGTTTTTCTTAACATCAGGTTTAAAAAAAAACCCAAAACACTGCAAATATCAGCCATCAGGGAAGGTGACAATGAGAGGTGAGCTGTTTTTTTTTTTTTAATCCAATAGTGAAATACTCTGTACACAGTAAGGAGTCAGTATATGCCCCTGGCAAATGAAGAAAGGAGCAGAGGTGGGGAAGAAGCATGAATGAGCATTATATAATGGAGTGGAGGAGTTCTATAAACTCCTCCAAATATCTTGAGCCACTATGAGAAACATGGACCCTAGAGGAAAGAAGGAAGAGTGACCCATGCAAACACACATGTGAGTGTATTCTCTTGGGTCACAGAGTTTTCACTTTACTACCTACAGGCTCACCTGGAATAGTCTTAACAGTATGCAATCAGCATAGCACAGTGGAAAGAATGTTGAACTTGGAATCATAGGACCTGAGTTCAGGTCTTGGTTTCTTAATATATATGCGACCTTAAACAAGTCCCAGGGGCAGCTAGGTGGCACAGTGAATAGACTACAAGATCTAGGGCCAGGTAGGCGCAGCTTCTTGGTCTCAGACACTTGCTAGCTGGGTGACCTGGGTAAGTCACTTAACCTTTTTTTGCCTCATTTTCCTCATCTATAAAATCAGCTGGAGAAGGAAATGACAAACCCCTAATCTCCCTTTTGTACCTGGAGAATTGATTCCTCAGTGCTCATCTTTGCCTCCAGCTGCTTTCTAGATCTCTGCTTTCTTCATTACCATTTCCATTTCTATTTTGTCAAGAATCACATCTGAGACTTGGAAGTTAGAGTCCACATGTCCTAGAGCACTCTTGTCCTTGAAAGTCAACAAAGCTTGTCATAGAAATCTTTGCAGGTCTGTTCCACCTTTTGTCTACTTGTTATACTCCTTCCAAGTTCTCTGAAATACTGGTAAATATTTAGTTTCATTAGGTCTCTTGCCCAACTTTCTTTAAACTTTTTCCCTCCTCAGGATTTTGCTGTTTGTTCATTTGCCACTATCTTTTTCCATAAGATTTAAATAATAAGTCCATAGCCTTAGCAAATGTTGTGTGACATGTAGGTCAAATATTTGTTGACTTTGCTGGTTCTTAGACTTTGAGGTTTTTTCCTTATGGTAGTTGATTTACACTGGTTAAACTTCTTTACAAAATCACTGTAATATGTGGCAATATCCTTTCCTTCATCCATTTCCCATCTCCCATTTCTTACTAATAATTCTTTTTAATAGGATATGATTGGAATTGTTTAAATTGTTTGCTATATCTTTTGCTCATTTTATTTTTTTCTTCTAGTTTTGTATTAATTTAAGCTTTACTCTAACAAGCTGGTAGCCTGTTAGTACAATAAAGATATTCAGATGGTTCTGAAGAAGAAGTGAGGCTGGTGACCTGCACAGCCCTCACTCACTCAAAACAAAGTCAAGCGCAAGTCATGTCATCATTTCAGTGATGGCATGGTCTTCTTTAGCAACAAAGGATGAACACAAAACAAAACAAAAGTGAAAAGATTCAGAAAGGATGCCATCTCAGTAACCATTTATTTGCTGTCTATTAAAAGCATAATACACTTTTGTGATGTTAATTTATATTCACCATATCCAGGCAGCTGGGTAGCACAGTGGATAGAGTGCTGCACCTGGAGTCAGGAATACTCATCTTTCTGAGTTCAAATATGGCCTCAGACACTTACTAGTTGTGTGATCCTGGGCAAGTCACTTCACGCTGTTTACCTCAGTTTCCTCACTGTAAAATGAGCTGGAGAAGGAAATGGCATACCACTCCAGTATCCTTGCCATGAAAACCCCAAAAGGGGTCATAGAGAGTCAGACACAACTGAAACAACTGGATAGCAACAACAAACATTCTATTAAGTGCTGGGAAAACAAAGAAACATAAAACACATTACCTGCCCTCTAGGAACTTGAATCCTAATGAAGGAAGCAAGATGTAAATAACCATGTACGTGTAAAATAAATACAGAGCAAATGGGAGATAATCTCAGAGGAAGGTGGGGTGGAGTGGGATGGGGGAGGCACAAGAAGAAGCCTCCTGCAGAAATTAGACTTTGAGGGGAGTCCAAGTTGGCATTCTGGTTTCACTTTGTAAAATGTGGTTATGGGAATTGGTTTCTCAGAGCCTGGTTACCCATGGATGAACCAGCAAAAGAGTTTCAGAACCTGAGCACCAAACTCCGGACCCACAATGGCCACCAAAGTATATATTCTGTTGTGTCCCAGACTAACTGCACTTCTCTACACTTGTCATTCCTCCTCTAATTGAAATATGATCTCATCATTACAGGTTTTCTCTGGAGCTAATTTAGGGATGATGATGTTATAAATTTCATTTTTCTCTTCCAAGATTAGCCTCAGTTTGACCTCTGGGGTTCATATTTAGGTAAGCTGTTTGACATCATAGGAGCTATATTGTCACATGGACTTTGGATCTGGGGAACAACAGTTAATATTTTAAAATCATGTCCCTAGAGAATGCACTTCAGGAGAAAAAAAGTATTACAAGTGAAGAAATGATTTGGCAATGAGCAATAGGTAATTCAGAACTAGCGTTAGAGGGAAAGGGTGGGGAATTCTGAAACGGAACAAATGAGCCGGAGCAAAATGTTCTAGATGCCCTCTTTTGGGTCAAGGAGACAGATCTTCAAATACTTGTCCAGATGAAATTGTAAGTTAAAAGGCTAAAAGCAGGGGCAGCCTGTGATTCAGTGAAGAGAAGAATTCAATTTCTGAGTCACCTATATTTTAATAATACATCATCAGTTTTATTGGAAAAGGAGATTGCACTATTGGCTGGAACAGAAGAGCATTTTGTCTGCCAGGGACATGGGAAATAAGGATGAATTTCATTAATTTGTGATGTCCTACATAAAATGGAAGGATCTGGTTATAACTTAATATGGAATATGTAATCCAGAAGATAACAGAAAAGTGAAATGAAGGTCTAGCCTTAGACATAGGAGGCAGTATAGTACAGCAGGAAGAGCACTCAATTTGGAGTCAGAGGATCTGGATTCAAGTCTTGAATGCCGCTTTCTTGCTATGATATTGGACCAGTCACTTAACTCCTGGGCTTCAAAATCTTCAACCACAAAAAGAGGGCTTTGGACTAGGTGACTTTAAAAGTCTCTACCAACTCTAAACCATGATCCTAAGTAGGTAGTTACCTCTACAATGGAATTTGAGAAATGCTGAATATAACTCTGAACCACACCCAAAAAAAATTCTCGATTCTATCATATCCAAGATCCCATTTGAGATTTTCTTGCCAATAATACTGGAGTGGTTTATTTCCTTTTCCAGCTCATGTTACAGGTGAGGAAACTTAAGGCAAACAAGGTTAAGTGACTGGCCCATGGACATACAACTAATAAGCATGAGAGTGGATTTGAACTCAGGTCTTCCTGACTCCTGGACCAGTACTGTATCCACTGAGCCAACTAGCTGGTACTTAAGAGAAAAGTCAAATAAGGTCAAGGAGTTAATCAATTATTATACCACAATTAACTGACCAGCACTATGCTGGGTGATGTTATTTTTAAGTATGATTCCATATGCCCTGAAAGGAGCTTTCCAAATTGTTGTGGAAGCATGACAAGAAATAACTAGGGGGTGAAATAGGACAGTATAGAATCACATGCTGAATTACCCTCTAGAGCTTAGAGCTGCTTTGGAATTCCAGGGAAAGGGAGAGATCTAGCCAAAAAGCTCTGTGTCTCTGGTTCTTTTGCAAAGGCATAAAGGAAGAAGCATTGGAGGGAAGTCCAGTCAGATGGTGGCACTGCAGGAGGTGTGGGGGATGTCCTAGGAGCCTCTGGCATAGCAAGGGAGGCGGGGGATGACTCTGAGAGACAAATGGAGAAGGGCCAGAATTTCTGAGAAGTCCAACATGCAAGGGCAAGAATCCCATTTCCTGTCTGCTGGATCGGAAATGGAAACTGAACCCAAACCAGCCTGAGTGTATACCAAATCAGGGAAAGAAGGGAAACACTCTGTTTCCAGCTAAGGGGATAGAGAGATGAGGAGGAGAGGGGGAAGGAAGGTATTTACCACCCACCACCTATCACCCAAGGAGGCTCTTGGGTCTCCTCATATTTCTTTTGATAATTTTGGGTTTTAGGTATGTTGTTTGGGAAAGGGGAAGTAAGTATGGCTAAGGGAGTTGAAGGACAACTCCTGTTTGGATATAGGTTGCACCAGATGGCCTCTGAGGTCCTTTCCACACAAGATTCTGTGATGCTGTGATGGCCTTACTTAATGGCAGAATATGGAACTATGATGACTGTAGCAGAAAGAGCCCTTCTGTACACACACAGATCCCTTCCCATGCGAGCAGTAGAACAACCAGCCAGAGGTCAAAGATCAGCAGAGAGCGTTGGTGGTTGGATTTTTTATGGGAATTCTAGAATTTGTTACAACCAGTGCTAGCACTTTCTGGGGACCCTAGCATGAGTCCAGATGAGGCTTTATTATTCAGAGCCTTCTGAGAAAAGATTTACAAAACAAACTCATAGAGGATCTATAGGAAATGTTGGCCTACTTAACAGAAGGCCTTAAGTCCAGCCTTTGTGTTCCCATAATGAATTCTATCATTATAAATGACAGTTCTGTCTCAGTCTTCCTCAGACAGTAGTTACTGTGAAAAACTGCATTTTAAAAAAATATTATTATTATTATTCAGACAACTTATTGATTCAGACTGTTCATCTCTGTTTAACTATCCTATCACTCTCCAACTGGACAATTAAAAGACCAAGATAAAACAAAACTGATCAATTTCACTCCACTCCCCCACCCTCACCTCAAATATCTTAGAGTCAGAAATGGAAAAGAAAGCAGGTCAAAATATCAAGAGTAGACAAGTCAGATCAAAAAAAGTTAAAAAGCTAAAAGAAGGGGGGGCGGGGCCAAGATGGCGGAGTAGAAAGATGCACGTTTACGAGCTCCGAACCCACAACCCATAGAATTAAGGTAAAAAGAGATCTCCATAAATTCTGAATCACTGCAGGGGGTGCAAAAACGTAGGGGAAGAGATTTCCATTCCAGTGAGCCCTGGAGAGCCGTCCACAGAGTCTCTCGCGCCCCGGAAAGCGGACACCACCCCAGCACTGACCTGGCCGCGGCCCCAGAGAAGCTGATCCAAGCAGGCTTCAGGGATGGAAGCTCCGGCAGCCGGGAAAGTCCCTCCACCCACAGAAGCTACAGGTCAGTGAGAGACAAGGCTAGGCTGGACGAGAGGGGGAGCGGAGTGTCTCCATGACTCGGGCCCCCTCAGGAGGAAGCGGCGGCGGCAGAGACGGGGGCAGGAAGTGGCGAGGCGTGGGCGACAGCGGAGGCAGCAGCGGTGGCACCAGCCCAGGACTCCCCCCAGCAGCAGGCAGGATCCTCATTAAGGAAGATCTCTGCATAAACAACCTGAGGGAGCTGAGCCTGGGAGACTGGCCCTGCCCCACTCCGCTCTATTACTGAAGACCTCTGCATAAAGCCCCTGAGGGAACTGAGCCTGGGAGGCGGGGCCCCCCCACACCCCCACCCACTCCGTTCCTGAAGGTCTCCGCATAAAGCCCCTGAGGAAGCTGAGCCTGGGAGGTGGCCCTGCCCCCACCCCAGCACCTGAACTAAAGCTTGCTGCGGAAAGCCCATTTGAACCTCAGACCCCAAGCACTGACTGGGTGGATCTAGGCGGGGGTGGACAGGAATCTCAGAAGTCAAGTAGCTGGCTGGGAAAATGCCTAGAAAAGGGAAGAAAAATAAGACTATAGAGAGTTTTTTCGAACAGATGCAAATGATCCCGACTTCCGGATCAAACGAGGAAATAAATATTCTTGCTATCAGGGAAAGACATGGAGGGCGGGGCCGCAGTACCCCAGACATCCCAGGGGGATGTCTGGTGGGCTCATGCCTTGGAAGAACTCAAAAAGGATTTTGAAAAGCAAGTTAAACAGGTGGAGGAAAAACTGGGAAGAGAAATGAGAGAGATGCAAGAAAAGTATGAAAAATGGGTCAATACCTTGGTAAAGGAGACCCAAAAAAATGCTGAGGAAAATAACACCTTGAAAAATAGGCTCACTCAATTGGCAAAAGAGGTTCAAAAAGCCAATGAGGAGAAGAATGCTTTCAAAAGCAGAATGAGCCAAATGGAAAAAGAGGTTCAAAAGGTCACTGAAGAAAATAGTTCTCTCAAAATTAGAATGGAACAGATGGAGTCTAATGACTTTACAAAACAAAACCAAAAGAATGAAAAAATGGAAGAGAATGTGAAATATCTCATGAGAAAAAGAACTGACCTGGAAAATAGGTCCAGGAGAGACAATTTAAAAATTATGGGACTACCTGAAAGTCATGATCAAAAAAAGAGCCTAGACATCATCTTCCATGAAATTATCAAGGAAAACTGCCCTGACATTCTAGAAGCAGAGGGCAAAATAAGTATTGAAAGAATCCATCGATCACCACCTGAAAGAGATCTAAAAAGAGAAACTCCTAGGAACATTGTGGCCAAATTCCAGAACTCCCAGCTCAAAGAGAAACTCTTGCAAGCAGCTAGAAAGAAACAATTCCAGTACTGTGGAAATACAATCAGGATAACCCAAGATCTAGCAGCTTCTACATTAAGGGATCAAAGGGCATGGAATAGGATATTCCAGAAGTCAAAGGAACTAGGACACAAACCAAGAATCACCTACCCAGCAAAACTGAGTATAATACTTCAAGGGAAAATATGGTCTTTCAATGAAACAGAGGACTTTCAAGCATTCTTGATGAAAAGACCAGAGCTGAAAAGAAAATTTGACTTTCAAACACAGGAATGAGAAGAAGCATGAAAAAGTAAACAGCAAAGAGAAGTCTTAAGGGACTTACCAGAAGTGAACTGTTTACATTCCCACATGGAAAGACAATATTTGTGACTCTTAAAACTTTTCAGTATCTGGGTAGTTGGTGGGATCACACACACACATGTACACGCATGCACGCACACACACATATACACATGCACACACATACAGAGACAGAGAGCACAGATTGAATTGAATAGGATGGGACCATATCTTAAAAGAAATTAAGGTAAATGCTGAGAGAGAAATGTAGTGGGAGGAAAGAGGGTGAAATGGAATGGGATAATTATATGTCATTTAAGAGGCAAGTAGGAGACTTTTTAGTGGAGGGAAAAAGAGGAGAGCTGAGAAAAAAAAAAAAACAATTAGTTTACCCTCATCACATTTGACTAAAGGAAGGAATAAAATGCACACTCATTTTGGTATGAAAACCTATCTTACAGTATAGGAAAGTGGGGGAGAAGGAGATAAGCAAGGGGGGGGATGATGAAAGGGAGGGCAAAGGGAGGAGGGAGCAATTTGAAGTCAACACTTGGGGAGGGACAGGATCAAAAGACAGAAGAGAAACAATGAGGGGCAGGGCAGGATGGAGGGTAATTCAGTTAGTCTTACACAACACGACTATCAGGGAAGTCATTTGCAAAACTACACAGAAAGGACCAGTATGGAATTGCCTGCCTTCCCAGGGGGAATGGGTGGGGAGGGAGGGATAGGGAGAATTTGGAACTCAAAGTTTTAGGAACAACTGTCTAGTATTGCTGTTGCTACTAGGAAAGAAGACATACAGTTAATGAGGAATAGAAAGTCATCTGGCCCTACAGGAGAAAAGAGAAGATGGAGACAAGAGAAGGGAGGGATGACAGAAGAGAGGGCAGATTGGAGATAGGGAAAATTAGATTGCTTGGGGTATTGGGGTGGGAGGAGGGGAAAAAAGGGGGAGAAAATTTGGAACCCAAAATTTTGTGAAAATGAATGTAAAAAAGTTAAATTAATTAATTAAAAAAAAAGCTAAAAGAAGGGGGACATTTGAAGAGTGAGTATGAAATATGAAAGGGAGAAGGAAAATGAAGAAGAGGCAGCTGGGGAGCATAGTACATAGTGATGAACTTGGATTCAAGAGGATCTGAGTTCAAATCCTGACTTAGTTGTATGACGCTGGACAAGTCCCTTAACCTCAGTTTCTTTATCTGTAGCAATGGGAACACAAATAGCACCTGCCTTACAGTATTCTCATGAGGATCAAATGAGATAACACGGAACGTGTTTTGCAAATGTTAAAGCACTCTATTAATGCTAGCACTTATTATTATGAATGAGGGGAGAGAAGAGTTGAGCAGTGACCAAAAAGAGCATTGGCTAGAAAGGAGAGTAGAGGAATAGAAGGCAAAGGGGAAAGTTTATGAAATTGTGCGAGATCGAGTAGGCAGTAGTGAACAGGGGAACAGAGAAGAGGAAAGTGGCAAGTATAAGGGGCATTGAACTCCAGAGATATACCTCATTTCTATGAATGAAATTTCAACATCAAAATTAAAGGAATGAAGCTTTGGTGCAAAACTTTCTCTTTAAAATAAAAGTGAAGAAAGAACAGTCAGACAAGGTTATGGCAAGAAAGGGAACCTAGGGGAAAGAGGAGGTGGAGGGGCCACCAAAGACAAATTTTGTTGGTTTTTCATTGCAAAGTGTAGCAAAGCCTACAAAGACTTTTGCCAGCAAAATATATAACACAGGCAGAAATTTGACCTAAAAGGAGAAAGATAATTATGTTTCTCTCTAAGCATATCTTTTGGTTTCTTTCTTTTCCTTTCTCCATTATCTTGGGAAATCAAAAGAATCTTGGGCTTAAGTAAATGAGTGGGCAGGTGGAGTAGAAAGACACCTAGCACTTCCCACACAGCCCATAAAATACCTGTAAAAAATGACTCTCAACAAATTGTAGAGCAGCAGGAAGCACAGAACAGAGTAAAAGAGGTTTCCAGCCAAACGTAACCTGGAAGGACAACAGGGAAGGTCTATCTCATGAGACACCAAATGGAGGAGAGCCCAGCCCTGGCCATGTGGCACTGGGAGGAACAGGACCTGAACAGACCTCTGGGGCAGAATTCCTAGTAGGGAGGGTCCCAAATCTCTCAATCCACAAGCAACAAAGAAAGCTCCAAAGGTCAGTGTGGGAGGGCTTTCCCAGCTGTATGAGAGGGAAAGGCCCCAGGGAGCAGCAGCAGCAGGCAGCACAGGTATGGTGGCCATGGAAGCAGCCTGGGTCTATTGTCCAGGCAGCTCAGCTTAAACCCTCTGGGAGAATTGAGCAGCTGATCTGAACCTCAGCCTTGAGCCCAGTACTGGGGGGAAGAGGAGCACTAGGACCCTCCTCTTGACAAAGGATTCAGAAGTCAAGTAACTGAATGGGAAAATGTCCAAAAAAGGGAAAACAAATAAGACCATAGAAGGTTACTTTCTTGGTGAACAGGTGTCTCCTTCCATCCATTCAGATGAGGAAGAACAAGGCATACTGTCACAGGAAGTCAAGGCTTCTGTCTCCAGTATCTCTGAAATGAATATGAAATAGACTCAGGCCATAGAAGAGTTTGAAAAGCATATCAGCAGCTTGCTAAAGGAGAACCAAAAGAATGCTGAGGAAAATAACACCTTTAAAAAGAGGCTAACTCAATTGGAAAAAGAGGTCCAGTGAGGAGAAGGAGGCTTTAAAAAGCAGAATTAGCCAAATGGAAAAGAAGTTTCAAAAGCTCACTGAACAAAATAGTTCTTTAAAAGAGAGACTGGCGTTCAGGGAAGCTAATGACTATGAGATAAACCAAGAAGTTAAAAACAAAACCAAAAGATTGAAAAAATAAAAGATAATGTGAAACATCTCATTGGGAAAACAACTGACCAGGAAAATAGATCCAGGAGAGACAATTTAAAAATTATAGGACTACCTGAAAGCCATGATCAAAAAAAGAGCCTAGACATTATCTCTCATGAAATTGTCAAGGAAAACTGTCCTGACATTTTAGAACCAGAGGGCAAAACAAATATTGAAAGAATTCACCAATCACCTCCTGAAAGAGACCTGAAAAGAGAAGCTCCTAGGAATATTGTGGCCAAATTTCAGAGTTCCCAAGTCAAGGAGAAAATACTGCAAGTAGCTAGAAAGAAACAACTTGAGTATTGTAGAAATACAATCAGGATAACACAGGATCTGGCAGCTTCTACATTAAGGGATTGAAGGATTTGGAATAGGATATTCCAGAAATCAAAGGAACTGAGATTAAAACTAAGAATCACCTACCCAGCAAAACTGAGTATAATACCTCAAGGGAATAAATAGTCATTCAATGATATAGAGGATTTTCAAGCATTCATAATGAAAAGACCAGAACTGAAGAGAAAATTTGACTTTCAAATAGAAGAATCAAGAGAAGCATGAAAAGGTAAACAAGAATGAGAAATCATAAAGGACTTTCTAAAGCTGAACTGTTTACATTCCTACGTGGAAAGATAATATTTGTAACTCTTGAGACTTTTCTCAGTATTTGGGTAGGTGGAGGGATTACACACACACACACACACACACACACACACACACACACATATAGAGTACAGGTTGAGTTGAATCAGAAGAGATGATATCCATTAAAAAAATTAAATTAAATTAAGGGCTGAGAGAGGAAAACATTGGGAGGAGAAATGGAATGGGACAAGCTATCACTCATAAAAGAGACAAGAAAAATCTTGTTCAATGGAAGAGAAAAGGGAGGAGGTGAGAGGGGAAAAGTGAAGCTTACCATCATCACATTTGACTTAATGAAGGAATAACATGCTCGTTAAATTTAGTATGAAAATCTCTTACACTACAGGAAAGTAGGGGAGAAGGGGACAAGTGGGGTGAAGGGAATAACAGAAGGGAGAGCAAATAGGAGAAGGGAGTAACTACTTTTAGTAGAAGTAAACACTTTTGGGAAGGGACAAGGTAAAATAAGGAAATAGAAAAAAGGGGGGACAGGGTGATGGAGGGCAATATAGTTAGTCTTACACAACATATGGAAGTCTTTTATAAAATGACACATATATAGTCTGTATTGAATTATTTGCCTTCTCAGTGGGGATGGGTAGGGAGAGAAGGAGAGAAATTGAAATTCAAAGTATTAGAAGTAAATGTTGAGAATTATTAATGCGTATAACTGGGAAATAAGAAATATAGGTAATGGGGTATAGAAATGTATCATGCCCTACAAGAAAAGAGAGAAGATGGGCATTAGAGAATGGTGGGGTGTGATAGAAGGGAGGATACATTGAGGGAAGGGATAATCAGAATGCAAGGTATTATAGGGTGGGGGGAGGGGAGAGATAGGGAGGAAATTTGGAACTCAAAATTCTGTGAAAATGAATGTTGAAATCTAAAAGTAAATAAAGAAAAAAAGACAAAAAAGTAAGAAAATGAGTGGGCTTCAAGACTAGATAACTTTTGGAGATTTACTGGAGGGGCATCCCCTAAGGTGATGCTAAATGCATTCAGTTTGGCGATAAGATATTAAGCAAGCAGATATAAGGATTTTCTAATTCTAAGTCAGATGGACACTTCAGACAGAAACATTGCACTTAATGAGTAGGAAGTGGAGGTGAAAAATAAACTTAATACCTATGGTCTCCTTAGCTGACTGGGTTGTTTTGCATTCAACAGAGTTTGGCCTTTGGGAGGAAAAGATTCTTTCTTTGAGTGGAAATTTCAACCAAAGTCAAGGTTCTGAGCAAGATTTTTCCTTGTCTTATTACTAGATGTGTGAGGATTTTGCTTTTATAAAAGAGCTAGAACTTGAGCCTTTGGATTTAAATAGAAAGATTGCTGACAGAGTTTACTATTCCTTTTATCAGGAATTGCTGGAAACAGAGAGAAGCTCTACAACCCAATGGAGTCACATGAATAGTAACAGGGGACTAGTGATCACTTTCTAGATGTAGCCATACAAGACAAACTGAAAGCAACAAATTCCCTTCTTTTTTCAAAGCTTATTTTCTTAAATATTGTTGCTTTAAATTAATTATGTCCTCCGGATACCTGATAAAAAAAATCACGAGGAAAAGCTTTTGAGGAAACGCAGACCCACAGAATACTGGATAGGAGAATATACTCATGGGAGTTAGGTGGAGTGGGGTTCCCAAATGCTATACGATGTTACCTAAGAACAGTGTTGGGGGAAATAAAACACAGAGTCACAGAGCTACTGAATGGAAGGTGCTTTATCACGCTGTTGATTTCTTTCTCCAGCCTCTGGGCAAAACTACCCAAAAAAGTAATAATTAATCCTATGGTTTTTGCGATTGTTCAGTCATTTCACTTGTGTCTGACTTTTCACGATCCTATTTTCTTGGCAAGGATACTGGAGTGGTTTGCCACTTCCTTCTCCAATTCATTTTACAGATGAGGAAACCAAGGCAAACAGGGTGAAGTGACTTTCCCAGGGTCACACAGCTAGTCAGTGGCTGAGGTCATATTTGAACTCAGGAAGCTGAGCCCAGGCCCTAACACTATGCAACTTACCTTCCCTAATGCCATGATTAAGAACCACCAATTCCCCTGAGGAAAAGCCAAAAGCACTCTCAGTATTCTGTAAAAGTTTAATAAATGGAGAATTTTGCTTTATCTTCAATTAAAGAAATTTCTTTTTGTTTAAACATGCAGGTTTGAACTATGTTAAGGGTCAGGATCTGGAATGTGAAACCCAAATGTGGTGGCTCTGGGAAGAGAATCAGTGTCTTAGGATGCACTGACTGCTAGACTTTGCTCATTTTTGGCTTGTACTTGCATTTGCAATCAATAGCAAGGTTGGTAAACATTCACAGCGCCCTGCATGTCCAGCATTTGAAAGTTTGATGACCAAATACTTGATGGATGAATCCACCAAGCAACACACAGTTATTAAATACCTACTATGTGCCAGGAATTGTGCTCAGTGTTAGGGTTACAAAAATAAAATTGAAATAGTCCTTGCTCTCGGGGTGCTTCCATTATCAGGCAAAATGACATATAAAGATACATGTTCATCCAAAATACAAATAAAGCAAATAAAATGTAATTTGGGGGAGGGGAAGAGCAGAAGCTGCTGGAAACATCTCAGAGTGAATTGATAAATTTTCTTTTGAACATTTACACCTCTGAAATTGGCAAACACTACAAATTAGGGCTTGATTTATTGTTTTCTGATTGTCCAGACTTGGGCATTAGAGTATAATGTGAGTTCCTCATATTCCCCCCAGACAGCCAGTTATTTTTTTTAACTTTTTACATTTTTAAAATTTTTATTTTATTTTTAATTAATAGAATAAAATAATCATTTAAAATGATTCCACATGAAACTGCAAAGCTATTACATACAATTTCTTTTTCTTTTAAATATATATTATCATATAAATTTCTCATGTTTTTCCTTTTTTCTTCTCTCCTCACCCTAGAGATGGCTACCATTGGATGAAAATACGTAAAAATATGTAAAACATTCTATACATACTTCTATTTATCATTTTTGAGATAGGTTGAGGTTTGAGAGGATTTAAAGGAGTGCACAAGCTGTGCCTGTCTCGATTGACCTGTAAAAGCAAGCAAAGTAGGATCTTTGCAGTTTTTCTGGATTGAGTTTTAACCAATCATATATGGGCATGTGGGCTCTAATCAATCAGATACGTACATGTGGGCTCTAGCCAATCAGATACTGAGTAGAACTGTATATAAAGAGAGACCTGGTGTTGAGAAAGCAGACATGAAGAGAGCCAGCACTGAAGGGGTGAACCAGTGTTGAGAGCCAAGAGGAGACCTCTGGGCTGGAAGGAGACCTCTGAGCTGGGAGGAGACTTCTGATCAGGGAAGACCTCTGATGGCAGAGACCTGCTGAAGAAGCCTTGGAACTTTGAAAGTGAATAGAGCTGCAGGGCAGAAACACATCCATGAGGTGAAGCTCATTTTGAGAGCAGTTAAAGTGAACTGAGCTGTTAACACAGAGCCTCAGGACTTTGGAGGTGAATTGAGACAACAGTGCTGGTGATGTGTGTTAGTGTTGCTGGCTTGTTGAGTATTATTTTCCCAGAGGCAGAAGCTGCAGAGTAGAGCAGTCCCCCTGAACTGGAACATGGAACAGGAGTGGAGAGGTGCCTATATGTGAATTCAGGTGAGAGTCAGGAGTGGTCAGCCACAGAGGAAGAGCCATGGGACTTAGAAGGGAATCTCCAGTTAAGATGAAAGAGGACTTTACTTGGGCACTTCATATGAAGAATATTGTTATTCCTGTGACCTAAGGGTGGATGGTGTGGACTTTGCTTGAACACTTGGTATTGATTTTGGATGTTGCTATGAATGTTATGTTTTACTTAATTGAACAATTTTAGCTTATTGCTGAATAGAGCTCGTTGTACTATGGGATTAGACCCTTGAAATGATTCCCAGCAGCAGTCCTTAGGTACACTGACATGATTGGTGTTACGTGACCCCATCAAGATGGAATCACCCGGCCCTGTGAGAATGGTGATTAAGGAAGGTTATAGCACTATCCAGTGCTTCCATTATCAGCAACCCTTCTGAGAAGACTAGACTGGAATAAAGCTGATTATTAACCCCTCCAAAGGTGTCTGCCTGTCTGACCAGACCAAAGTGAACCTGTTAGGTTTAAGAGGAAGAAATTAAAGCTATCTACAGTCATATGAAAAAAATGCTCTAAATCACTACTGATTAGAGAGATGCAAATCAAAACAGCTCTGAGGTACCACATCACTCCTATCAGATTGTCTAACATGACTAAACAAGATGATAAATGTTGGAGAAGATGTGGGGGGGTTGGAACACTAATTCATTGTTGGTAGAGCTGTGAGCTGATCCAATACTCTGGAGAACAATTTGGAACCATGCCCAAAGGGCTACAAAAATGTGCATACCCTTTGACCCAGCAATACTTCTTCTAGGGCTGTATCCCAAAGAGATCGTAAAAATGGAAAAAGGACTCACATGCACAAAAATCTTTATAGCAGCTCTTTTTGTGGTGGCCAAGAACTGGAAATCAAGGGGATGCCCATCCATTGGGCAATGGTTGAACAAGTTGTGGCATATGAATGTAATGGAATATTATTGTGCTATAAGAAATGATGAACAGGTGGACTTTAGAAAAGCCTGGATAGACTTATATAAACTGATGCTAAGTGAAAGGAGCAGAACCAGGAGAACATTGTACACAGGACTGTTTTTGATAGACTTAGTCCTCCACAGCAATGCAGAACCTAAAACATTTCCAAAGGACTCATGTCGCAAAATGTCAGTCACATCCGGGGAAAGAACTATGGAGTCCGAACGCAAAGTGAAGCAGACTTTTTTCTCTTTTGTTGTGTTTGGTTTTGTTCAGTTTTACTCATGCTTTTCCCCATTTGTTTTAACTCTTCTATGCAACATGACTAATGTGAAAATGTGTTTAATAAGAATGTATGTGTAGAGTTCATATAAGATTGCATGGGGAGGGAGGAGGAGAAAATTTTAAAGTTATGAAATTGATTGTTGAAAACTGAAAACAAATAAATAAATTAAAAAAAAAAAAAACGAGTGAACCTGTTAAAGGCTGGAGTCCAAAACTTCCAGAGCCTCATGTGTGTGTTATCTGTGAAACAAAAAATATGGAGAGATACTTCCAGACATACACTGCTTAGCATAGTATGGCTGAATGATATCAGACACATTCACACCTGTCTAAGAAATCATCAAGGGTCAGGAAGGGGAGGGAGAGGGCTTCTGCCTTCGTTCTGATGGGATCGACCCTGGCACCTGCATCCACCATGGCGTCCGGCTGCAAAATCAGCCCATCCATCCTCAACAGTGACTTGGCCTGCCTGGGGGTTGAGTGCTCCCGGATGCTGGATTCTGGCGCTGACTATCTGCATCTGGATGTGCCTTGGCTTACTCTCTTTCATTACCTCATACACCATTAGAATTTGGATCCCTTCTGTCCAGGCATTTTGTTCCCAATATCACCTTTGGTCACCCTGTGGTAGAAAGCCTTCGAAAGCAGCTTGGCCAAGACCCTTTCTCTGACATGAACATGATGGTTTCTAGACCTAAACAGTGGGTAAAACCGATGGCTGTAGCAGGAGTAAATCAATATACATTTCATCTGGAAGCTACTGAGAACCCTGGAGCACTGATTAAAGATATTCAAGAGAATGGGATGAAAGTTGGTCTTGCTATTAAACCTGGCACTACAGTTGAGTATTTGGCACCATGGGTCAATCAGATAGATATGGCCTTAGTCATGACAGTGACACCTGGGTTTGGAGGGCAAAAGTTCATGGAAGACATGATGCCAAAGGTTCATTGGTTGAGGACCTAGTTTCCTTCTCTGGATATTGAGGTAGATGGTGGAGTAGGTCCTGACACAATTCACAAACAGAGGCAGGGGCTGATATGATTGTGTCTGGTCGTGCCATTATGAGGAGTGAACACCCCAGATCTGTGATTAATTTCTTGAGAAATGTTTGTTCAGAAGCTGCTCAGAAACGCTCTCTGGATAGATGAGATTTCCAGTCAGTTCACTCCTCATGCCCAGTCCACTTTCTCCCAGACCAGCTTATTCAGCCTCGGTTTTCACCGAGTGCCCAAGAATCATATTGCTGCTGTGCTGGAGTTGGCACTGCTGTCTGTCTGAGCAGTTAGTCTTCATTTCGTTGACTTCAACATAGACACAGATATGCTGAGAATGGAAATAGGTGCATATATGACAACTACCAGGTTTTTAAGAGTTTGGAATTAAATTTTCACGTGGGAAAAATACAAAACAGACAAACAAAAAAGAAATCATCAAGCTGACAACAAATAACAAAGAATGTTACTGAAGCCCTCCGGGATACTGCTCTGGTAGCTAGTTGTGAGGAATGCAAAGATTGTGGTGGCCAAGAACTGGAAATCAAGGGGATGCCCATCAACTGAGGAATGGCTGAACAAGTGGTGGTATATGAATGTAATGGAATACTGTTGTGTGGTAAGAAATGGTGAACAGGAAGACTTCAGAGAGGCCTGGAAGGACTTATATGAACTGATGCTGAGTGAAGGGAGCAGAACCAGGAGAACTTTGTGCACAGAAACAACCACAGTATATGAGGAATTTTTCTGGTAAACTGAGCCTTTCACAGCAAAGCAAGGGACCTAAAATATTCCCACTGCATTCCTGAGGCAAAATGCCTTCCACATCCAGAGAACTATGGAATTGGATTGCAGAAGGAAGCAGACCATTTTCTCTTGTATTATGTTTTGTTTTAGTTTGGTTTTTCTCATGGTTTCTCCCATTCATTTTAATTCTTCTATGCAACACGACTAAGGTGAAAATGTATTTAATAAGCATGTTGTATGTGTAGAACCCGTGTAAGATTACATGCCTTCTCAGGGAGGGAGGGGGAGGCAAGGGGAAGGAGGGGGAAGGGAAGAGGGAAAAAATCTAAGATTTATGGAAGTGACTGTAGGAAACTGAAAAAAAATAATTAAGAAAAAAAGGAATGCAAAGAAGAAGCATGCCCCCTTTCCTAAAAGAGCCTTCAGTCTAGTTAGGAGGCCTGATAGACCATATAAATGGTTCTGTGAAATCTTCCTTCTCCTCTCAATTGGCCACCAAGCTCTCATGTACATCCTGTCAATGTAAAGACTGAATAACACTTTGAAAACTGGTGACTAATATTTCTTCAGTTGCCCAGAAATAGCTCTCATTCATTTTGAGAATTAGCTGACATCCTGAAGGAGTGACTGACAGGTAGCAGGTGACAAAATCTGAGGCGAATAATACCCTCCCCCCACCTACCTCCCTAAGCTTCTGCCTTCAAAGAAATCAAATGGATTTAAACCAGTCAAGTGGTTTATTGCCTCCACCTGGAGCCCAGTTAAATCTGTTGCCTTGCATCCCTGCAAATTCATTGACACAAACCAGCTTTTATGGAGTTTTTCCAAGGAGATGGAACTGAGGGGCAGGAGACCAAGTCAACCACCTAGGATATTTTGCATTACAGTTTTTGGGGTTTCTAAATAATAGGAAGTAGGTAGGCTGAATGAGGCAGAGGAAGCAAGGGTAGTTTCCCATCTCCCTCATTTGCAAACCTATCCAGAATCTCTGCATAGACTTTACAATGTATCTATGCCTCCAGCCAAGTGGCACACTGTGTGTATTCATCCCTTGTTGCCAAAAAAGACCATGCCATCAGAGAAATGATGACATCACTTGCTTTTGAGTGAGGTAGGGCTGTCCAAGTCACCAGCCTCACTTCTCCTCCAGAGTCATCTGAATCCAGTGACCAGATATTTATCAGGATGACTGGAAATGACCCTGGGATGAGGCAACTGAGGTTAAGTGACTTGCCCAAGGTCACACAGCTAGTGAGTATCAAGTGTCTGAGGTGAGATTTGAACTCAGAGACTCCTCACTCCTGCTCTAGCTACTGCACCACCTAGCTGCCCCGTCTAGTTTGGGCAGCCCTACCTCACTCAAAACAAAGTCAAGTGCAAGTCATGTCATCATTTCTCTGATGGAATGGCCTTCGAAGGATGAACACACACTCACACACTATGGGGTCAGGAAGATGGATATAGATTATCTGTAGTCTGAGAAAGTTCAACAAGTAAACATGTACTGAAAACCAGCTCTGTGCCCAGCATGGACCAGGAACTGTGAGGGGCACATAGGATTGGCCTTAGCAAAGTTGAAAGTCTGGAGAAGTTAGACTTCTGAGTCTAAGCTTTCCTCTTTCCCCCTCAGATATGTTTTCCACTCTTCATCCTAAAATAGTTTCCTCCCACTTTCTCAACCCACTTTGCAGAGAAAACCTGAGATTAGGGAAGGATCTAGGGCATAAAGGCCTGATGTTTCCCCAGAGATATTTGTATTTTAATGGAGGGAACTAAACTGCTTGTCTTAAACCAAAGGGAAGAAGCCCTGCAGAATTTCAGTCATCCATGAGCTGGAGTGTAAGAGGGAAGTGTTTTTATTTAAAGGCAGGTGGGCTTCCTGGCATGTCTAAAGTCACAACACTTTCTAAGAGTGTTAACCTTAGGGATACAAAAAAATTCAGGATGCATCTATTCTACTTAAGTTGGACCTCCCACCTTGGCCATGAGTCACCTTGATTGAAGACTGAATGAATGGGAATTTAGTAGGCTCTTTATCTCTACTTGACCTTTTCACCATGCGTCATATGCTATCCAATGCTACACAAAGGATCATCTTGCCATCTTCCAGGCCTCTGGGCACAACTTTCCCCATCTTCTGCCTTTTGCTCTGGGTATAGCAGTAATATCAATAATACCATTGCTTCTGGAAAGGACATATCAGTTGACTCCCTATGGATCAATCCATCATGCCTGTGATTCCCTTCACCAAAACTTCTCCTAAAAACTGTGTGTGTGTATACACTCTCATATATATACATATATTATATATATATGTGTATTGATAAATATACACATACATATATACATATACGTGTGTATGTATGTCTCACTCACTAAAAGTTCCTTAAGGGCAGTAACTATCTCACTTCTGTATTTGTAACCGTAACACTAGGCACAGGGACAAGCACATTTCTGGTAAGCAATCTATCAATCAACATACATTTTTAAGTACTTACTATGTGCTAAGCACAGTGCTAAAATGTGGGAGATACAAAGAAAATAGGAGATTATGTTGTATGAGACATATATAGGAACATATAAGATATATGTGAAGTAGTCACAAGTTGACCTTAAAGAAAAGCTGATGATGCCTTCTCTATCAGCTCAGGGACTAGGAAAGGTCTCCTGCAGAAGCTCTCACTTGAAATGAGTAGGGCTGAGGAAGCAGAACAATCTAGGCACGTTGGATGATGAGTGCAAAGGCCTAAAGATGGGAGATAGACCATAGTATGAAGAACAGGTAAGAGGTGACTCAGTAGATAGACCTCTACAATTAGAGTAAGGATGATTTGAGTTCAAAATCTGTCTCAGACACTTAATCTGATGTGTGGCCTTGGGCAAGTCACTTACCCTTATCCAGTGTCAGTTTCCTCATCTGTAAATAAAGATAAGTGGGTGTACACAAGGGAAGGGATGAGGTCCTTCATTAGGGTGGTGGTTATGTTCATAGAAATAAGGAGACAAGTAGCAGAGATGTACAGAAAGAAACAGATTTGCTGACTGGTTGGATACACAGAGGGAGGAGTCTGCATGGAAGAAGGATGGTGGTCCCCAACCAGAAGAAGGAAGTGCAGAAGCAGGTGCATTTCATGGGGTAGGGAAATGTGTTCTGTTTGGGATATGTTGAGTTGGAGATGCCTACAGACTATCCAGTTTTAAATATCCAAAAGGAAATTTGTGATGTGGAACCAGAGCTCAGGAGAGAAACTAGGGCTGGAGCCATCTACATAGAGATAGTAGTTAAAACCAGAGGAACTCATCAAATTACCAATAGGATAAAGTAAAGACAAAATAAAAGACTGCAGACCTAGGCTCTAAAGACACCCACACTTAGTGGATAGGACATGGATAATGATTCAGTAAAGGAGGTTGAGCAGCCATGATCACACAGATAGATAGGAGGGGTACAAGAGAACAGGGTCATGATAACCCAAAGAGAAGAGAATAACCAGATGGTAACACAATGTCAAGTGTTTCCTAGAGGTCAAGAAGGATGGGGATGGAGAAGAGAGCATTAGATTTGACAACAAAGAGATCGATGGAGAGAGCAGTTTCAGTTAAACGATGAGGCAGATTGCAAAGGGTTTGGAAGAGAGGGAGAAGAGAAGTAGAAATACTGAGCGTAAAGGATTTTTTTTTCAAATAGTTTAAAAAAGGGAGAAAAAATATGAAATGAAACCTGGCAGTGGGGGATAGGATCTAGTGAGGTTAGTTTTGTTTTTAAGGGTAGATTTAGGCATGTGAATTGACAGCAGGGAAAGAATCAGTTGACAGAAAGAGATTAAAAGCAATGGATGCTTTTTTATTTATCCATAAATCCAATGAATCCTGGAGTTGAAAGAGACTTGAAAGGCTATCTAATAAACCTTGGATGTTTATACCTGTTTAGGAATGCACTCTCTAACATCCCCAAAAAAACCACCCACTCTCTAATTAACAATATCTAGTCATGAGGAAATGATTTTACCCTGTCACTGAGCTAATTGGTGGTACAACAAACACTGGAACCTAGCTTCCTCATTCTGAGGCTAGTACATTTTTAGTTCCTACGCTTAAGAAATTTATGGTGTGACATAAGTTATAGCATACAATTCAGCACCAAATTGTATGACTGTGATGTTTTCCATCACTTTAAAGGTTTAGGAATACATTGCTAGCTCCTCTAACTATCACCAGTTCCTCTAAGGCACTGAGCCTGCAAAGGAAGCTAGCTCCCTTATGATTTCACATTAACTCAACTGTCAGGTTTCTTGAACTTGGTTTCTACCAGTGTTTTCTTAAGGGAACCATGCCTTTTATTCAGAATGTATATTTTAAGAGATAGGTGAAAAGAAGCCTGTGGAAAGACAGGCACACTAATGCCCTGTTGGTGGAACTGAGAATGAGTGGAATGCTTCCGAAAAGTGATTGAGAATTATGCTAAGAACGTGATTAAAATATCCATACCCTTTTATCTGGATATCTCACTGCTAGCAATATACCCCAAGGGCATAGATAGAGAGATCCCATAAAAATCCAAATATTTCTAACAATGATTTTTGTAATAGCAAATACCATAAATGTAGATGCCCACTGGTTAGATAATGGATAAAC
The DNA here is from genome assembly GCA_023548195.1 of Bettongia penicillata ogilbyi. NCBI lineage: Eukaryota > Metazoa > Chordata > Mammalia > Diprotodontia > Potoroidae > Bettongia > Bettongia penicillata. Next base: position 785,877 of record JAJHZJ010000408.1, on the reverse strand, counting down.
AAATTATGGTACATATATGTGATGGAATATTACTAAACCATTAGATGGGAAGAATATAAAGAATAAAAAGAAAGAATGGAAAGAATTATCTGAAATGATGCAAAGTAAAGCAAGCAGAATTTGAGGGATCTAATCATGATAATTGCAACAATGTAAGCAGAAAGCGTAACAAATTGTACCTAAACATTATGTAATTTTAATGGCCGGGTTTGATCCCAAAGAAATGATATGCCCATCCCTCCCTTTTCTGAAGAGATGAGAAACCACCAATAAGAAACACTCCCTGTTGGATTTGATTAACGTGTTAGATTTACTGGACTGCATTTTTTGTCTTTTTGTATCTTTGTCTTAAGGGACGATGCTCTAGATAGAAGAATGGGGAGGGAGGGAAGGAAGGAGGAAGGGATATGTTTAGAAATGAAAGGGATTTAAGAAACAAATTTTCAAAAGTAATAGGAAGACAACACAAATAGGGAGAACACTGACAATGTTGTATAACCAGAAAATGGCAGAATGAATATTCTCTCTAACATTCCTCATTCTCAAATCTGGAAAGAAAAATATTACATGCTAGAATTAGAATAAATGTAACTGGTTCTATAAGATAAAAAGAAAGATCTCTGAGGCATTGGGGAGCGGAGGAGAGAGAGAGAGGAGAGGGAAGGAGAGAATTCTTTGCTGTTACTAAAAGTATTTTTATAAATATTTTGAAGTATATGGAACCTTTTTCCATTTTCTCTTGGGATATATTGCTAGCAGTGTGATCTCTAGATCAAAGGACACGGACATTTTAATCATTGCTTTGCCTAATTCTAAATTGCTTTTCAGAAGGATTCCACTCATTCCCAGCTCCACCAACAGGGCATTAGTGTGCCTGTCTTCCCACAGGCTTCTTTCCACCTGTGTCTTAAAATATATGTTCTGAGCAAGAAGCATGGTTCCCTTAAGAAGACACTGGTAAAAAACCAAGTTCTAAAAGTGCAAGCAACCTGACAGTTTGGTTAACGTGGAATCCTAAGGGAGGCAGCTCCCTTTACAGGCTCAGTGCCTTGGAGGAAATGATGAAGTTTGGAGGAGATAGCAGACCTTTAAAGAGATAGAAAACAGCCCAGTCAGACAACTTTGTACTGAACGATGTACTGTAAGTTGAGCTTGTGTGTCTTCCCAATGGCGTCATAAATTACTGTGTGCCAGGCACAGTGCCCTAGGGTTACAAATACAAACCAAAATAGACAGTCCTCCCCTCAAGAGCTAGGGGAAAAAGACAGTACATAAAAGGGAGCTAAATGAATGCAGAATAAAGTACCCATGAGGGGGCACTGGCGGTGCTGAGTGGAGAGTCAGAAATGCAAACAAGAAGGGAACGAAGCATGGCCAGCTGGGTTCATCTCCCCACATGGAGTCCTGAAAGAAACTCATCAGGAGAAGGAATGATTCACCCAAGTGCTAAAGGAAGTTCCAGGGTAAGAAGGCAAACTGAGTCAAGGTGGCAAAGTCCAGAGAGTCGGAAGCAAACCAGGAGAGTTCCTCTCTCTCCTTCTCCCCATCTATCTACTAGTTACTTCCAAAATTAGGGCTAACGTTATTTTAGACATTCTAGTTAAATTAACTTGGTGATAGATTGGCTCGATGACTCCTTTGATGACACTGTGTTGGAAATGTTACAGATTTTCAGTCTCAGATATTCATTAGGAATATAATTTGGCCTGTGCCATATTGCCAGGGGGCGTCAGAGCCAAGACTGAAAGCTCTAAGGTCCTGACTTCAATTTCTGTACTTAATTCATTCAGTCAGATCGACTGAATCAAATTACCTAAGTGACTAAGGTCCTTTCATTTGAAAATTAGTTATGTTGGGATGCTGCAACAATCCTTCTTTTGGTCTTTCAGGAATGACATATAACTTATAACTCCCAGAAGATCAAGCTACCCCAACCCCTTCATGTCTTTTTGTCAATATAGTTTTGGAAAATTTATTATTTCAGTTGATACAGGGTGCTCTGTGTCAGTGCTACCACCTGTTTTGAATTCCTGAATTATGGAAGTTTATTTAGTAGCAAAGTAGTCTTATAGAAATGATGAAGCAATGCAGATTGGATTATAAGGAGGCTAGGTGCCATGGATAGAGTACTGGGCCTGGAGTCAAGGAAGATTCATCATCGTGAGTTCAAATCCAGCTTCATGACTTCAAATCCACTAAGTAGCCGTGTAGTAAGTCACTTAACCCTGTTTGCCTCAGTTCCTCGCCTGTAAATTAAGAAGGAAATAGCAAACCACTCCAGAATTTTTGCCAAGAAAACCCTAAATGGGGTCACAAAGAGTTAGACACTATTGAACAAGAATAAGACTGTACTATGAGATAATTAGATGAATGGGACTGGCAGGACAGGCAAAGTCAAGGAATATTTATTATTTAAATATTTATTTGTTCAGTGTCAATATAGGCAATAGAATACCCCAGTCATCTGTACTAGGTCCTCTGATATTTAACATTGTTGACACTGACTTTAACAAAGGCATAGATGCCATCCTTATCAAATGCAAATGGCACAAAGCTTGGAGGAGTAACTAACACATTGAATGGCAGAGTCAAGATACAAAAAAATCTCAGCAGGCTAGAGCATTGAGCTAGATCTAGTAAGATGAAATTCAATTGGGAACAAATATAAAATCGTGTACTTGGGGACAAAAGAAAGTCAACTTCACAAGTACAAAATGGCAGAGGCATAGTTGGATAGCAATTTTCTGGAAAAGATCCTAAGATTCTAGCGTACAGCAAACTCAATATGAGTCAGCACTGTGATATGGCAGCCAAAAAAGCTGATATGACCTTGGACTGCATTAAGAGGGAGGCAGCTTCCCTGAATAGGGAGACACTGGTCCTTCTGTACTCTGCCTTCATCAGAGTTCATCTGGAACACTGTGGTCAGATCTGGTCACTGCAACTAAAGAAAGGCAATGATAAGCTGACAAATGTTTAAAGTAGGGCAACCAGGATGATGAAGAGCCTGGAGTCCATGAAAATGAAAGGATCCATTGAAGAAATGAAGGACTTGGGGTTCAGAGAAGGTTCAGTAGGGACATTGTAGCTGCCATCCGGAGGAGAGACAAGATGGCTCTGCTTGGCCCCAGGGGGCAGAATCAGGATTAGTGACTGGAAGCTGAAAAGAGGTCAGTTTCAGGTTTAATGTCAGGACAATCTTCCTGATAATCAGATCTTTCCCAAGGCAGGATGGACTGCCTCAAGAAAGGTAGGCGTCCTCCTCCTCAGAGGTCTTCAAGCAAAACCTAGACAACTACATGTCAGTGATGTGGTTGGAATTCTTTCCATGTGTGGGTTGGACTAGATGGATATTTCATTCCCTTCCAATTCTTAAATTCTGCGACAAGTGTTCATGAGCAGAGCAGGAGGCTGCAGGGGAAAGAGCTCTAACCTTGGAGACTTAGGACCTGAGAGCAAATCCCAGTTCAGGATATATATCACTTTACCTCTTGGGCCTCAGTTTCCTTGCCTAATTACAGACCTCTAACGTCCAGTTCATCTTTAGCTGTCTAGTGTTACGACCAGACTCAAAATCTGGCTCTTATGCTTCCTTATTAATTGTGTGAGCCTGGGCACCTTTTCATCCATTGAAAGTACAATATATTAGAACATGTTGTATTGAACCAAACAACTCATCTGAACCTCAGTTTTCTCACATGTAAAATTAAGATAAATCCTTTCCTCCCTCACAGCATGATTACAAGGAAAGTACTTTATAAACCTTAAAGCATTGTGGATATATAAGCTTATTATTAGTTTCCTATTAAAGCCAACTATTCTTTCATAGTTAAAGTTGGACAAAATTTAATGTATTAAATTTAAACACTGCTCAAGCTGAATGTCCCTATGTTCCCTTCAAGGCTGGAATACAAGAGCCAAGGTTGTTTGGTTTTTTTTCAGTCATGCCTGACTCTTTTTTATCCAATTTGGGGTTTTCTTGGCAAAGATATTGAAGTGATTTGCCATTTCCTTCTCCAGCTAATTTTCCAGATGGGGAAATTGAGGCAAGCAGAGTTAACTGACTTACCCAGGGTCACACAACCAGTAAATGTCTGAGACCAGATTTGAACTCAGGTCTTCCTGACTCCAGGTCCAGTGCTCTATCCATTGAGCCACCAAGCTACCCAGGGTTGTTTATTACTGTGATTCTTCTTGCTTTTTATTCTTGACTCACTGAATGCAATATAGTTATATGCTTTCCTGTGTATTTGTTTTTATCATTTCTCTCTGTTGTTATCTGATCCAGTCCCATGGCATTGTTTCTTTGGTAATTTAATTCTTATAATAAAAAATAATATCTTCTCTTATCTCACTCATTTCCTGGAAGATGAAAGTATTTTACAGATAGTAAAATAATTTACTCCCTAGGTGTTGTGGGGAAAGCATTGAGTGAATTCCAATCAAACTCATTGATGGAATTGTTCAACTCTTGGCACCTACAGGTTGGCATCTATCATTGGTATGGAGAGCTGACCAAGATATGTTCAACTGTCCATTTCCAAACAGTTAAGTGATAGCAGTCATAGAGCCAGAAGGACCCTTAGAGATCCTATGGTCTCTTACAGATTAGAAAACTGAGCCCCAGCAAAACCTGCCCAAAGTCACATATCTAAGATACATACAAAGAGTCATGCTAAAGAATTTCCCATAGCCAACATGTTCATATGGATGTCCCTGACATACCTCAAAACATTTTCTGGTTGTTTTCTTTTAAATGAAAAATCTTTCTATATAATCCTGGTTGCTAGACTCATCTTTGTACTTAAAAGAAAAAGCAGAAAAAGAACTGGGAACCTTTTGTGTTTTCTTCAGAGAGACAGTCTGATTTGTTCCAATGGTCTCTGAAAGCCAGTGCCATTTTGGGCCAAGGATTCAGAAGCCTACAAAGACAGTTTATATACAGCTCTTACCTTCATAAATCTCCCTAACATAAAAAGGAACTGAGCTCAGGGCTGCTTCTTGTTTATGAAGCATGCTCCCTTCTGTCTGAGGAGTCTTTACTGTATCACAGAGAGAAGGGTATGTTAATACTAAGTTCTATGGCCTTTGTATCCTGGGCCTATTGAAAACTTTAGAACATCTGAAAAGATGTGAGAAACACATCCAAGAGAGGAGTGTGGGTGTGAATGTCTTCATATGGAATGTCTGAGAGTCAGATGTGTGAGGAATCAGTACTGGGATGAGCAAGGGGAGAAGAGAAAGGAAGAGAGTGAGCATTTATTAAGCACCTACTATGTGCTTTTTACAAATATTATCTTAGATTCTCACAATGACCCAGGGAGGTGGGTTGTCTTATTAGCTCCATTTTACAGTTGAGGAAAGCAGGGCAGAGAAATTAGGTGGCTCGTCCAGGGTCACACAATTCGTAAGTGTCTGGGGCTGGATTTGAACTGAGGTCTTCCTGATCCTAAGCCCAGTTCTCTATCCACTGTTTCACCTAGCTGTCTATGGTGTGATTATTCAATAAATTTATTTAATTTGCAAATATATTTGGAGGCATGAATGACTGTTGTTGCTATTGTTATCAAAAGTCAATCCTAGTTCCACGGGATGGCCAAGGATGAAGACGGGAGAAAAAGAACACTGGATGTGGTTGTTACCAGATTATTGGTGATCTTTGAGTGAGTAATTTTATTTTAGAGTAGGAATAATAGAGACCAGATTGCAAGAAATTCAGAAGAGGGTAAGTGGTAAAGAAATAGATAAATCCATTGTAGGTTGACTCTCTCAAGTAGTTTGGCAATGACAGAAAAGAGAGAGATTAAATTTTAACTGCATGGTGGAATAGGCCAAGAGAAGAGAGAACCAAATTTAAATAGGCCTGGGGTGAAGAAGGACTGCTCTGAATAGAGAAGGGGCATTGAGGAGGCAGCAGACAGAGGCAACTTGTGTCAAAGATGGACGGCTGAGACCTCTTTCCTGATGAAGAAATGGAGGCGGGGGCAGGGGTGGAGAGAGATCATGTTTGGCATCTAAGTACTGCAGTGTCTGCCCAGGTCTGTTTCTGTGACACCCTGGAAATGTACCACACCCTGTGTATTTTAGCCTCATGCACTTAGGAATACATACATCAGAGACCTAGATAGAAACTGATAAAAGCTAAATGAGGGCAGGGAGCAATCTGGCAACACATATCAAAGCCAGAGTAAAACTGGATTCCATTTTCATTCTCATGCACCAGCCAGAACTTACTGATGGCTCTGATGTCCTTTCATTTCATGTCTTTTTCTTTAAGGCTATTACCACAGTCAAAGAGGGACAGTCGAGCTACGAGAGCAGGAAGCCTGCAACTATTATCATTGACCCTCTTAAGTCCGAAGCTCTCAAATCATCATCAAGGTAGCTGGGGTGGCATCTCAGATAAGTGCTCTAGCAGAGGTCTCATCATCACAGACTCACTGACTTCCCTTCCCCACCTCAAATCAACATGGAGTTACCCATAATGCCGCAACATATAAGACAAACTGAGAGAATGTTTTCTATATGGTCCTTATACTGTTTTATATATATGTGTGTGTGTACGTGTATATGTATGTCTATGTATACCTATAGGTGTATTACATATATATAAGGTCCTTATACTGTTACTTTAAAGCTGATTATATAGAAGAAGGGAGTGGAAGAAAGAGGATTAGGGGAGACCCTGTGATAGAACAGTGCAACTCTGGAAAGTCTGGTTACCTGGGATACTTCTTTTCTGCGTGTATTTGTTTTCACCTGCATTGTGCATGTCCCTGGGAAAGGCCTTCTTTATTGATCCCTAAGTTGAATGATGTCTTGAGCACAGGCTGCACAACGGGTTACGCTATGATAACTGCGTCACAAGGCCATCACCAGCTCTATCTAGCCTTAACACCTTCTTCTCCCTTTCCTATTCTTTTGGGCATGCCTATGTCAGAAATGAATCCCCCGCAAATTGCTGATTTAGATTTCTCCATAGATTTTTGTTGGTATTTCAATTCCTTTGGACCTCTGCTGTTACAAACCTGAATTTTAATTGTCATCGATAGATTGTTGAACAGAGCAGATTAAGCGACTAGGGGACTGGGCACCATACAACCGTTGGGAAATGGAATAAATGATTCCTTTGCCACCTCTATTTTCTTGTGGTGTAATGGAAAGAGCAGTGAATTTGGACGGGACAGTCTGGGTTTGAATAATAGCTCTGCTGTTTCCTATTGGTATGATCTTGGAACAGAAGAGAAGGGCAGAGGGAAATGAGATCCCAACAGCCAACAGATGTTTCAACTTGGCCACTATTACGAGAAGTTCAGGATTCCGCCAGGGAGCGAGAGCTGAAGAGCAGTAATTCACAGAGAATGGAAAAGATCTAAGATAAAGGGATCAAAGATCTAGGGGAGCAAGAATTCCAAGGGGCACGAGAGCCCAGGAGCTTCTTTCTTGCCTGTTTGGTTTGAGGGGAGAAGACACGCTAAGGGAGAGATCCCAGACTCTCCCCACCAAGGCCAACATGTAGGCCATGAATGTGGTCCTCTCTTTGCCAATCTGTGTGTGTTTTTTTCCAGTGATTGGGTGGAGGAGTTTTGGATAAAACTATGATCTTATCCTCTTTAAAAGGTCAAGAGGGTTAGCAGAGGCTGAGAAGCCAGAGTCTGGGTCAGAATTTATGGCCAGCCAGGTCCAATCCACCAGCATAGTCCTGAGGAGTGACCCAGCTATACTAAACAATGAGTAAACCCCTCAGCCTTGGAGCGGCTCATCCTTCCACTATACCACATAACTTAATGGAGCAAGTGTTCTGTATAATTGCTTGAAGTTTGAGTCCACTCTCCCCAGTAACCAAGTCAGCACAGGAAAGAGTGTGACCCCATTTAAAGAAATGTTTTTCACTTCTATTCTTACCATGTCTGCTCAGTAAATATCCCTTTGTAAAGGCTAAAAATAAAGAGTTGTGATGGTACAGTATGACCTGCACTGTGATATGGGAGGGCTAAAATGTATGGGGAGAAGCACCAAGAGGGGAGTGCTATCTCCTCAGCAGATAGAGAGTCTGAATCACAAGGAAAAGGGGAGGAGGTGAGAGTTTGCCCAACACAGAATGGAAGAAAAACTAATTCATAAGGACTCCTACCCTCCAGAGTTCTGTGATAATGGTAACAATGACAATATTTAGTATGTATATGGCACATAAAGGTATGCAAAGTGCTTTACAAATATTGTCTCATTCTATCTTCAAGAAGGTGCTATTATTATCCCACCTTATAGAGCAGGAAATTGAGGCAAACAAAGGCTAACTGGCTCACCCAGAATCACATGGTAAGTGTCTGAGGTCACGTTTGAACTCAAGTTTTCCTGATACTATGCCCAATCATCTATTTATGCCTACATCTAGCTTCCTAAATAGAGCATGGCCTCAGTTAAGGGGGTGGTGAGGGGGTAGTGCCAAGTTCCATGAATTTTCACTCAGAAAAGGAGGAAGGAACTGAGGATATATGCAATAGTAGGGTTCTGTTTACTTATCTCGGTCTATAAACAACTGATTTTCAGTCCCAGTCCTATACCCTTATTCCAAAATGATGGAGATTGAGATGCATCAAGAACATAGTCTACAAGAGCAACAAGAGATCTGCTCCCAACTAAGTCCCCAGAAATATATATTCTCAGGCTCCCCTAGCACCCTGAGGCTTAGGATCTATGGTGGATATGGGACTTTTTCATTATAGCATAATTCCCCTGATTTCTTGAGTCTTGGGACATTTTCATGTTGTGTGATTTCTGTAGTGGCAGATTTCAGCTATGGTAATTGTATCTCTGTGTTAGGCTTTCCTGATGCTCTGTAACAGTTCTATAGTCTTGTTTCAAGATTCCAGGGGATATGAAGCATGCACTTGGTTCCTGATCCCTGAGTCCCAGAAAAGCAAAATCCAAGTGACCTTTGTCATCCTGAGGTCCGGGATTTCTGATGGAACTAAGATTTCTGAGCAGTGAAGGTGCCCTCTCGCCTCCACCAAGGAAACATGAAACAGTTTTGTTGTTCAGGAATCTTTCAGTCTTGCCTAGCTCTTTATGACCTTTGGGCTTTTCTTGGCAAAGATACTGGAGTGCTTTCCTTTCTTCCATTTCCTGCTCCAGCTCACTTTAGACATGAGGAACTGAGGCAAGCAGGGTCAGGGTCACATAGCTAGTACTGTCTGAGGCCAGATCTGAACTCAGGAAAATGAGTCTTCCTGATTCCAGGCCCAGCATTCTGTCCACTGCAGCACCTAGTGGCACCTTTAATTTAATATGTGTGTTAAAGTGAGAGACAGTATGACGGAGAGAGAGAGAGTTATTTTAAAGGGAAGAAGACCGGGGCTCAAACCTTGCCTCCAGTACATACTGACTGTGTCTCTGAGTAAGCCACTTTACCCCTCAATGCCCTATAGAGTTATATGTCTGTGTGTGTGTGTAAATATATATATATATATATATATTTACACACACACACATATATACACACATATATACACATATAGAAAAATGTTTTATATATAGTTATATAAATACACATATGTATGCATGTGTTTATGTATATGTGGATGTACATACACACACACACACTTTGTAGAGCAATCCCTAATCATCCATAAAAAGAGGTTGCCCCCTAAGAGTTGCCTATGCCCACATTTCGCAATGTGCAATTTAAAAAAAAGAAAATCAACTCAGAAAAACCTGGAAAGACTTATATGAACTAATGCTAAGTGAAGTGAGCAGGACCAGGAAGACATTATACACAGAATCATACTGTGAGATGATCAACTTTGATAGACTAAGCCCTTCTCAGCAATGCAATGATCTAAGACAATTCTAAAAGACTCATAATGGACAATGCCGTCCACATCCAGGGAAAGAGCTATGGAGTCTGAATGCAGATCGAAACATGCTATTTTCACTTTTTGGTTGTTTTTTTGCTTTCTGTTTTTTCTGGTTTTTCTCTTTTGTTCTGTTTCTTCTTTCACAACATGACTAATGTGGAAATATGCTTAGCATGATTGCACATATATAACCTATATCAGATTGCTTCTCTTCTTGGGGAGGGGAAAAGGGAGGAAAGGAGAAAATTTTGAAATTCAAAATCTTATTTAAAAAAAAAGAATGTTGAAAATTATCTTTACATGTAATTGGAAAAAATAAAACACTATTTACAAAAAAAAAGAACAAGAAAGGGGAAAGGAAAATCAAGAAAGAAAGAAAGAGAGAGAGAGAGAGAAGGAAGGAAGGAAGGAAGGAAGGAAGGAAGGAAGGAAGGAAGGAAGGAAGGAAGGAAGGAAGGGAAAGGAAGGAAGGAAGGAAGGAAGGAAGGAAGGAAGGAAGGAAGGAAGGAAGGAAGGAAGGAAGGAAGGAAAAAGAAGGAAGGAAGGAAAGAAGGAAAGAAAGAAGGAAAGAAAGAAAGAAAGAAAGAAAGAAAGAAAGAAAGAAAGAAAGAAAGGAAGGAAGGAAGGAAGGAAGGAAGGAAGGAAGGAAGGAAGGAAGGAAGGAAGGAAGGAAGGAGAGGAAGAAAGAAAGGAAGGAAGGAAGAAAGGAAGAAAGAAAGAAAGAATCCAGCATGTACATCTTTGGTTACCGTCTATAGCACAAGCCCAAAATCAGAGTGACCAAAAACCTCCAGCGAGGTCTTGAAGGAATCTCCTGAAAAAGCTCAAACCAGGAACTGAATCTTTCTGATTTGCATACTTACTGTTGGGTTTAAGGAATGAGTGGAAAGCCCTGGGGCCATCATCTTTTTCCTCAAATATTTTCAGTCTCTTTTCTCTCTTTGCTTTCTTTTCCCTTTCTCTCTCCATGAATTTCAGTCCCCCCTAAGGCTCTGAACAAGTGGTGTGTGCTACAGCCTTCTCAAATTATGATAGAAAACATGGCCACACATAAGCAAGAAAGGTCTGTTTGTGCTATGCCATGCAACTCAGCACCAGGATGGAACTGCTAAAGCCCAGGTTGCCCCAATACAAAAGATTTCTTGAAACCTGTTGTAGAAAGATTTTTGATAAGGATTGTTCAAGAAAAAAAGGCTTTCTCCTTAGCCCCAACTTAATCAGAAAATTAAATTCACCATTCCCTAAGCATTCCTGTTGATCGAGGGTTTACTGTAGTATAATTTACCGCCCATTCCAAAAATGAAGAAATAAATGAGATTTAAAATTACAAAAAAATTCAGTTAACAAAAACAAGGGCTTTGCCTCTTTGTGGAGTTGGTGAGACCCAACAGGACTGATTCGTGTTCCATTATAATTTGGGAGCTTGAAACCGGAAAAGGAGCAGGCAGTGAGTTTAAGATGCCCCATGTGTGGCCATGAGCCTTTTGCATGCACCAAGGGGGATAATGTCAATATAGTATCTGATTGATCTTTACAGGAATGCTAATAAATGCTTGACTTGTGCAAAAGTGGAAATGTTGGAAATAAGTGGAAGCTGCCAACAATGTTATTTTGCTTGATTGCACCGTAATTGCTTTTATGTCATTGATATCAAGCTGTGCATGATTAGAGGCTATTTCAATTCTAATGACAAATACTGTGTTTTGTTTCTGTATGACTAAAATAACATTGCACAGAAGTAGCTTACTCATGTCTCACAATAACGCACTGATCTGTCAGTTCACAGTAATCGAGTTTTCATTTTTCATTTTTTTGCTATTTGTCAGCACAGCTAACAATAGTGATAATCACAATAAATGACATTTATAGAGCTCTGGAATGTTCCAAGTGCTTTACACATTTTATCCTATTTGAACCTAACAATAACCCCGTGAGACTAGTATTACAGATTTTTTTTCCTTATCCTCATTTTAGAGACAAGGAAACTGAGACTCAGAGGCTGATTTGCCAGGGATCATATATCTAGAAAACATTTGATGCAGGATTTGAACTCATTCCAAGTACAGCACTCTGACCACTATATCACGCTGCCTTTATATGAGATTTGAATATTTTAATTTTTCAGCAATTATCCTATCTCAATTTGGGACAGAGTAAGGGATTTGCACTTGTTGATAGTACTGCATATGTATATGTGAGAGAGAGAGAGAGAGAGAGAGAGAGAGAAAGAGAATAAGAGTTCGTTTCATGAGATGTCCAGTGTTATATGATTCTTTTATTGAAGAAATGATACATGGTTTGAGGCATCTCTTTAGTCTTCAAATCTTTGGTGTTTTTAACTAATTTTTTAACCTCTTAAAAATAATTTGTTGCCCTTTTCTTTTTTAATCGTCTTTGTTACTTCCCCGTGACTATTCTCCAAATAAAACCTTCCTTGTAACAAATAAATACAGTCGATCAAAACAAATCAATGCATTGAATGGATTTGAAAATGCAAACCTCATTCTACACCTATTGTGCATCACCAGCCTCTTCACCAAAAGGCAGAGAATGCAATCCTCACTTTAAATATTTTGAAGTCATTCTTGTTTACTACAATGATCAGAGTTTATTACTAATTTCTAATCTATAATTTCTAACCATATCAACATCGAGCATATGTTAATTTAATTAGAAGGGTCCCATCAAATGCTTTATTCCTCTTCATCCTCTACCACAGATGTTTGCACATTTTGTTGTTACTCAGTCATTTTTCAGTTGCATCTGGCTCTTTGTGACCCCATTTGTGGTTCTCTTAGCAAAGATACTGGAGTGGTTTGCCATTTCCTTCTCTAGCTCATTTTACAGATGAGGAAACTGAGGCAAACAGAATTAAGTGACTTTACCCAGGATCATACAGCTGATAAGTGTCTGAGGCTAGATTTGACCTTGGGTCTTCCTGACTCCAAGTCTGTCACTCTCTACACTGGACCACCTATTTGTGCATATGTTATCATATAAGCTACAATTATTTCCATGAAAAAAATTTTGGCATTATTTTTGGTAAATATTTATCAAGAGCACTGCAGTACAAAATGACCAGATTCAACCAGATGTATATAATAGGAATAGGGATGGAGATGGAGAATTGAACCAGCAATTTCACTGGCATAAGTAAATCCAAGAAGAAGAAACTTTTTCTAACACTTCAGGTTGACAATTTCTCTGAAAATCAGAGTGATGCCCAAGACACTTGGAGTTTAAGGGATTTGGCCATCATACAATAACGATAACAATAAAAATAAATTATATAACATTTTAAGGTTTGCAAAGTACTTCACAAATATTTCATCCTATCCTTGCAAAAGCTCCATGCGGTGACTGCTCTTATTATCCTCATGTTACAGTAAAGGAAACTGAAGCGTACAGAGGTGAAATGATTCCCTCAGGCTCACACAGCTTGGAAGTATCTGAGTCTATGTTTGAACTCAGGACTCTCTGGTGCCACATCTAGCCCTCCATCTACTCTGCCACGAAGCTGCATCCAGCACATGTCAGTTATACTAAAATATGTCAATGAACAAAAATGTATGTATATATACAAAATAAGAAACAAAATATTACACAATTCCTTATCATCTAACAAGGCAGAAGGAAATAAGTTAGCAAATGAGCAATTTTTCTCTTCTATCTCCCTTTCCAAGTCTGTCTAAAACTCTCCCTCCTTGAACTGTGCTTTCTTTCTTCTTCAAATACAATTATCCCTTTGACAACACAGGGCTTAGGGGTGTGACGCCTCCCTGATCCCACACAAAATTTTTTGTCCTCTCTTCATACTAGAGAAAAAGTCTGAATTTTGCCTTTTTCTTTTATGGAGTACCTTATTGTAAAATTTGAGTATATTTATCATATTAAAAGATAAAATATGTTAATATGATATAGGACTCAGAAATATATTTTATACATTTCTGAGTTTCTAAACGTTTTCTATGTCATCTGCTGGCCTTCACGTATCATCTGTGGCTTCCACAAAACTCCCCCAAAGTTCCCATTTTATTTCTTTTGCTGACCTGCAATGTATCGAAACCACAATGGGGAAAGTCATAGTGTGGAAAGGAATCATTGTACGTGATTGCAATCATTGTGCGTGCACTTCTAGTTCTATTGATTTCTCTTTGTACAGCTTCACATAGGTCTCTCCATATAGCCTTATATGCTTCATATTTATTCCTTTTGCATGTATGAAATATTCTACTGCCTTAATCTATCATAATTTAATTAGCCATCCTCCAATCATTAGAAATACCAGTTGTATCCAAATGTAGGTAGCAGCAACAACTCCCTATGAAAGTTACTGTACAGCTACATGCTTTCTCCTTTTCATAATTTTTAAGGAGGTCTAGAAATAGAATCAATGGATCAAGGTATTACCAGCTTTGTGGCTTTTAGTGTAAATTATCAGACCACCCTCTAAAATGTTGTGCCAGTTCCAATAACGATAACAAAGTGCCTGTTTCCTAGCAGCTCTGCCAGCCTTGAATCAATATTAAATTTATTGTATTTCATGGATTTATTGATCGGTTCCCAGAAAAACCAAAGTGAGAAATCACCTGTAACTGTTCAATGCCCAGAATTGTGTGGAATATAATACAATGCAGTTCCTGTCCTCGAGCCATTTCATTAGGGAGATAAAACTTCAGGAAATAGTTGCAGATTAATACTAGACAGGAGATTTTTATTGTTCGGTCGTTTTAGTCACATCTGACTCTTTGCGACCCCATTGGGGTTTTCTTGGCAAAGATACTGAAGTGGTTTGCCATGTCCTTCTCCAGCTTGTTTTACAGATGAGGAAACTGAGGTAAAGCTGGTTAAGTGTCTTTCTCAGGGTCATATAGCTAGTAAGTGTTTGAGGCCGGATTTGAACTCAGCAAGACAGCTCTTCTTGACATTAGGCCCAGTGCTCTAACCAACAGGCAACTTAATTGATAGAAGAAAATCAAATGTCATTGAGTTCACTACAACAGAAGTCCTAAAAAGGAAAGATCACTGTGTTTTGTAGTGAACTGGCAAACCTTCACTGAGACAGTACAACTTCTGCTGGACCTTGGAAAATGAGAAAGAATTCACACTGACTGGAACATTTTTCTTCCTTCTCCCAGGGCATCAAAAGCCTTTGTCTCTGACAATATTCCCAGAACTCCCCTAAAATGGCCTATAACTCATGTATATATGAGGGTTGAATGTTTTAAAAGCATTTTCCCTAAAAGAAGAGAGGGAATGTTTGATTGTGGACAGGTGACTAATCATGGATTCAGAAAGTCCTGGGTTCAAGTCTCACCTTTGACACATGACTGAAATAGTCATTTTATTTTTCAGTATCCCCAGACAGTACCCTAAGACTATAATTTGAAAAATAGTTGTAGATCCATATTAGTAGAAGGAATTTCTTCACTGAGGGTTCTCTACAGTGACATAATCACAGGTTTTTAAATCTCCACAACAGCCCCGTGAATCAGGTAGCATAAACAATATCCCCCCTTTTTAAAAGAAGAAATTTAAATCAGGTCAGAGAGTCCAGATTCAAACCCGGGTTTCCTGGTTCCAGCTGCAGCCTGTTTCCCTGCTTGCGTGGCCTTGAAGACACCCAGGACCACCAGATGCTCTGCAGAAGGTCCTAGTTCAGGTGACTGTGATTGCTGAGCCAAGTAGTACTACAGCAATTCGTCTGAAGCACAATCCTGTTCTCCCTATTTATTTGGGAATGATGGGAGAGGGCTAGAGGGAGATGTGAATATACAAAGACCATGGTGTTCCTGGAGTAGTGTGGTCCTCAGCCTCAGAGCTTTTCTCCTACCTACTGAGAGTGGCGTTTGTTATGGACAGATTGAGAGAGGACACTGTAGCTTGGGCTTAATTTGAACAGATGGAGAAACTCAGTTCTTAGAATCTTAATCATTAAAGAACCTGCAGAATAGCCTAGAGGTAACTACTCCCGTTGGGCTAACAACCTAATGGAAGGCATTCATTAGATCTGGCCCTTACAGCTGTCTTGATTGGAAAAAACAATTATCTGATATTCAAAATGGGACCTTATTAAGGAATGAAGGCATGATATCCCTTCCCTATTCCCAACAAGACTTGAGAGAGAGAGAGACAGACAGACAGACAGACAGAGAAGGGAAGGGCAAAGGAGGAAAGGAGGAAAAAAATAAGCATTTCTATAGCACCTGCTTCTTGCTGGGCATTGTGCTATGTGCTTTACAAATATCTCATTTGATATTCACAACAATCCTCTGAGGTAAGTGCCGGTAATATTCCCCATTTTTCAGTTGAGGAAACTGAGGCAAACAGATTAAAGTGACTCACCCAGGGTTACATAGCAACTAAGTATGTGGACAGCTTTGAATTGCAGTCTTCCTGACTCCAGATCTATCTCTCTATTTACTATACCCTCTGTATCTACCTAAGGAATGCTGCCCCTGGAGTCACTACCAGTAGGACCTCAGTGAAGTCATTTGACCTCTCTGGACCTCAGTTTCTTCATCTGAAAATGAGGAGATTGGAACTGATGGCTTTTCTATCATCTTCCAGATCTACTTCAGACAGTTTTTTTGTTTTTGCTGTTTTCCACAGTGTAAGTAAGGTGGATTTTAGTGTAAGTAAGTGGATTTTTGGTATTCTTTCTTAGAGTTTAGTTTCCCAGGATCCATAGCTATAATAATCTCTTCTTCCCAGGTATTAGATATGAGTTCTCAGGATTATGGTTCAAAGCATCTCCATCACATTTGCACAGAATTATATAGTTGATAAATAATATAAACATTTGTGTTTAAATTGCAAATATCAACAGAATTGTGCAGTGAGATGCAGAGAGGAGGTAACATAAAATTGGAGGCTATTGTTAGCAATATGCCTTCTTTGTTGCCCTATAAAGCAGGTGGGCACCAATGAGTTGGGGGGGATACTTAGGGTTGAATGCACAAGCTGGAATGCTGATTGTGCCTTGACTGGGCCTCCAAGTCTTGGGGGGAATCTGTGTTTGTCTTAACTGCCCCCCCCTTGAGTCTCAAGGGGATTTAGGGAAGCACAAGCTGTGCCTCTCTCAAACGACCCCATCAAGACATAAGGGTAGTTGTCCCCCCTTCTCATTGGCCCATGCAAGAAGGGTGATTAGGGAGCTCTGTAGGAGTTAGTGCTGCCATTATCAGCAATCCCTTTGAGAAGACTGGACTAGAATAAACTAAGATTGTTAACCCCTCCGAAGCGGTCTTCCTGTTCTTCCTGTCTGACCAGATCAAGAGTGAACCTGTGCTAACAGCCCTCCACACCATCAAGTCTGTCTGGCTCTGTTTCCCCATTCTTTAAGGACGTCATCTCTTCTTTCAGTGCCTGGTGTGCCCCATTGGAACTATCACCTGTAATGGGGCAGAAATTACCCAACTTTTCATTCAAGTTCCACGATGCTGTCCTCTGCTTTTGTCTGAGCAGGAGAAATGACATGGAAATAGATCAAGATTTTTTGGCCACCAAAACTAGGTGAAAGAATTAGTATCAAAATTACAATCAAAATGTACAATAATCCTTTTTAAACATCCAACCATTTTTAACAATAAAAACAATAACAACTCTCCTTTATATGACACTTTGAGGATCACAAAGCGCTTTCCTCATAAGAACACCATGAAGTCAGTATTTGAATGGCCTGTGGAATTGTGGCCTCATCCATGACTGTGATGCCTCGATGACTTCTCATTTTGTGCGACTCTTGCCTGCATCTTTCTCTGATGCATGTTGCCCAGAGGCATGTTGGGGGCTTTCATTTAGATCTCTTGATATTATTTGGTTTGATATTGGCTGCCTGCCTGTTCTGTGACTGGCCCACTTCCTCTTCTAGCCATCAATCTCTTTGATGATATCTTTTCTGCTACGTAAATCTAAAATTGATCAATAGTAACATGAGGCACACTATTTGTAACCACCTTGCCCTGTGAGCAACCCACAACGTTTATGTCTTGGAGATTATGGTATGCTATGATTTCCTTCATAAGAAAATTAGGGATATTTTTAAAAGACAGGTCATGCTTCAGGTAGAAGTATCAGGTCATTGAAAGAGCTATGCAATTTTCCAACTTCAGTCCATCCTGTCAACTTCATCCAGTTCATTTCTAGGCCTTTCTTATTGTTCATTTGTAGCATCTCTTTAAGATATTTGTAATTATGAACAAGGTCTATGGGCTACATATATCTTAATCTGGAGAATGGATATTCATCACCAACTTGGATTTTTTTCCCTTGTGGATAGTAAGGTTGATCTCATCTAAGAGGTCCTGCACTGTTTGGGGGTCTATTGCAATGGGCACAATGTCATCTCTAAGGGTTCAGTTACAGGGAGGATATAAAAGCACAGTGCTTCCTAGGAGTTCTATCTCTGGGGTAGATAGATAGCAAGAACTTAGCAAATATTAGTACTCAGGTGTCTACAGAGCACTACAACAGAATAGATAGGACATCATGGTAATCTTCCATCTTAGCAGAATGATGATCGCTGGTAACTTCCTGTTCATCAAAGTCATGTCTATGGCCCCAGAAGGGGCCCAGTCCCATATCAGCCAGGAAGAGGAGACACTTCTGGAATTTGGAAAGAAGGCAGGCTATAGTAAGGTAAGAGTTTCATATGGACTAGTACTCTCAACCTTCTGGAGGCAGATGGGATATGCAGAATTAGGTAGTCTGGGGCATCGATGAAGAATTCTCCATAGGTTCTGGCCTTATGTGCCCAGTGGGATTTGTGCATTGGAGAACAGTAGTACTGAGCTGAAGTTTCTTGCATTGATTTGAACTGAATACCTTATACAATAATATGGATAAGTCAGTGATTGGATTACTCTGAACCTATGTGCTCCAATTACCTCACAGAAATACCCAACAATAAGCTATCTATTGAAATTGACTGATCCTGTATCATTTATTTATTTATCCTATTTATAATTCATTAATTTTTTTCTTGTAACTATTTTTGTCCTGTAATTGCTTACATCATGACTCATTGTCTCTGAACTTCATTCAAAGATTCACCTGGATTGTAAAAGGTGAAGTTAAAAAATCCAGCTCTCCTGCTAACCACTGACCTATTCTTCCCTCAAGGAATTTAACTGACATTGGGGTCTGTGAGTGAACACAAAGGAAGTTGGGTCTGATATCTTTACACCACCAAGTTATCCTTCAAGGATGTCTGGTTTGCTGTCTAAAAGTCTGGGTCACTATCTCACACCTGCATTCAAATAATAAGCACTTTTTAGTCTCATGAGAAAAGAAAGGGGGTCATTGCCAAGCCCCCTTATCAAACTTCCAATGAATCATGTTGTGACCTGGGCCATAACTCTATAATCAGTCATGTCACCTTCAATCCCACGATGTCATCCACCCTGTTCTTTCTTCTGTACTCACCTAAACCTGTATAAAGAGAACCATTTTTTTCACTTGGGGTTTTGGCATAAATGGAGGCAAACCATAGACCCATTTCTTGACAGGTAGCAGGCCCCTGCTAATAAATATTATTTTGCTTAGGGACTTGCCTCAGTTTACCTTTTGTTAAATTGTAATTGAGACAATATATGACACTTTAAGATATTTGATTGAGCTAAACAAAATAAGTTAAAGGGTTAAGCACTATTTTTTCTTCCTCCATTTTTTCCTGGATTTTTTTCTTTTGCTTTCCTGGCAATCATCTAATAATGATGATACCTGTCACCATTATCGCTTCCTCCCACACTATAACTCCATCAGTCCCATGAGGGGGAGGTTATCTACATTCAGAGGCTGAGCATGTTCCATTTCTACTATATTATCATTTTATGCATTTGAGACTAACATGTTTCATGATTTGTGACTTGTGTCAAGAAGAAAAGACTTTGAAGCAGCTGCCAAAAGCATATACCTTTGTAAAATACAAAAATCCCATGTACTTAATAATTCATCCTGACTTTATAACTATTCTTAGCAGTATTAATTTCATCAAGTTTTTTCCAGATTATTTTCAAATGGCAGTAGTATTTTTCTGTTACCTGGTTTCCCATTTCACAGAATATTCTTCATCCAATGAAATTTTTAAAAATATCAACTGACCCATTTTTTCCAATCATATAATTTTCTTAACAATATCTTTTGTAGCATGTCTCCTACAAAGCTTTACTTATAGTGTGTTGTAGACTGTTCACGCCCACTGTGTCTCTTAAGTGCCCTTTGAGTTATCACCATCTTCAATTGTTTGGAGACCAGAGTATCCCATGACTTGAAGCCAAACACTGGCATTAGAATGGCATTGTTGTTTAAGCAGCTGGGCTTTTCTTTCAAGGACAAGCTCAGGATCATTAAACCACTGCGCAGGTTCTCAAAGGTAATCTTAGCCTGCTTTCCTCTTCCTGTTTAACTCTGGGCTCAGCTCGTTATCCATTAGCATCATCTGTCTCAGTTGTAGGATGATGAATGAGTTCTATAGATATCCATTTACCTACATATCATAGTCTGAGCAATAGGCAATTTTCATCCAATTCTTTTATCTTCCTGCATGCATAGTTAAACTAACTCCTTTTCAGTGATTACAAATCTCATTTAGGAGGCTCCCCAGAGTTCTAGGCATTGAAGTAACCAACACAGTGTTGTCCATAAACAGAAGACTCCAGAAGATCTAATCCTCTGTAGGGAATCTCTCTTCAACTTGGATTCTGAATTTGAAATCCTCCACAACATGTGGCAAACACTTTGAATGAACATGTATCTCCCTAGTTTTGTCTTACTTGATATTAAGCAGAGAGTCACAAAACAAAGTTATGTCTGTTGTTATACCTTTCAGGGAATCAACATGATTTGGGCTTGTGCATAGAAAAATCTTTAAAAGGTGGTGCTTTGCTTTACAAAATCAGATGGATTTTTATAGTGTACAAACCACAAACTAGCATGATGGGATATTGAACTCTCTATACCTGTCATTTAATTATGTGTCTGTAAAGATGTGGTCACCTGTGGAATATTGCTTGTCAAAGTCTGCCTGGTCCATTTTGAAACTCTCTTGAAAAATACTCTTAATCATTGTATAAATTGTTGAAATAAAAGTTGTGTATAAATAAAGTACCTTATAGACATGATCTCATTTCAAGCTTCCACTAACCCTGTGAAATAGAGACTGTAGGTACTCATTCTCATTTTACAGATAAGAAAACTGAGACTTTGAAGTGCTGAGTTATTTGTCTGTGATCACCTACTAATAAGTATCATAGATGGGATCTGAACCCAGCACTCTGTCCACTACACCATACAGCCACAAAACATATCCATGTGTCTACGAAGCAATAGGCTGTAAAGAAAGTTCAGTCATGCTGAATAATCTTTAATTCTTTATTTGAGATGACCTACTAATTTTCTAGCATAACTTCGGCCCAGTGACTTCATGACACATACTGGGACAGATCATGCGCCCAAACTTACCATCCATGAACAAAGAAACTCATAGTGGAGAATGGGGATATCAGAACTTAGTCTGAGGTGGTGGCTATGAGAAGTGAGAGAGTATGTATATAAGAGATGTTGTACAGATGGAAATGACAAAGTTTGGCAGCTGATAGATTACATGCAATAAATGAGAGTAAGAAATTAAGGTTACAAACCTGGATGGGAGGATAATAGGGACCTCCACAGTAATAGGAAAGTTTAGAAAAGAAATGGGGTTGGAGGTAAAAATAACACATTCTGCTTTGGACATGATGAATTTAAGATTACTATGGGAGGTCCTATTTGAAATTTCTGATAGACAGTGCATGATATGGGAATGGAATTGAGGAAAGATACTAAGGCTAAATGTGTAGTTCTGGGGTCATCTTCATAAAGAAGGAATTGAACTCACAGGAGTTGCTGAGGTCATGAAGTAAAGAAATGTACAGACCAAAAAAAAAAAAAGAGGGGCCAGGACAGAGTGTTGGAGTAATACCCATACTTTGTGACTATGAAATAGATGATGGTCTAGCAAAAATAGAAGCTGACAAATAGAAAGGGAGAACATCATCATAAAAACCTGGGGAGGAAAAGTATATAGGCTGAGAAGGTGGTCAACACTGTCAGATAATAAAGAGAAGTCAAAAAAACCAAAGAACTGGAAATCGAAGGGATGCCCTTCCACTGGGGAACAGCTAAAAAAAGTTATCACATACGATTGTGATGAAAGAGTACTGTGCTGTAAATAAATGATGGGCTGGTTGATTTCAGAAACACATGGAAAGGCTTGAAGAGCGAAATAAGCAGAACCAAGAAAACATTGTATAAAATGATAGCAATAAAATTTGAGGAATAATTGTGAATGGATAAGTTATTGTGAGTATCCACTATAGGATACTCTAGTCACACTACCCACCTTCATAAATAGGTGTATGCATAGCAGGGATTGCATATTTATGTCAGATGGTGGCCTTCTCTAGAGCAATGTTGGGAGAGAGTGAGGGAAACAGTTTGAAACTTAAAATTTAACCAAAAAATTGGTCCCAAGTCCCAAACATGCCCCATAAAAGATAGCATTAACCATCTTCTTCTTGTGCAATTTTAGACCCGTCTCATTGTTTATCTGTGATTTCTGACCAAATTATATGTACTAATGAACAGGCTCCATGGGTTGTATTTCCAGCTATATATTAGAATCTGGGCAAAAAGAATTCTTCATCCACTTGGTTTTTCCTGAGTGGACAATTGGGTAATTCTTTTCAGTGATTTTAGATCTCATTTAGGAGACTCTATAGTGTTCTGGAGTTTAATATAATCAGCAGTGTCATCTGCAAACATGTGCATTCAGAGGACTTCACCATTTGTAGGAAATTCCACTTTCATTTGGAATCTGAGCTCAATATTCTTAATGACAGTAGCAAAAACAGTCAGAGCAGGGATGGATGAAAGAAAACAATTACAGATGCACTTTTCCCCACACTTTTAATTTCATTGCATAGGGAATTCCTGGTAAGGAAACTTCCTCTATTAAAACAGACTAACAATTTTTATGCAATGTAGAGAATTGCTTGAGGGCACTAATGGGTTACATGACTTCCTCAAACATCATACATCAAGTATATCTCAAAGGCAAGACTTAAATAAGGTCTTTCTAACTCCAAGGCCTACTGTGTGGCCAATAAGTAAGGCTGTTTCATTACATTTACATTACTTTTTTTAAAAGATCTTGATTTTGGTAGATTGCATTTGTGGGTAGAATTTTGCAACCACAAAGGCAAGAGGATTTAATTATACATGGTGTTCTACTATTTTGCATAATGAACCTTGACAAGTGCTGCAGGATTTACTTGGTTTCTGGGCTTCGTAAGTATCGTGCAGAATCAGACTGTTTCTAATGTCATGACTAAGTGAATTATTTGAAAAAAATCTGAAATACTTCTTTCATTTGTAAGCATAAGAACTTCATTTATTGAATAAAAACATAAACAGTACAGTGACTAGCCTTTAAAATGCATTATGACCAATGTCATCCTTGAATAAACATAAGTTATATTTTTCATGCAATTATGAATGTCAAATTCTTACTAGCATACTCATTACTATTATTTTTTGCAGTTGGTCATTCATTCAACAATTGTCTATTGGCAACTTTTCTGCTGGGCACTGCTAGATGCTGGGAGTGTAGAGACAAAAAATAAGACACTCTGTCTTCAAGAAGCTTTTATTCCATTGGAAGATGAAGGAAAATATGTACATAGATAAGTAAACACAAAATACATACAAAAGTCAACTGTAAAATCAAGTGAATGTATAAAAGACCACTGAACTAGAATTCATACAATATAGCCTAAATCTGTCGAGGATTTTATAAGTAAACTCAACAAACTTTTGTTGTGTCAGTCTAGCAACACTGCTCAACTATCTGCAACTATGGAGAAGACCATTGCTTCAGACACAAAGAAAAGACAGGAGCTGTCCAACCGCAACCAATTCAGTCAGGCTAAAAGGCAGAGACCGGTCTCATCTGCACCTATAAGAAGCTACGAACTGTATGATCTCTTCATTGAATTATTCCTAGTATTAAAGTATTTATTATTATTATTCCTAGTATTAAATTATTTCTAGTGTTAAATTATTTCTCCTGATTTCTGGACCCCATCTCTTCTTTGGTTGTTTAACCCATATATTCATCCTGGCACTGGTTTTATTTTTGACCTGGACATCAGTATTTTATTCTGAACCTCTTCCCTGTCTGATCCTCCCATACCTGGCAAATAATTTCATTGTTTTTAAGACTAATATAATGCACTGAAATACTCTTTTGCAGGGGGAGGAAGGGAATGCTTTGAAGTCACAATCTTCTTGGTTCTACTTAATAAATGCTCTTTTCTTTCTTTCTTTCTTTCCTCCTTCCTTCCTTCCATCTTTCCTTTCTTACTTTCCTAGGTGACTTCAGCTTAAATCAAGGAAGACGCTTGACTCTGGCCCATGGCAGGTACCATCCCTGCCCTGCCCTGGGTATCAGTCAGGAAAATCAATATACCATTGAGAATTCATATAAAATGTTATTGTCTTTGTGGATGAGATTTTTTTTTATCAAATTACTGAAACTTTGGAAAACATGACTTGTCCCAAAAATTCAACTGAATCATTTTCACTTTTAGTCAACTGAAGCAAATACAGAGGTAGGCAAAAGTATAATAAAGTTATCCTCTAATTATACCACTGGCAAGATCATGTCACCAATTCAATACTTTCTATTTCCATAAACTAGTGATTAACAAGGATTAAGTGAAAAGAGAATCTCAAGTCTGATATCTAGTATCTTTTTTGAGTCTGCTGAGAAATTCTCTCAGCCTTTTTGTGGGGGGAGTGGGGAAGCAACTGTAAGCAAAACTGTGAAATAGGCCAATTTTATCTTTGGTTCCTTACCTATCTCCTCTTTCAATTTCAGTATCCCAGCTAAAGCAGGTTCTGCGGAGTGCATAGAGCTTGCTCAGATATCAAAGACAGCAAGGTTATCCAATGCATCCCAGACTATCATTAGTCATCTGGATTTTTGTCTTAACCTCTGGACTTTGATGACTGGAAGAGAGAATGAGGTTGATGACTTTGTGCAATTCTGCCTCACTTAAATCCAGTTCACTCCCAACTCAAGTCATCACCCAGTGATGTCATTGGCTCCCTTCAAAGGTGAAGAAAAAACAACAGTCCCTCCTTAGAATCCTCTGCCCTCTCTCAGTCTTCAGTGGCTGACCTAGGACCATCACAACACCTTTTCCCTGACCAGGGCTGTACTCTAACTGAATCTCTCTATCCTCTTTTCTCCTCTCTCCCTCCTCCAAACATCTGTTGTATGTTTCATTCTTCAAGGAAACTACTCCCAGAGTTGGAACACTAATTCATTGTTGGTGGAACTATGAGTTAATCCAACCATTCTGGAGAGCAATTTGGAACTATGCCCAAAGGGCTACAAAAATGTGCATGACCCAGCAATACCACTTCTGGGACTGTATCCTGAAGAAATCATAAAAATGGGAAAGGGCCTCCTGTGTACAAAAATATTTATAGTAGCTTTCTTTGTGATGGCCAAGAACTGGAAAATGAGGGGGTGCCCATCAATTGGGGAATGAATGTAATGGAATGCTATTGGGCTATAAGAAATGATAAATAGGAAGACTTCAGAGAGACCTGGAAGGACTTATATGAATAGATGCTGAGGGAAAGGAGCAGAACCAGATCATTGTACACAGTAACAAAAACAGTGTGGGAGGCATTTTTCTGGTAGACTTAGCCCTTCACAATAACGCAAGGACTTAAAAACATTCCCAAAGGACTCTTGAGGCAAAATACCGTCCACATCCAGAGAAAGAATGATGGGATTGGGATGCAAAATGAAGCAGACTACTTTCTCTTGGGTTGTGTTTTCTTTGGGTTTTTCTCATGGTCTCTCCCATTCATTTTAACTCCTCTGTGCAACATGACTAATGTGAAAATGTGTCCAACAAGAATGTATGTGTAGAACCCATGGTAGATTGCATGCTGTCTTGTGGAGGGAGAGAAGAGGAAGGGAAAGGAAATCTAACACTTATGGAAGTGATTGTAGGAAACTGAAAACAAATAAATTAATTTTTGTAATTAATTAAATTTATTTATTTAACTTTTCACATTCATTTTCACAAAATTTTGGGTTCCAAATTTTCTCCGCATTTATACCCTCCCCCCACCCCAATACACTGAGCATTCTAATTTTCCCTATCTCCCATCTGCCCCCTCTTCTGTCATCCCTCCCTTCTCTTGTCCCCATGTTCTCTTTTGTCCTGTAGGGCCATGTGACTTTCTATTCCTCATTAACTGTATGTCTTCTTTCCTAGTTACAACAACAATATTAAACAGTTGTTCCTAAAACTTTGAGTTCCAAATTCTCCCCATCCCTCCCTCCCCACCCATTCCCTTTGGGAAGGCAGGCAATTCAATATAGGCCGTATCTGTGTAGTTTTGCAAATGACTTCCATAATAGTCATGTTGTGTAAGACTAACTGGATTACCATCCCTCCTAACCTGCCTCTCATTGTTTCTCTTCTGTCTTTTGATCCTGTCCCTCCCCAAGAGTGTTGACTTCAAATTGCTCCCTCCTCCCTTTGGCTCCCCTCCATCATCCCCCCCCTTGCTTATCTCCTTCTCCCCCACTTTCCTGTATTGTAAGATAGGTTTTCATACCAAAATGAGTGTGCATTTTATTCTTTCCAGTTTTCCTTGATAATTTCATGAAAGATGATGTCTAGGCTCTTTTTTTGATCATGACTTTCAGGTAGTCCCATAATTTTTAAATTGTCTCTCCTGGATCTATTTTCCAGGTCAGTTGTTTTTCCCATAAGATATTTCACATTCTCTTCTATTTTTTCATTCTTTTGGTTTTGTTTTGTGATTTCTTGTTTTCTCAGAAAGTCATTAGCCTCCATCAGTTCCATTCTAATCTTGAGAGAACTATTTTCTTCAGTGAGCTTTTGAACCTCTTTTCTCATTTGGCTAATTCTGCTTTTGAAAGCATTCTTCTCCTCATTGGCTTTTTGAACCTCTTTTGCCAATTGAGTGAGCCTATTTTTCAAGGTGTTATTTTCTTCAGCATTTTTTTGGGTCTCCTTTACAAGGTATTGACCCATTTTTCATGCTTTTCTTGCATCTCTCTCATTTCTCTTCCCAGTTTTTCCTCCACCTGTCTAACTTGATTTTCAAAATCGTTTTTGAGCTCTTCCATGGCCTGAGCCCACCGGACATCCACCTCAGATGTCTGGGATACAGAGGCCCCAACCTCCACATCTTTCCCTGATGGCAAGCATTGTACTTCCTCATCAGAAATGAAAGGAGGAAGGAACATCTCTTTCCCAAGAAAGCAGCTCTCTATGGTCTTATTTTTCTTCCCTTTTCTGGGCATTTTCCCAGCCAGTCAATTGACTTCTGAGATTCCTCTGCACCCCCGCCTAGATCCGCCCAGCTAGTGCTTGGAGTCTGAGATTCAAATGCTGCTCCCCAGCCTCAGGGCTTTCCACAGCAGGTGTGGCTGCTATTCCATGTGAGCTTAAGTTCTGGTGCTCAGGTGGGGGCAGGGTTGCCTCCCAGGCTCAGTTCCCTCAGGGGGTTTATGCAGAGACCTTCAGTAATGGCCCTGAGCCCCTGCCTGCTTGGGGAGTTCCAGGCTGCCACTCCCTCTACCACCACCTCCCGAGGGGGCCCGAGTCATGGAGACATCCCACTCCCCTCTCGGCCAGCCCAGAAGTCTCTCTCACTGACCTGGAGCACCTGTGGGTGGAGGAACCTTCGCAGCCACTGGAGATTCTGTCCCTGAGGCCTGCTCGGATCTGCTCCTCTGGGGCCATGCGGCCAGGGCAGCTCAGGAGTGGGATCCGCTGTCCGGAGCACGACAGACCCCTGGGGATGGCTTTCCAGGGCTCTCTGGAATGGCAATCTCTTCCACTGCGTTGGTGCGCAGCTTGCTCTGCTCCAGAATTTGTGGGAAGTTTTTTTTTACAGGAAATTTATGGGCTGTGTATTCGGAGCTAGCATACGTGAGTCTTTCTACTCCACCATTTGGCTCCTCCCCTGTTGCCTTTTCTTTAACCAAATTTTCAGGTCAACAATACCTTCCAGTCTTTGCAGAACAACTCTTTCAACCAAAGATTCGGCACCTCGGGTTGACTTACTTAAGGAGCCTAACTGTTTGTAATTTATATTGACAAAAAGGCCAGAATTTCAGCCAGGCAGAGTCTGTGTTGGATTAAAACTGCGCCTAAATTAATTTTTTTAAGAAAGGAAGCTACTCCCAACTAACCATCCTTGAAAAGGATAAGGACAGTGTGTCTGTCTTATTTACCTTCACATACTCCTACTAGTGTCCACCACAAAGTACTGCACTTAGGAAGTATTTAATAAATGTTTGTTGAATTTATTTAGAAGAGCAGAATCTCTAAGCCCAAAGGGATTTGGAAGGTTGTCTAGTCCAGCCCATACCTAAAGCAACAATCCCTTCTACAACATTCTCAATAGGTGGCAATGCAGCCCCCTGACTTGAAGACATCCAGTAATGAGAAACTCACTTCCTCAAATCAAACAACTCTGAAATAACACTTAGTACCTATCAGATGGGCTAATATGAAAGAAAAGAAAAATGATACTAGAGGGGATGTGGAAAAGCAGGGACACTAAGGCACCACTGGAGGAGTTGTGAATGGATCCAAGCATTCTTCAGAATAATTTGAAACTATGTCCAAAGGCTATAAAACTGTGTATACCCTTTGATCCAGCAATACCACTTACTAGGTATATATCCCAAAGAGATTAAATAAAAAGGAAAAAGATCTACATGCACAAAAATATTTATAGCAGCTCTTTTTGTGGTGGCAAAGAATTAGAAATTGAGGGGATGCCCATTAATTGGGGAATGGCTGAACAAATTATGACATATGATTGTGATGGAATACTATTATTGTGCTATAAGAAATGATGAGCAGGATGGTTCCAGGAAAAATGTGGGAAAACCTATAAGAACTGATGCAGAGTCAAAGAGCATAACCAGGAGATCATCGTCTATAATACCAGCATTATTATAAGGATGACCAACTGTGAAGATCAGTACAACAATCCAAGACAGTTCCAAAAGACTCATGGTGAAATATGTCATCTACTACCTCCAGAAAGAGAGGCTGGTGACCTGCCCAGCCCTCCCTCACTCAAAACAAAGTCAAGTGCAAGTCATGTTGTCATTTCTCTGACATCATGGTCTTCTTTGAAAACGAAAGAAACAATGACAACAAATGAACTCTTAAGTGTAAAATAAAGCGTAATTTTTCCACCTTATTTTTCTTGCTTTTTTGCAACATGGCAAACATGGAAATATGTTTTGCATGATTTCACACATATAATTGCTGTCATATTGCTTGCCTTCTCAACCAGTAATGAAGGGATAAGTGGGAGGGAATTTAGAATTCAAAAAAAATTTAAAGAATGGTAAAAATAAATAAATGATGCATTTGTTAAAAAAGAAAAGAAACTCGCTGCACATGCAGCAGAGGGCCTAGTATACTTTTAGGCAGCTTTCATTGTTTCAAATATTTTCTTTATATTCCACGCTAGAATCATTCTTACAAATTCCATATAGTGCTTCTATATTTGTCTCATGACAACCCTTCCAGTGCTTGCAGATATCTCCTGCCTCCTCTATGTCTCTTCTTCAGATTACAAATCTCCAGTTTCTTGGACATGTCTGCATTTGGCATGGTCTTTAGTCTCCTCACTCTGATCATGCCCCAGCTTCCCAAAATGTGTTACTTACAAGTGAATCAAATACTCCAGATATCTTGTGAATATGGCACAGAACCATCCCTTTCCTCATTTTGGACGGTATGCTTTAATTATGAACTAATGCTCATGTTAACATATTTGATTGCCTTATCACATCACTGATTCACTTTCAGTTCATGAGCCACTAAGCTCTTTAGGCCTTTTTCTCTAAAACTTTTGTCTAGTCATGTCTGCCCCCACACCCTACTTGTGTCCTTGTGTGGGTTTTGGAACCCAAGTATAGTACTTTACTTCTGTTCCTATCCAAGGCTCTCTATCAGATTTAGTGTGTTTTCAAAATGCCTTTGGATTTTGATTCTGTAATCTATCATTTTAACTATACTCCAAGCCTTTTGTCATTTGCAGATTTTATATGCATGCTTTCTTAATTTTGTCCAATCATTTATTTTAAAAACTGTTGAATAGAAAAGGACCAAGTATAAATGATGAACTCCACTACAGATCTCCTTTTAGATTTTTAAAGGTCCACTTATTGCTTATTTACCTTTGGGTCTGGTCATTTATTTAATTAGCTACAAATCCAGCCCAAATTTCTCCATTTTATTCACTGTAAATTTGTCAAATGCTTTGCTAAAATATGAATATGTGATATCTGGGGCAGTCCAGTTTAGGTTGCTGTCAAAAAAACACCAGTTCCTACTGATCACTACTTCCCAAACTATTCATCAACTATCTTCTTAATCATAAATTCTAGATTTTTCCAGGTAGCCTAGTCAAAGCAATTGGCTATAGTTTGATGGATCGATGAACTTTCGCTTTTCCACTTCAATTAAACCGATACTTATTTTTTCCAAGCAGGATCATATTTGTCCATGTTTTCCATTCCTGGTACAGTTCTTCTGTTCTCTATTCTTTTTCATAGGTAACCATGGCTCAGTAACATCAACAAGTGTTTTCAGTATCAAAGTACATCATTCATCTTGGCCTGCTGGTTGGAACTCATTGAAGGCAAGCAAGTATGTTTTTACCATTGCCTCGCTCAGTTTTCAATTGCCTGGCAACCATTTCAGTTCTGTACTTTCCAATCAGAAGATCAACCTCTTTGGCAGGGAAAATAGAATCAAAAGTTGAGTAGTTCTGCCTTGTCAACATCAGCCATTATCATCATCCCATCCACCCAAACAGCAGTCCTCCCTCTTCTCTTTGATCTTCCTCTTGCCTTCCTAATGCAGCTGGGAAAATGGCCCCTTTGGCTGTCCATCAGCCTCAATTAATGTTAAGTTTCAGCACTTGTTACACTATTTTGAAGGATGGGGTCATTAACTCATCATTCTCATTTACCTGAGCTTACTTTCTTCTTCCATATATGTCCTTATAAAAATCTAAGTTGGCTTATGAGTCTCCAATGCATGTCCATCAGTCCCTTTAGACAACTCTCTCTTTTATTCCTCATAAGGATCATTTGTGTTTGTGTTGCCAAAATTTTGTTGTCTTCTCTCATTCTGTGCATTTTTTCTTTTTCAAAAAAATTATTTTTTTTGTTCACAAAAATCAGTTTTCTCTCCCTTCCCCTATTCCACCCATTGAAGAAAAAAAGAAAGAGAAAGCCTTTGAAATATTACATTTCAGACAATATTTAAAGTCAAGAAAACATTCCTGCATTGGCCATGTCTAAGCAATACATGTCTCTTTCTGTACCCTAAGCCTATTACCCATGATCCCATATCTCCTGAGCAAACTTCTGTGGAACCTTTGTTCACGGGCTCTTTCTTCTCCTTTCTCTGAATTCTGAAATCAAGAGGTTCTCCTTCAAAACTAAGATGTGAGTCCAGTTCAAAGAGAATATGTTTATTAAATATGTTTATTAAAATGAGATTCCCAGATAACTCTTACTAAACTATTGACTTCAAACCAATTTTCTTCAGTGATAACATATTTCACCATCCCATTCACTCACATGAACATCATATGAAAATAAAAATGTCTATGCTAAGCAAGAGCATTGATTTCAGTTAAAACTCTATCATAAAAGCTGTGAATGACTTAGCTATTCTCAGCAATACAACGATCCAGGACAATTCTGAAGGACTCACGATGAAAAATGCCATCCATCCCCAGGGAAAGAACTGATGGTGTCTGAATACAGATTGAAGGATACTTTTTAAACCTTCTTTATTTTTCTTGAGGCCTGATTTTCTTTTATTTTTCTTTTGTCTATGCTTTCTTTCACAAAACAACAAATATGGAACTGCATTTTCCATGACTACACATGTATAACCTATGTTGAATTGCTTGCCTTCTCAGTGATGGGGGTGGAGAGAGAGGAAGGGAAAGAATTTGGAACACAGGGTTTTTAAAATAAATGGTAAAAATTATTTTCATGTGTAATTAGGGAAAAATAAAAAGCAAAATCAATTTTAAAAGAAAAATATATTATAAATTATAAAAAACAAATGTCTCAAAAAGAGACATGTGAGAAGACATGTTTACCCCCACCCACTACCAACACAGCCACCTCTGCCCATTGCTGCTGCCACCGCCTCCTGGGGCCGGGGTTAAGGAAGGACCCTGCTCCCTTTACACCAACTTGAAAAAGCTTTCTCACTGACCTTTGAAGCTGCCTACGGCACTTGTGGGCTGAGGGATCTGCAAACAGTTGCTGCTGCTGCTGGGCATTCTGCCCCCATGCCTGCTCTGGCCTGCTCCTCCCAGTGCTACGTTGGGCTACACTCCGCTGTGCATGCAGTGTGACAGACCTTTCCTGTGAGCCTTCCAGGTCACCCTGGGTTGGAAATTTCCTCCATTCTGTCCTTCTGTAACTTCTGCAGCTGTAGAATTTTTTAAGAGTCATTTTTTACAGGTATTTTATGGGCTGTGGGGGAAGAACTAGAGTATGTGTATCTTTCTACTCTGCCATCTTGGCTCTTCCCTGTGAACAGGTATTTTCTTCCATCCTTTCAGGGGAGGAAGAGCTAGGCATACCATCAGAGGAAGACATCAAAGTCAAGGCTTCTGCATCCAAAACCTCCAAAAAAAAATGCAATGGTCTCAGGTCATAGGAGAGATTAAAAAGGATTTTGAAAATCAGTTAAGAGAGGTGGAGGAAAAATTGAGAAGAGAAACAAGAATGATGCAAGAAAATCATGAGAAGTAAGTCAACAGCTTGCTGAAGGAGACCCAAAAAAATGCTGAAGAAAATAACACCTTGAAAAATACACTAACTCAAATGGCAAAAGAGGTCCAAAAAGACAATGAGGAGTAGAATGCGTTAGAAAGCAGAAGTAGCCAAATGGAAAAGGAGGTGCAAAAGTTCATTGAAGAAAATAGTTCTTTAAAAATTAGTGGAGCAGTTGGAAGCTAACGACTTTATGAGAAACCAAGAAATTACAAAACAAAAACAAAACAATGAAAAAATTGAAGACAATGTGAAAAATCTCATTGGAAAAACAACTGACCTGGAAAATAGATCTAAGAGAGACAATTTAAAAATTGTGGGACTACCTGAAAGTCATGATCAAAAAAAGAGCCTAGACATCATCTTTCATGAAATTATCAAGGAAAACTGCCCTGATATTCTACAACCAGGGGTTAAAATAAATATTGAAAGAATTCACCTATCACCTCCTAAAAGAGATTTGAAAAGAAAAACACCTGGGAATATTGTAGCCAAATTCCAGAATTCCAAGGTCAAGGAGAAAATATCACAAGCAGCCAGAAAGAAACGATTTGAGTATTGTGGAAATAGAATCAACATCTAGCAGCTTCTACATTAAGAGATCAAAGGGCTTAGAATATGATATTCCAGAAATCAAGGGAACTAGGATTAAAATCAAGAATCACCTACCCAGTAAAACTGAGTATAACACTTCAAGGGAAAAAATGGTCACTCAATGATATAGAGGACTTTCAAGGATTCTTGATGAAAAGACCAGAGCTGAATAGAAAATCTGACTTTCAAACACAAGAACAAAGAAAAGCATGAAAAGGTAAATAGGAAAGAGAAGACATAAGGGATTTGCTAAAGTTGAACTGTTTACATTCCTACATGTAGTTGGGGGAATTATATACATATTTATAGACAGAGGGCACAGGGTGAGTTGAATAGGAATGGATGACATTTAAATAAATAAAATTAAGATGTGAAAGAGGAATATATTGAGAGAAGAAAGGGAGAAATGGAATGGGACAAATTATCTCTCATAAAAGAGGCAAGAAAAATCTTGTTCAATGGAGGAGAAAAGGGAGGAGGTGAGAGGGAAAAGTGAAGCTTACTCTCATCACATTTGACTTAAGGAGGGAATAACATGCACACTCAATTTGGTATGAAAATCTATCTTACACTACAGGAAAGTAGGGGAGAAGGGAATAAGTGGGGTATGGAGTGGATGATAGAAGGGGGTCAAATAGGAGGTAGGAGTAATTAGAAGTAAATGCTTTTGGAGAGGGACAAGGTCAAAAGAGAAAACAGGATAAATAAGGGGAATGATAGGATAGAGGGAAATATAGTTAGTCTTTCACAACATTACTATTATGGAAGTCTTTTGCATAACCACGCATGTATAGCCTATATTGAATTGCTAGCCTTCTCAGTGGGGGTAGGTGGGGAGGCAGGAAGGGAGAGAAGTTGGAGAACATTTTAGGAATGAATATTGAGAATTCTTTATGCATGCAACTGGGGAAATATAGGTAATGGGGTAGAAATCTATCTTGCCCTACAAGAAAAGAGAGAAGATGGGATAAGGGAAGGGAGGGGTGTGATAGAAGGGAGGGCAAATTGGGGGAAGGGGTAATCAGAATGCAAGGTATCATGTGGTGGGGGGAGGGGAGAGATGGGAAGAAAATTTAGAACTCAAAATCTTGTGGAAATGAATGTTGAAAACTAAAATAAATAAATACATAAAAATTTTTAAAAGTAAATAAAAAATAAAAATCATATTGCAAATAGATAGATGTAATTACCACATACTTAAGCACCCATGAAGAGATGGCAAATGTTAAGAGTTTTTGTTTTATACCAAGAAACTGATGAGGAACAACTGAGATATTTTTCTTTAAACCTAACAAGTTAATGGATCCTGTGTCAGAATTCCCAAGTTCCTCAGTCCTAGTGCCAAATGAGGCCCACTGAAATACCCTGGGATGATCCCAGAACCTCATTTGCAGTATCTAATTCCTTAAAGTCTGATATGCATGGTTAGCTAAGTCTTTGATTCTTTCAAAGATAATAAACTTGAGAAGGAAGTTGATAAGATAAAAAAGAAAATAAGGAAGAATGAGGAAGGGAGAATTTTAAAATTTATGAATTTAAAAATTATGAAGTTCAATTCAACAAGAATTTCACTAAATGTCCTCAAATATCCACCCATACACTGTGGAGAATTTTTTTGAAAAGTCTATAGTCTACTTTTAGGAAATCTTAGGGTAGCTAAGTGATACAATGGATAGAGTTCTAGGCCTACAGTCAGGAAGACTCATCTTCCTGAGTTCAAACCTGGTCTCAGATACTTTCTAGCTGTATGACTCTTGGCAAGTCCCTTAAACTTTTTAGCTTCAGTTTCCTCATATGGACAATGAGCTGGAAAAGGAAATGGCAAACCACTCCAGTATCTTTGTGAAGAAAATTCCAGTTGGGATCATAAAGAGTCAGATACAATTGAAAATATATTCTGGGGAAAGAGCACTGTATAAGAGACAGGAGAATTGGCTTGTGGTTCTAGCTGCTGTTACTCTGTGAACTTGGACATGTGGCTTTACTTCCCTCGTCTGCAAAAGGAGGAAATGCCTTAAATTAGCTCTACAGTCTAGAAGGGGATTAAGTACCCAACTAGCAAATAGATTGTGTCCAACAGTTTATCAATTGATTCTTTGGAATTTAGACTACATTTTGCATAGAAATGCTTTGTCAGTGATGGTTTGGTTTTCAGGACAAGCACACAGCTTGATAAACACACAGGAGAGCTAATATTATTTTAAAACCAGATAAAAATTCTAAGCCTTGTGCCTTAAACCAAATGCTACTCTGAGCCTCTCTGAGTGGAATGGAAAAATGATAGCTAAGTAACAGCTTACTTAGCAGCTGGACATCCACCTTGAAAACATAATGACAGGAGTTTTAATAGCAGAGGTTGATGAAGGAAATTGACCAGTCCTCCAGGATCTGGTTAGAGGCTAGGGACTGGACCAAGGCCTTAGGCATTAGTGATTGCTGCAAAAATGATGGAGGAGGGCTCCAGTTGTAGTGGAATGGAAAGTAATG